>JAYKKM010000143.1:525000-530000 GCA_035772405.1 Chrysogorgia sp. JL179-B06
GCTCAAAATATATATATATATATATATATATATATATATATATATATATATATATATATATATATATATATATATATATATATATATATATATATATATATGCTCGATGCATACATGTCCAATACTACCGCATTATACGAATCGACACGAATGGTTAACAAGTCGTAAAGTCGTACGTCGTCGTGAAGTCATACGGCTTTACCGGTCGTCACGAATAGTGAAGTCAATAACTCACGACTTCACAGATCGTCACGAATGGTCGATTCGTGATTCACGGATCGTCACGTGTTCGACTGATTCGTGAACAAGACATTAGGTTACTATCAATTTACCACCAGCTGTTCGCAGTGCCATCGTGATGCTACTATCGATTCATCACGATCCCTAAACGACACTTCACGACTCGTAAGACACCATTCAATCAATGTGTGTGCAAATATAGAATTAAGTTAAATGCGATTAAATCCACTCAATATATGTCTGTAAATGTGCAGTGTTGCCTCGTTCTTTAGTGTTGAAATCGCTGTTAAATGTGATTAAATCCACTCAATAATATTGTGTATCACTACGCTAAAATATATCCCATAGTTATATCTTCATAATCAACTTTATTCACATTGACTGTCATGATATAATATGTTGTTGCCTCTTTCTACGGTAAAACCCCGTAGTCCGTATCTTCACTGTTCACAATCAACTTTATTCACATTTACTGTGACATAATAACATAAATATGTTGTTTGCCCACGGTAAAACCCCATAGTCATATCTTCACAATCAACTTTATTCACATTAACTGTGATATAATATGTTGTTGCCTCGTTCTACGGTAAAACCCCATAGTCATATCTTCACAATCAACTTTATTCACATTGACTGTGATGTTGTTTGACGCGTTCTACGGTAAAACCATGTATTGCTTCTATCGTTCTATGCAAGTAACAGTAATTGCCTGGTTCTATAAATTACATAACAAGTAACTAACTATTATCAGTCAACTTGTATCTGTATCGCTTCGGTCCTACTAAACACCGTCCGTGAACGTCCGTGAACATGGGAGCTCATTGAACTCCACGAAAAGGCCAAAAAAGGGCGCGCGTAGAATTGCAATGTTTATTCGCATGTTAAATTCGTAAGTTTTTAAGGCGAATACTAATGCGTAATATACACAATATTGTAGTGAATGTGGGAGAGCTAGGAGTAGACAGACGATATACATGAACGATCCATCAAGCTCACAGGAATCGAACCTGTAACCTTCTGATTGCCGGTGAGACGTTCTAACCATTGAGCTAACGATCGAGACTTAGATGGAGAGCGAAGGTTACAATGATGTACTGGTTCAATTGATATATGTACTGCCTGGATGCGTTAATCCCCTCGCCCGGCGCGAAGGCCTGAGGGCGAGGGTGCTAATATCGACCGGCGTTTAGTCCCTTATGACGGGTATGCTTGGGTGGGCAGAGTACGGAATCGAGTTTATTTATATATTTCAACCCAGTCTCTTCCTTAAATTAACTATTATTCTTAATTTACAAATCGTTCTAAATTAAGGATATGGTTAATCTAATTAGACCCTAACCCCCCGGCATCCCTAACCCCCGACGCATACACTCCCCTACTTGGCTAGCTAAACTTATAAACACGTGAGAGATACTAATTAGCTTGTGGGATAGTAATTGACTAACATACGCATGCGCGACTCTCACGATCGCCGCTAAATTAACCATTATCCTTAATTTAGAGCGATTTGTAAATTAAGGATAATACTTAATTTAAGGAAGAGATCGTGTTGTATATTTACATGCATCAACGGCCGGAGGTGCGCGGCATCGAAAAATTTGGAACTGGTAAATAGTGAAAAAATTGAAAGGGTATTCAAAGGAGTTTTTTTCCAATAGGATATTTTGAAAAAAGGTGAGTGTGAAAATAATTTATTGCTAAGAGGAGCGGAAGAGGAAGGCGTTCAAGACGGCAAGAGCAAAACCGAGTTGAAACCGAGGAGCAAAAGGTCGAAAGACTACGGAAAAAAGGAGAGCGACAAAAGATATAATTACATCAAAACAAGCCATATTCCGCACCAAATCAGCGGATGCAGTAATGTTTGTTTTGAACAAACACTGATGTGATGCCGAAACTGTAGAATGTAGTGTTGACGGACAAGCAAGTTTTATTTTGAAATATTCATCTATGCCTACTATGGATACTTTGCTCGGACACGAATACAGGTAAATAAATTAGTATTCTATAGACACGAATACAGGTAAATAAATTAGTATTCTCAAATAATAGTTACTGTAATAAACGATAAAGTAGTGAAGGCATGCCTTCACTACTTTATCGTTTATTACAGTAGGGCTTTCGCTCGAAACGTTGAATGTCTGTTGAATGTCCATATGGAACATGTTAGGCCTACAGTAGATACAGGCCTAGTGGGCCACAAGTTTAATATTTTGTCTGTGGATAGGCTTGGACAATGCTGGTCCTAGGCTTGCAATGTAAAATTATACAGCTTATATTGGATTATTATATGACATTGGTATGTTGACACTATGTCAGCAGAAATTGTTAGCGATTGGACAACTAGCGAGTACTATATATGTCAGCTAGATCATCGCGGTACGATTGGCGAATAATTATATTAGCATTCCCTTTCAAAACTGACGAATTTAACATGCGAATTTAAAATTACAACATTAAATCCACTGAACAATATCTGTGGCACTGTGCAAATGTGCAGTGTTGCTATCGTTTTTTAAAAAACCAATCACTGCATTATGGCTTCGAAGCGCTGAATGACCACAACATATCGAGTATCAATGGCAGTTTAACGTTTTACACTAGACACGAACTTGCGCGAACATTGCTACTGTTCATCTGTACCACTACTCTTATCGTTTTTTTGCTTATTCGGTGAAGCGGAACTGGACGTCACGTCCACATTTTAGTCTTAAGATCGCTCTTTTGCCGGTCGATCCGAGCCGAAGACACTGCATGTCACGCGCATGTATGTCTCGCTATATTGCATTATCACTATCTCGCGTACACCACGTTATCGCTAATATCGCACATGTAGTGTAAAATGACCAATTAATCTATCATTTCATAACGCTAAATTACTCGCTGCTTCCTCTTGTCAAATTCAGCCAAAAACTCAACTTACGTCCCTACCTTACTGCACAGAGTCTTCCACGGGAGAGCAGCTGATTATCGATAACGTGGTCTACAGTAGAAAATTACTGTTTTGTTTGCGGGTAAATGGGACATTTAGCTCGAGAATGTTGATCAACTGATCAACTGTTGATCTCTATTCTCAATCTCATCTGTGATAATATATTTTTACATAATAGACATCATGAACTGTTGCTCTTTATTCTGTGATAATATATTATCATAGAGATCAACAGTTTATCTCTATTCTGTGGAATCTGCTTGCTATACCTTCTCATAAAGTCTGTATTCAGCTTTTGCAACAATAACAAGTTTTTACGCTGCACTTGTAACTTATTTAAGAGGCCGAGTATATTGCAACGACAACAAAATAGGACTTAAAATCAAACCTCATCATCTACAAGCGTCCTCTCGAACACCCGACGCAAGGAAACACGATCGTAAAGATCACGATAAAAAACCTGTAGAAATACAGAAAATAAGTCGGTAAGGACTAAGTTGAATTTTCAAAATTAACTGAAAATGTGCACAAAACCTCAACAATATTTCACACCAAATTTATATACTAACCAGTAAATCGCATAGTTATTAAAATATTAAGTTAGTGGTGATAATTACCTCTGTCATTTCGAGTGTTGGTTGTGTTGAAAGAAAATTATTCAAATCCAAACACGAAGTTGACTGTAGCTATGCCGAAGGATTCACCGCATGTGGCGACTGGAGAAGCGATTCGAGCTTCAATGCTGTGTCGGTTCAAAATCTCCAGGCGAGAAGCCCAATAGCGCTACGTCGAGATGACGTCAGTACCGATGTTTGTCCGCTTTTACCCATAATTATTGCGGCCATAACAAAAGAAATAGCCATTTGCAATCATTTGTGAGTCAAATTTGGTTTGTTTGTCCGCTTTTTGAGCTATTAATAGCAGCCACACTCTACGCTATTGATAATCCAAAGACGATTTTTTGCCTCGGACACGTAAAGACTGTCGCATCTGCGGAAAGAACAGTTTATTGAGATTAGCAAACCATTTGTCAGACTTTCACCAACTACCATCGGAAGAAAGGCAATCTATAATTGTCAGGCGAGTGATGAAAATACACTTTAATTTCATTTTATTCCCTAATACACATTACGTGTTGTTAAAGCAGTCACTAAAATTAATATAACGCGTGGTAAGAATGTTTAGTCCCTAATTCCATATAGCACGTCCCTCGACTGTTCGAATAATAACGCTACAAAATCATCGGCTTCTCTGACAAACATTAAATATATTTTCCTTCTTTTTTTCTCTCGCTGCATATTGGCGCAGCTTGTTAACCAATATGATATATTGTCGTTGCGATAGGAACTGCGTTTTGCATTAGGATTCCAAGGCTGTATCGTTTCCTCTTTAGCTTTTGTAACCATTTTCTGTAGTGGTTTTCTTTCCTTTAGTTGTAGGATTGTGTGTGCCCGAAGTAATTTAGTGTTTAAATCTTCGTCTTTTCGGTTCTCCACAAGTTGATGATATCGTATATAAAGTCGAAGGTTAATCGCTCGTCTCCATTCTTTAGTTTCTCCGTCACAGAACTAAAATGTGCCATTCTTCGTTGTTGACTAGAAGCGGGTTTTCCAGGAAGACACTCAATTGCGGTGATGTATTTACTCTACGGTTATAGAACTGTTAATCGCCCAATATGCCCCCGAAAACACCCCAATTGGCCCGAGGGCCTTTTTCGTGGCCCTGTGGTCCGTTTGAGAAACATACCTACCATCCCCGAATAATTATAATTCAAAGACAACCTCTGAATTAGGAGCCAGCGCGCTATTCCATTGCACCACAGGGGCGA
>JAYKKM010000143.1:532500-535000 GCA_035772405.1 Chrysogorgia sp. JL179-B06
CGCTGAAAACGGTGCTCAAGTACAAGAGTGATATACCGAAATTTTGTAAACGAAATTTGATTTTTTTACAGTTCGGAATTTGTATTATTTATATAGCATTGCAACACCAAGTTGAGAAGTGTATTTGAATTATACTTTTTCTTCTCCCTTTCGTAATTACAAAGAAATTAAATATTATATTTACATATAGTAAAACATTTATTTACATTCATTTATTTTTTCCGAGCTTTCACTATTTTGTAGTGGCGAAGCAGGCCATGACAACTGGTCATGATATGTAATTAAGACTGAATTACATATTATTATTCAAAATTCAGAGAATATATTGTTTTCAAAATATGCAGATGATTATAATTTCGCATAGCATGACCAATTCTATTATGACAATTTTCAACAATTTGAAACGGTTTACTATGAACATTTCATAGTAAGCGTTATTGGTATTCTGTTCCTACTAACCTAGCGGGCTCTTACTTCGTGTACCGGACTCAGAAATTTAGCACTGTATAGAACTGCTTCGTTCTTTAAAAATCCTGTTTATTTTTGTCCTGGAGTTCTCGAATTCATGAATTAAACCTATTATAGATAAAATAAACATTTTACTCATGCAAATTTCTGTGTCCTGTACACGAAGTTAGATCTATCTCTTACTTCGTTCTAGAAGACTTAACTTCAGCGAATACTTCTAGCTCACGTTTTAATTTCTGGCTTTCCCTCTCTCTTCTTTACATACTGGTGTGTCTTAGAAGTGTTTCTATATTCTTATAAGTTTCAGGCGTAATTGCGCCCTGATTCTGTTTTACTTCAGTGTTTACGTTTCTAAATTTAAATCGTCGCTTGACTTGACAACTGTGCTTTTCGATCAACATTTCTAAAATCACCTATTTTCCCTTGCATTTAAAGACTAACTGTTGTGATCAATGGCTTATGGATTTACAACAATTTCACAAGATTTGAGTAGGTTATATTTGCTTTTATTTGGCATATCATATCCTCATAAATGAATTGCAGTACGGTGTTTACAATATGGAGCAACTGGCAAACTCGGGCCGTGCGCTCAGGAACGCTTCTCATGTGCCCACATACGTACTCATATTTTGTGCTCATACTGTACTCGACTTTTCCTTTTGTCTTTTGCAATAATTAGTTCCACGCGATATCTCACAGAACAACACAAATTTTCCGCCTAGTGGAGATTCGACGTAAGGGGCGGTTTTCCAATGGACCAATATTTTTGCGCGAAGCGAATTTCTATATTCAAAATATTTCTGATTAGTTCCAGCTGAGAGCTCATAAGAGACATTTATAGGACGTATAATTGGACAACAATACTTTAACAGAGCTATCAGCTTAGCAAAGTTTCACTCGTGACTGTTGGCGTAAGCAAGTTTCCCCAGTGTACGGTGGCGTTTTGAGCGCTATTGTTCACGCGTGCCATCGGCGCCATATATTCAACATGTTGAATAATTTTGTGCACGAGTGAACATTTCCTTTAAGTGTGCGCGCGTGCAAAGCTATCAGCTTACAATAGGAGGCAAATACGCATCCGTGTTGACTCATATTTTTAAATCAATTCGTGAAACATGGCCACCGTTGTTTGCGAAGAAGAGTTTGACTCATCCTCATCAGACGAAGAAGAAATATTGCTTTTTCTTCTGTTAATGCGACGCATTCAAAGACTTGCTTAAATATCTGGGAATCGAACTTGATCAGAATGGATATTGATGCCACGCATTCACGCACACTGAAAGCCTCATCAATTAAAGTTTATTTGGTTGGGGTTTGCGCACGGCTTCGGCAATCATCTAGATTGGTTGCGCCTACAGCATGTGGTGGGAGGAATAAAGCGCGTACAAGGTATCAGTACCCGACCATGTTTACCGATAACGGTAATGATCCCATAGGTCGACTGTATTCGCTAATTGACATTAGCGCTTGTCACGATGTGGTAATGTCGTCCGCGTGTTGCATCGGACTTTTTAGCTTTTTACGGTGTGGCGAGTTTACAACCACCCCAACAGCCTACGATCCAAAGGTCCACTTGTCGCTTGATGATGTTAAAGTTGACCGGCAGGACAACCCCGGAATAATATTGGTTACAATTAATTAAGCTACGTTTACGTCATACTTTGAGATCACTAATTCTCACATTTGCGCAGTTCGATCCATAATGAATTACCTTGATATGCGAGGTGGTAATTCAGGCCAATGGGAATTCCAGATCACCTAATTAAAACGCCAGGACGATGGCTTGCATGTAATGCCTATACAAGTGTATATACAAACACCTCCGACGTATTGGAGAGCATCGCAATTCATTTGGCCACAACAAACTGATTAAGCACATATGGTTAATTGGGATCAACAGTTATGTTCGTAAATAAAGAGTCAATAAAACAATGTAGTACTGCGTTATATTGTGGTGAGTAGGGCTCAAGGCAGGGGGATGGCGGTTACATAGCCCAAGCTTCGCAAGCTGTTAGGCCTGGCCTCAGCAGTA
>JAYKKM010000143.1:540000-620000 GCA_035772405.1 Chrysogorgia sp. JL179-B06
AAATTTATAACTTCAATCCTTATCAATCCTTATCAATCGTGAATGGTTGTTATTACATTGGCGACGAGGATAGCAGAAGAACCTTCGTAGTTAACCATGGAACACAAATTACAGGCGATGGATGTCTCTGGACCAAAATCACAGCTCGCAGAGAAATGGCGTGTATGGCTCCGAAACTTCTCATATTACGCTGAAGGAAAAGTTAACTTAGAAAATCGTGTTCGAAAACGAAATGAGCTATTGTATAGAGCTGGTCCTGGTGACACCAGGCTGGTGTACAAGATATTTTTGAAAATTTGGTTGTTGTTCCTCCGCCTGCAAGCGAAGGAGTACAAGAAATGTATACGTACATTGAACCAGAGGCAGAGAGGCATAGATTAAGAGAGCCGTAAAGCAGGAGACGGGAGAAGATGTGGATTATTTTGTCCTTCGACTTCGCAAACAAGCAAGACACTGTGGTTATGGAGAACATGCGATAAATGATGCGGTAAGAGATCAATTTTTAGAAAAAATTGCTTCAGATGAACTATTTGAAGTGCCAAACATTAAGCTCAACAACGCGCTTAATAAAGCAAGAGCATGGGAGACAGCTAGACAACAAGCGAGTAGTATTACTGGAAATGAAGAAAGCACTGTAAACATGGTGGGCAGTAGCCTGTGTACAGCCTGAATATACAGGTGTAATATATTCAGGCTGTACACAGGCTAGGTGGGCAGCGGAGACAAAAAAGCAAAATTCAAAGAAAAGAGAGTGGAAACCCAGATGTTACACCTGTGGTTATAAAATAGGGCACATTGCAAGAGATCAGAACTGTCCAGCTCGAGGCGGACTTGTGCCAAGTGTGGAATAAGAATAATAATAGAAGGTTTGATAAACTACTTTCGCACCAATTAGGTGAATTACAGTAATTTTACATTTCAAATATATCAAACAATTAAATAAATACAATTTTACATAAAAGCGGATAAAATACAATAAATCAGGGCAGTATAACATTAAACAGTATAATACAATAAATGTATATCAACCTATTAGCTACATACACTTATGGAAGATATCAGCATAACAAATACTGTTAGGAGCTAAACCGACGAAAGCTTAGAAAAAAAACTATTTTTAAAACGGTCAGTTCTGCACTTGAAAAGAGAATAACTTTTAGCATTGCGCAAAACTCGACCATGCGACTCGGCCCTAGTTGGCGGAAGCAGATGGTTTAGTCGCGAGGACGGATTTGCAATCTTTCTCAGCGTCCTTTCACAAAGAGCATTTCTACGTATATCCAGGCAAGGTAAAGAAGTTGCAGCAAGAGCGGAAGCATAAGGGAGGTCTGGATGAAGGATTTTTAAAGCTCGTTTCTGAATTCTCTCAAGCTTATCAGACAAATACAGGGGGATACAGGTGCTCCAAACAGGACAGCAATATTCCAATATTGAACGAATAAGGGAAATATAGATGATTGAAAGATCGCAAGGAGGAACACCTGAATTTCGAAGAGTAAGGATGATATGAAGCCGCTTAGACGCTTCCTTCGACTGTTCCACTTTAGGTCATCTTGAATAATCAAGCCAAGGACCTTAAAAACACTAACCTTTTCGAGAGGCTGACCGTCGACTAGTAAAGGAGGAAAAAGTCCACGTGGAAGGTTACGAAGGAAGGAAACAGACTTAACTTTACATTTCTTAGAATTAAGTTTCATATTATTATTAGCTGTCCCGAGATAGAAATAGTTTGTATGTCTTCCTGAACGGATCGTGGATCGTCTCTAGGGATAGATTGAGAGATGGTAATATCATCCACGTACATCCAGTGGCGAGATTTAACTGGGGAATTACTTGCTAAGTCATTAACCATAATGAGAAACAAAATAGGACCTACTTTAATTCCCTGTGGTATCCCAGCAGTCACAGCCGCAGTATCAGATATGACCTCACCTAGTTTGACCGATTGTATTCGATCTGAGAGGAAGCTACATATCCAAGGAATCAGCGATCTACGAACTCCCAGGTCAATGAGCTTACAGATACTGATACTGTGATCAATCCGATCGAAGGCTTTACTAAAGTCAAGGAAACATATCTGGAGATAATGCCCGGGACGATCTAAATTCTGAAGCCAATTATGTAACATATCTAGCAAGCAATAGGTGGTCGAACTACCTTTAAGACACCAAACTGCTGAGGGTCGATTTTATTTCCAACGTCGGGAACAATCCAGCTTACCGCAAAATACTCCAGAATCTTAGAGATATACATGAAGTTAGAGACACTGGTCGAAGGTCCTCCTCAGCTGACACTGGATGGACCTTAGGTATGGGGATAATCTCAGACTTTTTCCACTCAGAAGGAAACATACCAGAAGAGAGAGAGGTACCTCATACGGGTGGATAGTAGGAAGGGGGTCGAAAGCTGGTAAGAAGGCAAGGTAAGGAGTGCAGGTCAAGTGGAGAAATATCTGCATTAACAGAAACAAAAAAATTGTTAAGTTCAGTAGATAGCTCAATACCATGCACATAAAGTTGACCCATCTTTCTCAATAGATATGGTTTGAGGGTTGCAGCCTCTGCCAGACATAGTATTAACCAGTTTCCACCATTTACGACAATCCTTACCTTTCAGATGTTTTACCTTTATTATAAACTATCACAATAACAATGTTATTGCCTTGTTCTTTAAAAACCTCATTGAATTTATAAATGCGAATGACGCGCATAAACTATGACACTCATGATAACAATGTTATTGCCTTCCACTTGCCGTCAATTATATGTGGTAACAACACGTGTCTTCTGTCATTCGAAATAAAACTTAAAACTATTTCTACTCGTCAGCAGCCAAAACGGCAATGTCGAAGCGAGTCAATTGTGACTCAGCGATTGGAAAACATCTTTCTCCTAATGTGCATGGGTTTTGTTTTTAGTATGTTGTTAAATATAGCGTCACTTCATTAATGCGGTGAGGTTATTCAACATTTATCGTATATAAATACCCGCTCTGTTTTGTTGATAAATTGTCCGCCGAAATGGATGCATGAAGATGAATAGCAATGTTGGATAGTTCACTTTTTTGTGAATGGTCACCGCGAAGGCCATTTCTATTGTCGAACTATTTGCGGCACTTTATCACTGATCTCTAAATAAAGACTGGTTCGAGCAACTATTGTTCAGAAAATGAAGCCGGAAGTCCGCCATTACTAAGCGACCAACTGAGAATCCTATGAGGTTTTTTGATGGTTTATGTGCTCTTACCATCGACAAAATAAAATATTATTACTATAAAGAGGACCAGAAAAGATTTTTCAAATTACTGGGTAAAACGATTCATCGCCTACCTACAGATTTACTGCGACTTTGGTCCCTTAGCAATGGCCGCCGTTGGCTCTAATTATCCAGTGAGAGAACCCTGATATGAGACGTCAAATTAGGTTGAAGATTTTATGCATTTAATGTCAACAAAGAAACTATTTTGGGCAGACACTAAACCTATTTTGCTAGCGTCACAGTTTGATTTGCTGGCAAACTCGGAGTTTCTAATGATCTCTCGTTATGCAAATATGCAGGCTTCAAAACAGCTCATCACTCATCAGATACAATAGAAAGCTCAATCCAGTCTTTATTTAGAGATCAGTGCACTTTATCTGATGATTTCTGTTTTTATTCATTTATTTCTAAACAAGACGCCCGCTAGGCGTTAACTCGGGCTACTTTTAGGGACATTGGTGGCATGTATATACGCATGTTAGACAGTTGGAATTAGAAAACCCGCTCACTTGTCTTATATTACAAAGGATAATTTTTAATGCATTGATTTCTGTAATCAGGCACTGAAGGCATTGTACAGGCCCTCCTTTGAAGTGGGAAATTTTAGAAGTAAGTTGGGCTAATGAGGACGAGGAAAATCAGGCGTCTACACGCCTCCCCCCCAATGCAGAACGCCTGACACGCAGACGAAATTTAATGTAAACACTAAACACGGCAATGCTATTATTTCTAATATCTGTTCGATTGAAGGTCTTCGTGTGTCAAAAGTTATATAAAAATCAACGGCAAGGTATACGAAACATCTGAATCTGTTACGAAATTACATCGGTTTAATGGACAGAAAAGCATTAAATCATCGGGTAAACGACGAATCGATCTTGAAGCCATGCATGTCCTTTGATTTGACGAGTCTCGCTTTAATCGCTTACGCATTTTCTCATATAACATCTGATCTTCACATTTTAAGTAGACGAAACCTACAGCGTTCGATACGCAAGATTCAAGTGATCATTTCGATGTAGAATTGATTTAAATCGGACAAAAACACAACATTTCATAATGATTAATATCACCGAGTTTCACGGATAAATGTCAAGTGTCAACACGGTATAATAATATTTCCCTGATCTGTCATCTGTGTTTCTCTCATCTTGGAGAGAATCTTTGCAATGGTTTGCGGCTTTACAGGTCTCGGTAAACTTTTCCAACTGCAATTCATTCGGCCAATAAAACGAAAGTCCGAACTCGCTTCAATTCGCTTGCGTGCCTTGCGACTATATGTTGTCATGTTGACGTTTCGTCCACGGTTCTCCGAGTTCTTTCTTTAATCTCTCATCTGTGTTTCTCTGAGTTTGCGGGTTTACAGGTCTCGTAAATGCTTTTCAGACTACGATTCATTGACAAGTACCTATTTACGCGTATACTTATTCTTCATAGTTTTTTCTGCAAAGCAGCTTTTGCCGCAACTTTGGGTACACAAAAACGAAAATGCCGAAACCTAGACTGGGCTAGACCAACCCTGAGCGTATTTAACAACAAGATACTTGCCAGCAATATAGCTGTTCTCAAACACTTCCAACCAAGCAGGCAAGAACACTTCACCTCAAAATACCCGGCTATTAAACACTCGATCGAAAAGAAAGCTAACATGGTATAACATGCATAGATATATAGTCAAAATCATAGCCAGGATCGCTGAGCGTGTGCATTTCCATATGATCGTCGATTTTAAAATTGAGCGATCATAGGATCATATGGAAACCATCAAGAGCTGGTTGGGTTAAGAAACATTTATATGTGGTATGAATGAATTGTAGCGTAGCATATTTGTTACAAGTTTATTTAAGAACGCAAGATATTTGTTGCAAGTTTTTTTAAGACGAGATCATACACAGACAAATTATTCATGATCATTAAAGCTATCGGTGGCGATGGTGTAACGTAACATATTTGTTTACAAAGTATATATGCATGTGACAATTGGAGCCATCGTAATAAATAGTAGTGATACATGTCAAGAGTTTGTTCGGGTTAAGAAAAACTTATATGTGGAATGAATGAATTGTAGCGTACGAACAGAGAAAGCATCTATTATTATTGAAGCGATCGGTGCCATCTGATGCAGATGTATACCGATGGTTAACTTTTTTAGGGCCTACCTTAGGCACGGTAAATATATAAGACACATCTTACGAGTCGTCATGTCCATTTTACGACTCGTTAAACAACCTCACAAGTCGTACGACTCGTACGAATCGACAACTATTTTAGGGCCTACCTTAGACTTAGCCATGGTATATCCATTTATATATTCTTTACATGTTTCATGCATATGAACTGCTGGCTGTACAAAATTTTGCAAGCCAGCCATCAAAATTATCCTTACAAAACATAATACGTCGAATCTGGGAACGGTCCATCCCAAATTCATCCTCCAATTTCTTCCATGGATAATGTGATCCTTCCATAAAGAGAGTTTGTTTCTCAAATGTTTGGTTGTCCATTCTGATAACATGTGCAATCCATTTGAGATGTTGTATCTTGATGAAGTGTTGCAATGGGGTAGTTCCACATATTCTATGAATATCGGCGTTGCTGTACTTATAAGCGTAATCCCATTCTTTTTTCTTTTTTTGTTCAATACTGATATCTCTAGGTGGTGCATCTCGTCTTGTCATACCTCCTTTTACAATTCGCCGTAGCATTCTAGTCCATTCGACTTCGAGTTTTTGTAGCTGTGTTTCGGCATTAAAGAGAGTTGCACAGTTATATATTAGTCTTGGCCTTATGAATACGTTGAGAAACTTCGCTCGGATCTTCACACTAATTCTATGATTCTTGAACATGTTTTTCATTTCGGCGAATTTGGCAATAGCTGTCGAGATGCGATGTTGGATCATGATATTATTATCAGCTGGTGCGATTTTTACACCAAGGTATTTGAAGCTTTTAACGTTCTTGATATTCTTGTCTTCCAGTTTAATCAGGGTCTCGCTTTCCGTGTCAGCTTGATCACCATTTATCAACATTGTTTCTGTTTTCTTTCTGGATAGTGTGAGTCCATAGCGTGAGAAGACATTTTCCACAATGATCATACCTTTTTGAAGAGCTTCTTTTGTCTTGAAGATGATAAACATATCATCTGCATAAAGAGCACGAAATAGTTGTGATACACCGTGGGATGGATGGTTTGAGCGTTGGCTCCGTGATGTTGTCTCATTAGGGATTTGGTATTTAAATTCGATACCATAATCGGCACCCAACATTTGTTTCAATTCGAAGTGTAGTACTCTACATACTGTGTCGAAGTAAATATTAAATAGAACCGGGCTCTCTATTCCACCTTGTCTGCATCCTGCATTAACTGGAAATGTTCTCTTCAATCCGGTTATTCTTGCAGTTGTTTCTGTATAGATGGCTTTAATCAGATTGATTATGTGAGTACATCCTAGTCGAATATCCAAAACCCGAAACAATAGCTTCCGTGGGATTTTATCATAGGCGGCAGTCAAATCGATAAAACATATATACATTGTATCCTTCGAGGTGTTGATAATATTTCGTAATACGAATATGGCATTATCACATCCCTTGTTTTTTCGAAATCCATACTGTGTCTCGTCAATTGTTCTGTTGTACGCTTCGATGCGACCGAGCGAACACCACCTTTGAAGATACAGCTTATTCGACTTTGTAGCCAAATAGTTGGAACTGCGAGTAGTGTCCAGATTAAGAGTATCAATGATGTAATATGGTTGACGAGTTTTGGACTAGAAGCTCCGTATTTCAGTTGTTCCATTTTAACGCCATCTGTGCCTTCACATTTTCCATTTTTTAACAGGGAAGGGAGTCACCGCCATATTATCGGAGACAAACTGCACACGCAGGCGAGACCAGGATGGTCCCCAAATATGGGCCGCCACCACAATGGGCACCAATTCCATGAAAGCAATGGAGGCTGGGCGAGGAAGGAAAGACCAGGACTGGCAAAACCATTGCTGTTGCCACACGGCGCCGAAACCTAGGGCACCGGATGCGTCGGATGAAACCACCAAGTCAGGAAGCGGAACCACCGTGGGGGACAAAAAGAAGGACATGCCGTTCCATTCTTGAAAAAAGGACAGCCACCAATGGAGGTCGCGGCGAAACTCTCGATTCAACCGGATGGGATGAGACGGGTTGCGGAAGCAGCATAATAGGTCAATCATACGACGTAAGAACGTGCGACCCGGAAGAACAACCGGCAGGCATGGTGGAGGTGACCAATCAAGGACTCGAGCTCCCGACGAGTACAAGTGGACTTACGCGCCCAGCGGTAGAGGAGCTGGAGGATACGGGAGACCTTTTCCTGTGGTAAGCGAGCACATTGGCGAATGGAATCCAGCTCGATCCCGAGGAAGACCAGCGACGTCGACGGACCCTCGCACTTGGCGAGATGTAAGGGCAAACCAAGACGGCGAAACACTGCGAACGCCGTATCCACGTGAGCTTGGCAGATGGGCGACATGGCAGGGCCAAGGGTGAGGAAGTCATCAAGGTAATGGAACAGAGGAGAGATCGAGTAATTATGACGGAGGATCCATTCAACTGCCGAAGCCACCGAATCAAAAATGAAGGGAGCGGACCGCAAACCGAAGGGGAGAACCAGGTCAACATAAAAACCATCCCGCCACTTCATGCCGAGCAAAAAACGATCCGTAGGGTGTATAGGGATGTTGCGATAAGCCGCCAAGACGTCGAATTTGGCCAACAAGGCGCCCGGACCCAACGCGACCAGAGCCTGAATGGCATCATCCACGGTCACGTAGTGCAAGGAAAAGGAGTCTTTCGGAATGCCGTCGTGACGCTACTACCCAGCGGGGAGGACAGGTCCAGGATGAGGCGCCATTTGCCCGGCTGGTGGTTCTTGGGGATAACTCCAAACGGACTATCCTGAAGGCAGGGCCACGGGGGAGCGGTGAACGGGCCAGCGAGACGGTGGGCGGCTATCTCGGCAGCGAGGTACGTGTCAACCACCTCCGGATGCTCAGACGCGGAGCGCATGTTGGAGGAGCGGGACCGTAAACGGACGCGGTCAGGCGAGAAACCTACATGGAAACCCTGCTGGATGCCCGCGAGGACATAATCCCGCTTGGCCCCAGGGAAACCAACCGCCAATTCCCAGAGCAAGCTAAAACAACTTTAAATTGTAACAAGTAAGCAAAACAACAACAACAAAACACGCAACAGCATGAAGAACACAACAAAAGTGGAAAACCCCCCAATGCCCGAACACAAGAGGCTCAGCAAACGTTACAACAGCAAGCTAGGAAGGCGGAGCAGCAGCACCACGCGAGGGGCAGTTAAGGCGACGATGGGATCCGCGGCAGCGAGGAGTGTCACACATATGGCGGTAGCGGCAGAACGAACGCGAACTGATGCAGCGACCTGTGTTCCAAGAACGGCAGATAACGGGAGACGCAGCTGTGCCCGAGCTTTCGGGGCGCGTGACCATAACGGAGGGAGCCTGGACCCGAGACGAAGCTGCCGTATGATAATTATACAGCTCCAGATGCATGGTCGACCAGTCGGTGATGTGACGAGCCGCAGCGTCGCGACGAAAAGCATCGTCGTAATTGAGCCAGGCGACGCCTCTAAACTGCGAGAACGTGCGCAATATCAGCAACTGATACGTAAATAAGTCCCTCGCGCGCCCCGGAAAGGTTGCCACCAGCACGGAGGCATAAATTGAAAAGGCCTGCATCCAGGGGACTATGTCAGTAATGCGCCGATGAGGACGATGAGCCGGGGACAGTACTACACACCCATCTACAGAAATTGTGGGACCGCTAGGGGGTTCCTCTGGCTTCGCAAGTAAGGAAGCCAGCTCCACAAATTGCCCCGAAGTAATCGATACCACCGTCTTATACGGGACGGGGTGGAAGCCCGGCCCCACCACAAACGCTTGATTCAGCGGCGGAGCACCTAGCAAGGGCGACTGGCTCATACCTGTTACATCCATTGACGGCAGCCGCAACCCAGACGAGGCCAGCGACGATAGCGGCGATACCAAGGAGGGAGGCGGCAGCAGTGATGAAGCCCCAACAGGCGGGGCCGGAGCCTGAAGCAGAGCGTGGGCCTGAGCCTGAGCCTGGGCCTGAGCGTTGGTCAGAGCCTGAGCCAGAGCCTGAGCCTGAGCGAGGGCCTGAGCCTGAACTTGGGCCTGCGCCTGAGCTTGGGCCTGGAGCTGAGTTTGCATATGCGACCACACGGAGGGGACTGGGCCAGGTAAACAAGATGGCGGCGAAGCAACAGGCACATGCGGCTAAATGCAGGAATTGCTCCGACCTGTCATTGGCCGATAAAAATAGTAACAGCAGTGTCAATGGTGTAGAATTACTTTATCTATACGCTGTTTACATATTTATCTATATATCTGAATAGACCAACGAATACACGGAAACCTATCGCTTGTATTTAATAAAGAAAGAAAGAATGGTTATGTATTGAACTCATATGTTATAAATATTTTCGCACGATTTATATTACCGGGAGATTGAAGACGTATGAATTCAAGTATGATCGAGAATCATAAATATATGTTAATGCCACAAACAACAACTAACAAGAATGTATGCCTAAAGCTATTCTGTACTTACATGAGTGCTGAATAAACTTTTACTTTCAAAAAGCTTCAAATAAAACAATCAAAATGTTTTTGTCAGATCGCATGGGTTGCTAGTCCAGCGGATCATTTGGTAGCGTGGAAGGCACTAGATAGAATCAACCTTTTTGAAAGTAAAAGTTTATTCAGCACTCATGTAAGTACGGAATAGCTTTAGGCATACATTCTTGTTGTCTGTGGCATTAAAATATATTTATGATTCTCGATCATACTTGAATTCATACGTCTTCAATCTCCCGGTAATTTAAATCGTGCGAAAATATTTATAACATATGAGTTCAAGACATAACCATTCTTTCTTTATTTATTAAATACAAGCGATAGGTTTCCGTGTATGTTGGTCTATTCAGATATATAGATAAATATGTAAACAGCGTATAGATAAAGTAATTCTACACCATTGACACTGCTGTTACTATTTTTATCGTCCAATGACAGGTCGGAGCAATTCCTGCATTTAGCCGCATGTCAACAGGCGAAACTCCCGAAACGAAGACTTGAGGCGATGGACCCGGCATCCAACTTAGTAGAGGTAAGGCGGGGGAAGCAGCAGGCGATGGCGGCCAAGAAACAGCAGGGACCGACGGGAGGAAGGCCGCCGAGGAAGGCTGTAAGGCCAGCGACGACGAAGACGAAACCCCCGACCACGAAGAAACCAAAGGTGGCCTTGGCGAAACCTACACCGGTGATATCGCCGAAGAAGGAACCACAGCGGGCAACGAGGCGGGCGAAAACATTGACGAACCAGAGAACGAAGGTGTATCCGAAACAGACGAGGCAATTAACGTCGAACTCGGCGGCAAAGATTGATCGACGAGATCATCGCCGTTTGGCGATAACATTGAGGCAGACGAAGAATCCAGCACCAAGAACTGTTGCAGATCTCCGTTCGACAAAGTGGAAAGACTATTTCGAGTCAAACGAGGCATCAACGATAGAAGCACACGTACGAAGGCTTGTAGTCAACTAAACCCAAGGCAAGGTCAGCCGAGCTACAAGGTAGAGGTACCGGAAGTGCCCATCCCGGAAGTAAGGTACTGAACCAACACAAACACACTTTGCCTGGTATTAATTATTTTTATTACATAAATCCATTTAATGATTACAATGGGGCAAGAACCGAACGCCACTCAGTTCCTATATATAGTGAATTATGGATTCTACTGTATGTCTGATTGTTTTAGTTCCTGCCTAATCTCCATAAACAACTTTTTATTGTTTATCTTTTCTGGCAAATGTGAACATTTATTAACCTCGACAAATTATATTCGTCGAAGCTTAATAGGGCAGCAGCTTATACATAATTTTTATTTTTAATATTTTTAGGACTTTTTATAATAGTTATCTATCAATTGTAAATTTAAGAGTGTAATTTTAAGATTTATCTACTTAGGTTACTACCATATTGTAAAGTGCTAATGGGTTATAGGGAATTAGCAATATAGAAATTCTCATTATTATTATTATTATTATTATTGTAGTTGTCTCAAGGGCACTTTAAGAACAATGCTCACAGAAATTTCATACAATGGTACCCAGCATGCACAATGCTTGAGTTACCGTCCATGATTAAACTTACTCAACATAGGGGACATTTAAAGCATTTATTTACTAACATATAATATTGATTTCAGGATTTTCTTGACTTAGTTCAACAGTCCCCGTATGAGATAGCCAAACAAGTATGTGCCTTATTTGGGAACTTCCTGTGATTATCATACATGACAGAAAAAAGAAAATAAAGACATTCTGCTTCATACTGTGTGAAAGTCCTCTTTATAATTGGTTAGTATCTAATGTATTGTGAAATTTGAATTTCTGTATTACATTTTTGCATATTGTATAATGTATGACAGTCATGTCCTAATTAGCTCTGGAAGATGCCATTTAGTAGAAGGGTTAAAGTGCCTATTCAGCCTGCGGGTTTTACATATTCGTAATCTTTGGGTTCTACCAAAAAGAAATGTAGTATTATTTTGTTGTTCGATCTTCATGCATTCCCCCTGCTAAAGTTCACAGGAAGGGACACATAATATTTTGCGGTGTTATTCAACAGTGAATGTTATTGAGTGAATTTTGTCTAAACAGGCTGTTTAAAGTTCAAAGCCAAACTTTCGCTGTATTTCATTGCTGAATCACTCCGCAAAATATTGCGTGTCCCTGTGTTGACGTCACTTCCTGTGAACTTTAGCAGGGGAAAAGGGCATGAAGATGAAATTTGCAAATGACAAGATATATTATAATTTTTCTCATGAGAATCCAAAGATCATAAATATGTAAAATCCCCACAGGCTGGATAGGCACTTTAACAGCTCTGTGACATCTCATACCGTACATCCACAATAGATCCTAAATTATCTTTTCTGGCAAATGACTGTCTAGTCAAATGACTATACCCTACCTAAAGGATAAAATGCCTTTACTAATGAGTAGCTAGCTGCCTTAAGACACTGAAAATTTGCCCTCACCACCACTAGGCCTGTAGGGTCATCAGAGACTTCAAGTGCAAGCCATACTGTTTCTACTGACCTGTACAAGTCTGTTGTGTATGTTTTACAATATGCATGAGTTGACATTAATCAAGAAATTTTCAATATATTATTAGTTACCAGTAATACAAGGGTTGACAACTCTGTGAAAACTCATAACTTCATAAAAATACAAGTTGGTATGGGCTAACTAAGTAGCCACAATAGATTCTGAATTATCTTTAATTAACATTGTTATTAAAATTGCAATAATTTGAACCTCCCAGGGTCATTTGCTGATATTAAACATGTGAAAAGGAAATTTGAAATGGCCCTGACATTGTCTGGTCTGTTCTGGTCATTGTAATATGTTAATTTATTATGTGCCAAACTGCACGATTAGGATGTTAAATTAAATAGCATTAAACATTTGGTCACTTGTAGACACTAAGACAGTATGTCTCTACAGGAGGGATATTGGCTAAAATCCTGCTCTCCCTTGAAATATTTGATTTTTATATTACATTAACCAGTAAAGTAATCATGCATCAAAATGCTGCCATGCAGTTAGTGTCAAGAACTTTTTACATATTTAACATCAGCAAATGACCCCTGGGGGTTAGGCTACTAGGTTTGCCACAGGTTCAAATGCAATTTTAGTGACCATGCTAATTAAAGTGCCTATAACATCTGTGGGGATTTAACATATTTGTAATCTGTGGATTCTCCTGAGATAAATTATAATAATAATAATAATAGATGCCTAGATGGTTTATTGAATATAAAATCGCACTAATACAGTGAATTGCTTTATATTTACAACTGTTTAAAAAGGTCTTAAAAAAGGTCATATTGAAAAAGTTTACAAACAAATAATAGAATACCGGGGGACTGGAACCGGTTTACAATTAGAAACAAAATTTACTATAGTTTAACATAGAACTTAGTCAAGATGTAATTAAGTCATTTATGCATGGGAAAAAAGCTGCGGTTATAACGGTCAGTATTGCATTGGTAAAGAGAAAGTCGATCAACACTGCCACGTAATTTTCGGCCATGTGCTTCATATCTCGTCGGTGGAATCAAAGTAGCCAAAGGAGAAGATGGTGTGGATTGTATTTTTTTAAAAGTTTTGAGGCACAGCTTTTGTCTGTTATCAGAAAGACGTGGTAATATATCTTGTCAGCTGAAAATTTCATCTTCATAGAACGTTTTGCTGTTAAAGTTGACGGAAATGACGTCATATCGGGAATCTGTCTACATGAAAACATCTTTACAAATGCCCGATTTGACGTCATTTCCGTCAACTTTAACAGCAAAAAAGTCTATGAAGATGAAAATTTCAGCTGACAAGATATATTACAATTTATCTCACGAGAATCCATAGATTACAAATATGTTAAATCTCCACAGACGTTATAGGCACTTTAAAGATAATTTAGGATCTATTGTGGCTGCTTAAGTAGCCCATACCAACTGATATATTTCTGGTTTTATGATTTGTCACAGTAATGTAATATGCAAGTTACAGTAGCTAGTTTTGTGCCAAATTGTAACCATTTACTGCACAATTGGGATGTAAAATTAATAGCATTAAACATTTGGTAACCTGTAGACTGTTTTCTACAGGAAGGATATTGGCTAAAATCCTGCTCTCCCTGGAAGATTTGATTTTCTATATCTATGCAATGATAATTTAAAAACCAAAGCAATCATTATAAGCATTGATGTGTACTTATGTAGGATGTTTAATGAATCTTTGTATGGTAATTTTTATGTAAAGGATGCATTCTATTGGCTTTTCTGTCAGAAAAATATTTATTGATTATTCCTATTGTAACGCTGCAAAGTTATTTCTTAGTATAAATGTAAGTTTTCTACTTGTAAATAACTCTGCTTCAGTTGAGGAAACAGATAATATTCCTATCTTAATTGGCTTTTTTACTCTTGTGTTGTAGAATGATACCGACATTGACATTTTGAGTAAAGTGAAGGATTGTTCCTCTCCAAAACTCCTCTCAACTGGAGATATAGAAGACAGTGACACTATATCCACGTCACTCATTGCAGAAGGATGGTGGTCATCAAATTTAAGAATCAAAACATTTTAAATAGTAGAGTGCTGTGTATGCAGAATTTTAGATATATAGCAAAGTGAAAAGGTAGTAAACTGTAAACAAAATACTAACATTTCGAGTATAGCCTTTCATCAGTCTTATACTTATAGTAATATCCGAGTAATGATATCATATATAAGAGTCTTACTCTGACGAAGGACTCCGCTCGAAAAGTCACTATTTCGTTACTAAAACCCTTGGCAGTTTACCACCTTTTCACTTTGCAAAACATTTTAAATGCTGTTTTATGTTTATTGTCGGTATTTTACGCCTTTGATGCAGAATACCCCAAAGGAACTACCTGCAGTCATAGCAAAATCATATGGGTATAGAAAACTTTTTATCCAATTTGTGAACTATATTAGCTATTATATTTTATGACTTTACTATTATAAGACGATTACATTATTTTAAGATTGCTAAATAAATTATTTGTTGTTATTTGCTTATACTAACTTTATTTTGCACCATACAACTTAGTAGTCAGGCGCACGTTATAACAGTCAGGCCAAAATTTATTAACAACTCGTACGAGTCGTACGACCCGTACGGGTCGTAAATGACAGATTAACGACCCGTCAACATCCTCCGTTTACACTATCAACAATAACACTTCATACATGCTCAATGTTGTATTGCTTCGTTTTTTAAAAACTAATTCATATGAAACTATTGAATGAAAACATATTACATGTTGTTGCCTCGTTCTATTTCAAAACTACGCAACATATTTATGCTATTGAATGAAACAACATGTTGTTGCCTCGTTCTATTTCAAAACTACGCAAGATATCGCTATTGCATGAAACAATATTATATGTTGTTGCTTCCTTCTATTTCAAAACTACGCAACATATTGCTATTGAACTGATGAAACAACATGTTGTTGTCTCGTTCTATTTCAAAACTACGGCGCAACATATCGCTATTGCATGAAACAATATTATATGTTGTTGCTTCCTTCTATTTCAAAACTACGCAACATATTGCTATTGAATGAAACAATTTTATATGTTGTTGTCTCGTTCTATTTCCAAACTATGCAACATATTCATGCTATTGAATGAAACAACATGTTGTTGTCTCGTTCTATTTCAAAACTATGCAACATATTGCTATTCAATGAAACAACATGTTGTTGTCTCGTTCTATTTCAAAACTATACGCAACATATTGCTATTTAATGAAACAACATGTTGTTGTCTCGTTCTATTTCAAAACTACGCAACATATTAGTGCTATTGAATGAAACTAACATGTTAATTGTTGCCTCCTTCTATTTCAAAACTACGCAACTTATCGCTATTCAATGCATGGAACAATATTATTTGTAATAAAGCCCGCTTAAATTGATATCCTATACATAAAAGCAACACTGAACAACAGCAATAACACGTTATACTTGTGGCGAAAATATTTTGTGCACTTAAAACGGATAAATGAGTAATCCAACAATATTATATATAACAATGTTATTGCCTCGTTCTTTAAAAACCATTATTCGAATTTGATAAACGCGAACGATTCCTATAAACTATGACTATATAGGAGTAATCAAAGATTATGTAATTGCGTTCGACGCATGTGGTCCAGTAAATGGCGAATGAAGATTGGCAATTATGCTGTAACGAATTATGAAAATAAATAAATCTAACATATATATATATAACAGCGTCTTAATTGAAGGAGACACTGTAACTTCAATGTTTTTGACAACGGTGATTTCCGTACGCTATTTTAATATTAGCCAGGAAGGTATATTTCCTGTTCGTGTGTTCGATTTGAAAGTTGACCGCCAGGTACCTGTAAATCGTTCAATTCAGAAATATTACAATCGTGAAGTTCGATTTGGCAAAAGTTTCGCTTGAATGGAAAATTTATAACTTCACGATTCTTAGTGCTCGTTTCGAGTAAATGATTATGTTGTTCGAACTTCGAATTAGATGTATGGTGTTCAAATGATCAGATTGTTCATTCAATTTCGACATTATAAACGCGCCATATCATTACCGTTTAGGTTATACCGCGTATGTTATTTTAAAATGAGAAGGCCATGGATTGGGCCATATGATCGCCTTGATACGTGCAATAATGGTTTACATTGTTAACGACTGCAATATAAACCTCAATGTTTTTGACAACGGTGACATCCCGCATTCCCGTTCGTTAGTTCGATTTGAAATATGACCGTTCGACCGCTAGATAAATCAGCAAATACTACAATCGTGAAGTCGATTTGGCAAAGTGTCGCTTGAATGGAAAATTTATAACTTCAATCCTTATCAATCCTTATCAATCGTGAATGGTTGTTATTACATTGGCGACGAGGATAGCAGAAGAACCTTCGTAGTTAACCATGGAACACAAATTACAGGCGATGGATGTCTCTGGACCAAAATCACAGCTCGCAGAGAAATGGCGTGTATGGCTCCGAAACTTCTCATATTACGCTGAAGGAAAAGTTAACTTAGAAAATCGTGTTCGAAAACGAAATGAGCTATTGTATAGAGCTGGTCCTGGTGACACCAGGCTGGTGTACAAGATATTTTTGAAAATTTGGTTGTTGTTCCTCCGCCTGCAAGCGAAGGAGTACAAGAAATGTATACGTACATTGAACCAGAGCCAGAGGCAGAGAGGCATAGATTAAGAGAGCCGTAAAGCAGGAGACGGGAGAAGATGTGGATTATTTTGTCCTTCGACTTCGCAAACAAGCAAGACACTGTGGTTATGGAGAACATGCGATAAATGATGCGGTAAGAGATCAATTTTTAGAAAAAATTGCTTCAGATGAACTATTTGAAGTGCCAAACATTAAGCTCAACAACGCGCTTAATAAAGCAAGAGCATGGGAGACAGCTAGACAACAAGCGAGTAGTATTACTGGAAATGAAGAAAGCACTGTAAACATGGTGGGCAGTAGCCTGTGTACAGCCTGAATATACAGGTGTAATATATTCAGGCTGTACACAGGCTAGGTGGGCAGCGGAGACAAAAAAGCAAAATTCAAAGAAAAGAGAGTGGAAACCCAGATGTTACACCTGTGGTTATAAAATAGGGCACATTGCAAGAGATCAGAACTGTCCAGCTCGAGGCGGACTTGTGCCAAGTGTGGAATAAGAATAATAATAGAAGGTTTGATAAACTACTTTCGCACCAATTAGGTGAATTACAGTAATTTTACATTTCAAATATATCAAACAATTAAATAAATACAATTTTACATAAAAGCGGATAAAATACAATAAATCAGGGCAGTATAACATTAAACAGTATAATACAATAAATGTATATCAACCTATTAGCTACATACACTTATGGAAGATATCAGCATAACAAATACTGTTAGGAGCTAAACCGACGAAAGCTTAGAAAAAAAACTATTTTTAAAACGGTCAGTTCTGCACTTGAAAAGAGAATAACTTTTAGCATTGCGCAAAACTCGACCATGCGACTCGGCCCTAGTTGGCGGAAGCAGATGGTTTAGTCGCGAGGACGGATTTGCAATCTTTCTCAGCGTCCTTTCACAAAGAGCATTTCTACGTATATCCAGGCAAGGTAAAGAAGTTGCAGCAAGAGCGGAAGCATAAGGGAGGTCTGGATGAAGGATTTTTAAAGCTCGTTTCTGAATTCTCTCAAGCTTATCAGACAAATACAGGGGGATACAGGTGCTCCAAACAGGACAGCAATATTCCAATATTGAACGAATAAGGGAAATATAGATGATTGAAAGATCGCAAGGAGGAACACCTGAATTTCGAAGAGTAAGGATGATATGAAGCCGCTTAGACGCTTCCTTCGACTGTTCCACTTTAGGTCATCTTGAATAATCAAGCCAAGGACCTTAAAAACACTAACCTTTTCGAGAGGCTGACCGTCGACTAGTAAAGGAGGAAAAAGTCCACGTGGAAGGTTACGAAGGAAGGAAACAGACTTAACTTTACATTTCTTAGAATTAAGTTTCATATTATTATTAGCTGTCCCGAGATAGAAATAGTTTGTATGTCTTCCTGAACGGATCGTGGATCGTCTCTAGGGATAGATTGAGAGATGGTAATATCATCCACGTACATCCAGTGGCGAGATTTAACTGGGGAATTACTTGCTAAGTCATTAACCATAATGAGAAACAAAATAGGACCTACTTTAATTCCCTGTGGTATCCCAGCAGTCACAGCCGCAGTATCAGATATGACCTCACCTAGTTTGACCGATTGTATTCGATCTGAGAGGAAGCTACATATCCAAGGAATCAGCGATCTACGAACTCCCAGGTCAATGAGCTTACAGATACTGATACTGTGATCAATCCGATCGAAGGCTTTACTAAAGTCAAGGAAACATATCTGGAGATAATGCCCGGGACGATCTAAATTCTGAAGCCAATTATGTAACATATCTAGCAAGCAATAGGTGGTCGAACTACCTTTAAGACACCAAACTGCTGAGGGTCGATTTTATTTCCAACGTCGGGAACAATCCAGCTTACCGCAAAAATACTCCAGAATCTTAGAGATATACATGAAGTTAGAGACACTGGTCGAAGGTCCTCCTCAGCTGACACTGGATGGACCTTAGGTATGGGGATAATCTCAGACTTTTTCCACTCAGAAGGAAACATACCAGAAGAGAGAGAGGTACCTCATACGGGTGGATAGTAGGAAGGGGGTCGAAAGCTGGTAAGAAGGCAAGGTAAGGAGTGCAGGTCAAGTGGAGAAATATCTGCATTAACACACTGTAAATTCAAAAGAGTCATTTTGACTCCTTTGAAGGAGTCATTTTTTTGACCCCAGGACGACACCTCGAAGGAGTCATTTTGACTCCTTTTTGGCCTACTCCTTTAAAGAGTCATTTCTACCCTTTACAAGAGTCATTTTGACACCTTCGAAGGAGTCATTTTGACACCTTTGAAGGAGTCATTTCTACTCTTATGTAGGGTCAGACGACACCTTTGAAGGAGTCATTTTAACTCTTCTTTGGGGTCATTTTTACTCTTATGTAGGGTCAGACGACACCTTTGAAGGAGTCATTTTGACACCTTTGAAGGAGTCATTTCTACTCTTATGTAGGGTCAGACGACACCTTTAAAGGAGTCATTTTAACTCTTCTTTGGGGTCATTTTTACTCTTATGCAGGGTCAGACGACACCTTCGAAGGAGTCATTTTGACCCTTCTTTTGGCTCACTTCTACTCTTATTTAGGGTCAGACGACACCTTCGAAGGAGTCATTTTGAACCTTCTTTTGGGTCATTTCTACACTTATCTAGGGCCATCAGACGACACCTTTGAAGGAGTCAATTTTATCCTTTTTG
Source organism: Chrysogorgia sp. JL179-B06 (assembly GCA_035772405.1). Classification (NCBI taxonomy): domain Eukaryota; kingdom Metazoa; phylum Cnidaria; class Anthozoa; order Scleralcyonacea; family Chrysogorgiidae; genus Chrysogorgia; species Chrysogorgia sp. JL179-B06. The sequence goes on from JAYKKM010000143.1 coordinate 559,816, forward strand.
GGTCATTTCTACTCCTTTGAAGAGTCATTGGTACCCTTTATGAAGTTCATTCTACTCTATAACAAGTTGTCCAAATTAGCAATGTTATTTGAATGATTCCTGTAATTTGAATGATACATGCATATTGCATATCATATACAGAAACAAAAATAGAGATTGTGTAAAATAGTTTATTAAACTAAATATGTCAATATTTTCAATAATTTATTAACTAAATATGTCAACAACATACTGTACTGGTAGGTTTTAAAATCTACTTAAAATATTTCTCAATAGTACATTATCGGTCCTAATCAAGGTAAACATGATATTATCATGCCCAATTAATGGACATTCAAACAACTGGCCCAGGTTAACATTCACACATATTTCACTAAAAGATCATTTAAAACTAAGTAACGATATTCGGTTGAAACACTACGTTTATTTATTTCCTACTAAGCTGTGGACCTAGTTACTCTGTCCTAATTCATCAGAGGAATTATAGATCTAATGAAGGCATGAGTCAATGTGTCAAAGACTTTGGAAGAGTTTTGCAAGAAATAACTAAACGTAGTGTCAATTTTCACTAAAAATTCAATTAACATTATAAAAACATGAAATTATCAATGTTTTGTTTCAATAAAATGTTCTAACTGTTTTCATCCTTTATCTTCCTACCAATTGTACGCCTTTCATTTCTCCATGTTTCTGCCATAATGCCATTGTTGCCTCATTGGTGTATTCTGTTGCTTTATAGAAGTGCTTCAGGACATGAGCTGAAAATACAGTAAATAAATATATAAATTTTAAAATATTAATAAGAGGGATATAGTCCTACAGGTATAAGAGATATTTCTAGAGGCATTTTTAAAAATTTTGTTAATTACTTTTTTATTTGAAAGGAAATAATGAAAGAGAAGTAATAGAGATGAGAATGCAGAATCAACCCCTCACTAACTTGACCTATAACATTGACCTATAATCCAGAACCATAGTGATAAATTAGGCAGATATGCATATGGTACCAGTCAATTTAACAATTAGACAACAAGGCACAAGTGTTCTATGCAAGCCAAGTTGTCTAACGCTCATCACAAGTTAATTGTTTTAGTATCAACAAACTAGTCAGTCAAACTTAAAATATGAAAATAAAGACAAACCGCAAAGTTTCTACATTGTTTTGATTTTCAAAACTGGTGCTTAATCACTATAAGTGGTCTATTTAAATAGACCCATAAATAGACCCATAGTAGCATAGCCAATTAGCATTGGCAACAGACCACTAGTTTAAGTTTGTTGTCTTGATGCCATTGAATGATAATTATCCAATGGCTTTGGTGTTACCGTGCTCTCTAAATTTAGATTACAACAAAAACCTGGTATTATTAAAGAGTTGAGGAGACTTTTTGAGAGAGGCATAATAGGTCTCTTATTGTTAAAATTTAAACACATGTATAACAACACATATTTTTTCCAAGGAAAGTCCTAAAGTAAGTTATCGGCACTTTGAGCATTAATTGAGAATCCCTTTCGTACATTTTTTCATACATTACTGTATATCCTGGCTTTTGTCCATGTTTTGTGGTGGGCACCAATATTTATTATAATCTGATTGCATTTTCTGCTTAGTGAATCAATCTTTTGCTGATGGTAGCAAGTAGCAACACAATTTAAAAGTAATGTAATTATAACCAATTTCAATTTTTTAATTACCGTATAGCCAATTTCTGACCAATTATTAGTTTGACCTTCACACAGTCCAGATAAGGATGGCCTTCCTTGCTTTTCCCTGTGACTGATAACTGGGCCAGAATATATTTCCAAATAAGGCTGACAATAAATTGGAAGTCTTCATGAATTACAGTAATAGATTTCTGTGCAAATAGCACATTGTGTCAGTCACAAGAAACTACATATCACTTCAATATGCCATGCAAAAACTTGACAGATATAATGTAAAATATCACTCTCTAAATTATGGTACAGGGGGAAATACATATTATTTCAATATGTCCTCAACTAATTCAAACTGGATAATACTGGGAAATGAACCCTGCGACCCTGGCAATATACAGTACACCAGCACACTGACCGACTGAACTATGAGAGCTTGGCTACAAGTTCAGTATATACCTGTACGACCATGCTGGAAATGCCAAGAATGAAGTGAATGGGTTTATTACTGAGAATATTTGGCACTTACACTCAATTAAGGTGGCTCCTGATGGTTTTTAAACATGAATGCATAACTATATTAGACTAAAGTACTTAAAGGACCATCTGAACACGGTACGATTTGTCGTATACGATTGTCTTCTTGGTGTATGTGATCAAACTGTACACGCATGTCAACATTCACCATCGAATCAGAAACAAGAATTATGTTGTGTGCAAACAATTGCATACGCCAGTACGACAATCATATACAACAATGTATGCCAGAATGACAATCGTATACGATGAATTGTATCGTGTAGAAGGGCCATAAGGAAGCCTAGTTAGTAAGTACTCGTACTTACTCGTACCAAGACGAGTCAGGGGTGCGACACAGGCTAGTCTTGTAGTTGCATTTTTCTTAACTGGTTCCAGTCGGTTTATCACACTTACAATTTTCCTTCACTATAACTTTAATATGTCATCCAATTAATGTAGTGTAAATGCCAAATATTCTCAGTAAAATATCCATTCACTTCATAATGGCTTAATACCATCATATAATACTGAACTTGTTGCCAAGCTCCTGTCATAGGACTCCATAATCCCAAGAGCTGTGGCTTAATTTGATTTCCAGCAACTAAACTGTTAGGCCTTGAAGTTATATTTTTCACAACCAATCTCAGTTGCATCTTCACACTCAAAGTTTTCCTTCACTATAACTTCAACATTGTCATAACTAAGTGGCCAACCAGCAACCAGTTTCTCTTAGAATTAAATCAGTTTAATTGCTTTGATGAAGAGCAAGATTTAATATAACAAACAGTTCTCGTGCATTTTCCTTCAGGGGCTTAACTGGCTCATAAGAACTTTTTCAGCAAACTTTCAAAGGTCTTATGAGCAATTGACGAAAGCTGATCAATATAAATGTTTCAACAGCGACTCACTCGACGAATAATTAATGTCAATCTCAATGGCGTCCAAAATTAATGGTGATTCGCAATTATGAAACACAGATTTAAGTATTATTAAACATTAAGAGAGCAGTAGATTATCACCAAAGTCATTAACAAATTATATACAACTCACCAGTCGCAGCAATCACGCGCCCAGATACGCTTTCCAGCCACCTTTAGGCGGTTTGACTTTGACCACTGCTTTGAAAACAACAGTGATCAACAGCTGCATGCCTTCTTTCTTCGGATTAAACGAGCATAATCGCGAACAAAATCTTTAGCAAGGACAGTCGTCTAGTTGGTAGAAGTCCAGTGGATCAATACGTATTTCATCTCGCTTGTAGATAGGTTTCATACGTCAAATAAAGTTATAAAGATACGAGCTTCTCTTCGCACGCAGAACATGTAAAATCGCGAAGCGACGAGACAATAACATCACGTGTCACTCTGATCACGTGCTATGTGGAATAAAGTACCGGTCGGCATTTTGATACATGTTCAGAAAGATTTTAACAATGTTGTCAGCTTGGCGGAGCCTGAGGATTTCAGTATTATTTTAGACCAGATTGGTGTAATATTAGACATATTTGGTGTGTAGACAACCATATATAACGACAATGATGCATTCAATTTCATTTATGATATAATAGTGAAATCAGCTATTCAGTTGTTTTTCATGCATTACTAAAACAGAATACAGAATAGTTCATAATTATTCAAATATTTTTGAATAGAATAATTTTATATATTTAATTACCAATTTTTACCTCAACTTATCCACAAATCAAGAAAAACTATAATGACTCCAAGAAAGAGCATAATAACTCCAACAAAGAGTGCTATTACTCTAACAAAGAGTCCTCGGACTCCAACAAAGAGTGCTGTGACTCCAACAAAGAGTGCTATGACTCTAACAAAGAGTCCATCGACTCCTCCAGGAGTCCTATAACTCCTAGAAAGAGTTCATGGAGTCCACTAAAGTGTCATTTTGACCCCATGTTGGAGTCAAAACAACCCTTAGAGTCAAAACCACTCCTTGAAGGGTCAAAATGACCCTTCGAGGAAAGGTGCTGAAATGACTCCTTGGGGTCAAAACGACTCTTTTGAATTTACAGTGCAGAAACAAAAAAATTGTTAAGTTCAGTAGATAGCTCAATACCATGCACATAAAGTTGACCCATCTTTCTCAATAGATATGGTTTGAGGGTTGCAGCCTCTGCCAGACATAGTATTAACCAGTTTCCACCATTTACGACAATCCTTACCTTTCAGATGTTTTACCTTTATTATAAACTATCACAATAACAATGTTATTGCCTTGTTCTTTAAAAACCTCATTGAATTTATAAATGCGAATGACGCGCATAAACTATGACACTCATGATAACAATGTTATTGCCTTCCACTTGCCGTCAATTATATGTGGTAACAACACGTGTCTTCTGTCATTCGAAATAAAACTTAAAACTATTTCTACTCGTCAGCAGCCAAAACGGCAATGTCGAAGCGAGTCAATTGTGACTCAGCGATTGGAAAACATCTTTCTCCTAATGTGCATGGGTTTTGTTTTTAGTATGTTGTTAAATATAGCGTCACTTCATTAATGCGGTGAGGTTATTCAACATTTATCGTATATAAATACCCGCTCTGTTTTGTTGATAAATTGTCCGCCGAAATGGATGCATGAAGATGAATAGCAATGTTGGATAGTTCACTTTTTTGTGAATGGTCACCGCGAAGGCCATTTCTATTGTCGAACTATTTGCGGCACTTTATCACTGATCTCTAAATAAAGACTGGTTCGAGCAACTATTGTTCAGAAATGAAGCCGGAAGTCCGCCATTACTAAGCGACCAACTGAGAATCCTATGAGGTTTTTTGATGGTTTATGTGCTCTTACCATCGACAAAATAAAATATTATTACTATAAAGAGGACCAGAAAAGATTTTTCAAATTACTGGGTAAAACGATTCATCGCCTACCTACAGATTTACTGCGACTTTGGTCCCTTAGCAATGGCCGCCGTTGGCTCTAATTATCCAGTGAGAGAACCCTGATATGAGACGTCAAATTAGGTTGAAGATTTTATGCATTTAATGTCAACAAAGAAACTATTTTGGGCAGACACTAAACCTATTTTGCTAGCGTCACAGTTTGATTTGCTGGCAAACTCGGAGTTTCTAATGATCTCTCGTTATGCAAATATGCAGGCTTCAAAACAGCTCATCACTCATCAGATACAATAGAAAGCTCAATCCAGTCTTTATTTAGAGATCAGTGCACTTTATCTGATGATTTCTGTTTTTATTCATTTATTTCTAAACAAGACGCCCGCTAGGCGTTAACTCGGGCTACTTTTAGGGACATTGGTGGCATGTATATACGCATGTTAGACAGTTGGAATTAGAAAACCCGCTCACTTGTCTTATATTACAAAGGATAATTTTTAATGCATTGATTTCTGTAATCAGGCACTGAAGGCATTGTACAGGCCCTCCTTTGAAGTGGGAAATTTTAGAAGTAAGTTGGGCTAATGAGGACGAGGAAAATCAGGCGTCTACACGCCTCCCCCCCAATGCAGAACGCCTGACACGCAGACGAAATTTAATGTAAACACTAAACACGGCAATGCTATTATTTCTAATATCTGTTCGATTGAAGGTCTTCGTGTGTCAAAAGTTATATAAAAATCAACGGCAAGGTATACGAAACATCTGAATCTGTTACGAAATTACATCGGTTTAATGGACAGAAAAGCATTAAATCATCGGGTAAACGACGAATCGATCTTGAAGCCATGCATGTCCTTTGATTTGACGAGTCTCGCTTTAATCGCTTACGCATTTTCTCATATAACATCTGATCTTCACATTTTAAGTAGACGAAACCTACAGCGTTCGATACGCAAGATTCAAGTGATCATTTCGATGTAGAATTGATTTAAATCGGACAAAAACACAACATTTCATAATGATTAATATCACCGAGTTTCACGGATAAATGTCAAGTGTCAACACGGTATAATAATATTTCCCTGATCTGTCATCTGTGTTTCTCTCATCTTGGAGAGAATCTTTGCAATGGTTTGCGGCTTTACAGGTCTCGGTAAACTTTTCCAACTGCAATTCATTCGGCCAATAAAACGAAAGTCCGAACTCGCTTCAATTCGCTTGCGTGCCTTGCGACTATATGTTGTCATGTTGACGTTTCGTCCACGGTTCTCCGAGTTCTTTCTTTAATCTCTCATCTGTGTTTCTCTGAGTTTGCGGGTTTACAGGTCTCGTAAATGCTTTTCAGACTACGATTCATTGACAAGTACCTATTTACGCGTATACTTATTCTTCATAGTTTTTTCTGCAAAGCAGCTTTTGCCGCAACTTTGGGTACACAAAAACGAAAATGCCGAAACCTAGACTGGGCTAGACCAACCCTGAGCCTGCGTATTTAACAACAAGATACTTGCCAGCAATATAGCTGTTCTCAAACACTTCCAACCAAGCAGGCAAGAACACTTCACCTCAAAATACCCGGCTATTAAACACTCGATCGAAAAGAAAGCTAACATGGTATAACATGCATAGATATATAGTCAAAATCATAGCCAGGATCGCTGAGCGTGTGCATTTCCATATGATCGCTATGATCGTCGATTTTAAAATTGAGCGATCATAGGATCATATGGAAACCATCAAGAGCTGGTTGGGTTAAGAAACATTTATATGTGGTATGAATGAATTGTAGCGTAGCATATTTGTTACAAGTTTATTTAAGAACGCAAGATATTTGTTGCAAGTTTTTTTAAGACGAGATCATACACAGACAAATTATTCATGATCATTAAAGCTATCGGTGGCGATGGTGTAACGTAACATATTTGTTTACAAAGTATATATGCATGTGACAATTGGAGCCATCGTAATAAATAGTAGTGATACATGTCAAGAGTTTGTTCGGGTTAAGAAAAACTTATATGTGGAATGAATGAATTGTAGCGTACGAACAGAGAAAGCATCTATTATTATTGAAGCGATCGGTGCCATCTGATGCAGATGTATACCGATGGTTAACTTTTTTAGGGCCTACCTTAGGCACGGTAAATATATAAGACACATCTTACGAGTCGTCATGTCCATTTTACGACTCGTTAAACAACCTCACAAGTCGTACGACTCGTACGAATCGACAACTATTTTAGGGCCTACCTTAGACTTAGCCATGGTATATCCATTTATATATTCTTTACATGTTTCATGCATATGAACTGCTGGCTGTACAAAATTTTGCAAGCCAGCCATCAAAATTATCCTTACAAAACATAATACGTCGAATCTGGGAACGGTCCATCCCAAATTCATCCTCCAATTTCTTCCATGGATAATGTGATCCTTCCATAAAGAGAGTTTGTTTCTCAAATGTTTGGTTGTCCATTCTGATAACATGTGCAATCCATTTGAGATGTTGTATCTTGATGAAGTGTTGCAATGGGGTAGTTCCACATATTCTATGAATATCGGCGTTGCTGTACTTATAAGCGTAATCCCATTCTTTTTTCTTTTTTTGTTCAATACTGATATCTCTAGGTGGTGCATCTCGTCTTGTCATACCTCCTTTTACAATTCGCCGTAGCATTCTAGTCCATTCGACTTCGAGTTTTTGTAGCTGTGTTTCGGCATTAAAGAGAGTTGCACAGTTATATATTAGTCTTGGCCTTATGAATACGTTGAGAAACTTCGCTCGGATCTTCACACTAATTCTATGATTCTTGAACATGTTTTTCATTTCGGCGAATTTGGCAATAGCTGTCGAGATGCGATGTTGGATCATGATATTATTATCAGCTGGTGCGATTTTTACACCAAGGTATTTGAAGCTTTTAACGTTCTTGATATTCTTGTCTTCCAGTTTAATCAGGGTCTCGCTTTCCGTGTCAGCTTGATCACCATTTATCAACATTGTTTCTGTTTTCTTTCTGGATAGTGTGAGTCCATAGCGTGAGAAGACATTTTCCACAATGATCATACCTTTTTGAAGAGCTTCTTTTGTCTTGAAGATGATAAACATATCATCTGCATAAAGAGCACGAAATAGTTGTGATACACCGTGGGATGGATGGTTTGAGCGTTGGCTCCGTGATGTTGTCTCATTAGGGATTTGGTATTTAAATTCGATACCATAATCGGCACCCAACATTTGTTTCAATTCGAAGTGTAGTACTCTACATACTGTGTCGAAGTAAATATTAAATAGAACCGGGCTCTCTATTCCACCTTGTCTGCATCCTGCATTAACTGGAAATGTTCTCTTCAATCCGGTTATTCTTGCAGTTGTTTCTGTATAGATGGCTTTAATCAGATTGATTATGTGAGTACATCCTAGTCGAATATCCAAAACCCGAAACAATAGCTTCCGTGGGATTTTATCATAGGCGGCAGTCAAATCGATAAAACATATATACATTGTATCCTTCGAGGTGTTGATAATATTTCGTAATACGAATATGGCATTATCACATCCCTTGTTTTTTCGAAATCCATACTGTGTCTCGTCAATTGTTCTGTTGTACGCTTCGATGCGACCGAGCGAACACCACCTTTGAAGATACAGCTTATTCGACTTTGTAGCCAAATAGTTGGAACTGCGAGTAGTGTCCAGATTAAGAGTATCAATGATGTAATATGGTTGACGAGTTTTGGACTTCAGTTGTTCCATTTTAACGCCATCTGTGCCTTCACATTTTCCATTTTTTAACAGGGAAGGGAGTCACCGCCATATTATCGGAGACAAACTGCACACGCAGGCGAGACCAGGATGGTCCCCAAATATGGGCCGCCACCACAATGGGCACCAATTCCATGAAAGCAATGGAGGCTGGGCGAGGAAGGAAAGACCAGGACTGGCAAAACCATTGCTGTTGCCACACGGCGCCGAAACCTAGGGCACCGGATGCGTCGGATGAAACCACCAAGTCAGGAAGCGGAACCACCGTGGGGGACAAAAAGAAGGACATGCCGTTCCATTCTTGAAAAAAGGACAGCCACCAATGGAGGTCGCGGCGAAACTCTCGATTCAACCGGATGGGATGAGACGGGTTGCGGAAGCAGCATAATAGGTCAATCATACGACGTAAGAACGTGCGACCCGGAAGAACAACCGGCAGGCATGGTGGAGGTGACCAATCAAGGACTCGAGCTCCCGACGAGTACAAGTGGACTTACGCGCCCAGCGGTAGAGGAGCTGGAGGATACGGGAGACCTTTTCCTGTGGTAAGCGAGCACATTGGCGAATGGAATCCAGCTCGATCCCGAGGAAGACCAGCGACGTCGACGGACCCTCGCACTTGGCGAGATGTAAGGGCAAACCAAGACGGCGAAACACTGCGAACGCCGTATCCACGTGAGCTTGGCAGATGGGCGACATGGCAGGGCCAAGGGTGAGGAAGTCATCAAGGTAATGGAACAGAGGAGAGATCGAGTAATTATGACGGAGGATCCATTCAACTGCCGAAGCCACCGAATCAAAAATGAAGGGAGCGGACCGCAAACCGAAGGGGAGAACCAGGTCAACATAAAAACCATCCCGCCACTTCATGCCGAGCAAAAAACGATCCGTAGGGTGTATAGGGATGTTGCGATAAGCCGCCAAGACGTCGAATTTGGCCAACAAGGCGCCCGGACCCAACGCGACCAGAGCCTGAATGGCATCATCCACGGTCACGTAGTGCAAGGAAAAGGAGTCTTTCGGAATGCCGTCGTGACGCTACTACCCAGCGGGGAGGACAGGTCCAGGATGAGGCGCCATTTGCCCGGCTGGTGGTTCTTGGGGATAACTCCAAACGGACTATCCTGAAGGCAGGGCCACGGGGGAGCGGTGAACGGGCCAGCGAGACGGTGGGCGGCTATCTCGGCAGCGAGGTACGTGTCAACCACCTCCGGATGCTCAGACGCGGAGCGCATGTTGGAGGAGCGGGACCGTAAACGGACGCGGTCAGGCGAGAAACCTACATGGAAACCCTGCTGGATGCCCGCGAGGACATAATCCCGCTTGGCCCCAGGGAAACCAACCGCCAATTCCCAGAGCAAGCTAAAACAACTTTAAATTGTAACAAGTAAGCAAAACAACAACAACAAAACACGCAACAGCATGAAGAACACAACAAAAGTGGAAAACCCCCCAATGCCCGAACACAAGAGGCTCAGCAAACGTTACAACAGCAAGCTAGGAAGGCGGAGCAGCAGCACCACGCGAGGGGCAGTTAAGGCGACGATGGGATCCGCGGCAGCGAGGAGTGTCACACATATGGCGGTAGCGGCAGAACGAACGCGAACTGATGCAGCGACCTGTGTTCCAAGAACGGCAGATAACGGGAGACGCAGCTGTGCCCGAGCTTTCGGGGCGCGTGACCATAACGGAGGGAGCCTGGACCCGAGACGAAGCTGCCGTATGATAATTATACAGCTCCAGATGCATGGTCGACCAGTCGGTGATGTGACGAGCCGCAGCGTCGCGACGAAAAGCATCGTCGTAATTGAGCCAGGCGACGCCTCTAAACTGCGAGAACGTGCGCAATATCAGCAACTGATACGTAAATAAGTCCCTCGCGCGCCCCGGAAAGGTTGCCACCAGCACGGAGGCATAAATTGAAAAGGCCTGCATCCAGGGGACTATGTCAGTAATGCGCCGATGAGGACGATGAGCCGGGGACAGTACTACACACCCATCTACAGAAATTGTGGGACCGCTAGGGGGTTCCTCTGGCTTCGCAAGTAAGGAAGCCAGCTCCACAAATTGCCCCGAAGTAATCGATACCACCGTCTTATACGGGACGGGGTGGAAGCCCGGCCCCACCACAAACGCTTGATTCAGCGGCGGAGCACCTAGCAAGGGCGACTGGCTCATACCTGTTACATCCATTGACGGCAGCCGCAACCCAGACGAGGCCAGCGACGATAGCGGCGATACCAAGGAGGGAGGCGGCAGCAGTGATGAAGCCCCAACAGGCGGGGCCGGAGCCTGAAGCAGAGCGTGGGCCTGAGCCTGAGCCTGGGCCTGAGCGTTGGTCAGAGCCTGAGCCAGAGCCTGAGCCTGAGCGAGGGCCTGAGCCTGAACTTGGGCCTGCGCCTGAGCTTGGGCCTGGAGCTGAGTTTGCATATGCGACCACACGGAGGGGACTGGGCCAGGTAAACAAGATGGCGGCGAAGCAACAGGCACATGCGGCTAAATGCAGGAATTGCTCCGACCTGTCATTGGCCGATAAAAATAGTAACAGCAGTGTCAATGGTGTAGAATTACTTTATCTATACGCTGTTTACATATTTATCTATATATCTGAATAGACCAACGAATACACGGAAACCTATCGCTTGTATTTAATAAAGAAAGAAAGAATGGTTATGTATTGAACTCATATGTTATAAATATTTTCGCACGATTTATATTACCGGGAGATTGAAGACGTATGAATTCAAGTATGATCGAGAATCATAAATATATGTTAATGCCACAAACAACAACTAACAAGAATGTATGCCTAAAGCTATTCTGTACTTACATGAGTGCTGAATAAACTTTTACTTTCAAAAAGCTTCAAATAAAACAATCAAAATGTTTTTGTCAGATCGCATGGGTTGCTAGTCCAGCGGATCATTTGGTAGCGTGGAAGGCACTAGATAGAATCAACCTTTTTGAAAGTAAAAGTTTATTCAGCACTCATGTAAGTACGGAATAGCTTTAGGCATACATTCTTGTTGTCTGTGGCATTAAAATATATTTATGATTCTCGATCATACTTGAATTCATACGTCTTCAATCTCCCGGTAATTTAAATCGTGCGAAAATATTTATAACATATGAGTTCAAGACATAACCATTCTTTCTTTATTTATTAAATACAAGCGATAGGTTTCCGTGTATGTTGGTCTATTCAGATATATAGATAAATATGTAAACAGCGTATAGATAAAGTAATTCTACACCATTGACACTGCTGTTACTATTTTTATCGTCCAATGACAGGTCGGAGCAATTCCTGCATTTAGCCGCATGTCAACAGGCGAAACTCCCGAAACGAAGACTTGAGGCGATGGACCCGGCATCCAACTTAGTAGAGGTAAGGCGGGGGAAGCAGCAGGCGATGGCGGCCAAGAAACAGCAGGGACCGACGGGAGGAAGGCCGCCGAGGAAGGCTGTAAGGCCAGCGACGACGAAGACGAAACCCCCGACCACGAAGAAACCAAAGGTGGCCTTGGCGAAACCTACACCGGTGATATCGCCGAAGAAGGAACCACAGCGGGCAACGAGGCGGGCGAAAACATTGACGAACCAGAGAACGAAGGTGTATCCGAAACAGACGAGGCAATTAACGTCGAACTCGGCGGCAAAGATTGATCGACGAGATCATCGCCGTTTGGCGATAACATTGAGGCAGACGAAGAATCCAGCACCAAGAACTGTTGCAGATCTCCGTTCGACAAAGTGGAAAGACTATTTCGAGTCAAACGAGGCATCAACGATAGAAGCACACGTACGAAGGCTTGTAGTCAACTAAACCCAAGGCAAGGTCAGCCGAGCTACAAGGTAGAGGTACCGGAAGTGCCCATCCCGGAAGTAAGGTACTGAACCAACACAAACACACTTTGCCTGGTATTAATTATTTTTATTACATAAATCCATTTAATGATTACAATGGGGCAAGAACCGAACGCCACTCAGTTCCTATATATAGTGAATTATGGATTCTACTGTATGTCTGATTGTTTTAGTTCCTGCCTAATCTCCATAAACAACTTTTTATTGTTTATCTTTTCTGGCAAATGTGAACATTTATTAACCTCGACAAATTATATTCGTCGAAGCTTAATAGGGCAGCAGCTTATACATAATTTTTATTTTTAATATTTTTAGGACTTTTTATAATAGTTATCTATCAATTGTAAATTTAAGAGTGTAATTTTAAGATTTATCTACTTAGGTTACTACCATATTGTAAAGTGCTAATGGGTTATAGGGAATTAGCAATATAGAAATTCTCATTATTATTATTATTATTATTATTGTAGTTGTCTCAAGGGCACTTTAAGAACAATGCTCACAGAAATTTCATACAATGGTACCCAGCATGCACAATGCTTGAGTTACCGTCCATGATTAAACTTACTCAACATAGGGGACATTTAAAGCATTTATTTACTAACATATAATATTGATTTCAGGATTTTCTTGACTTAGTTCAACAGTCCCCGTATGAGATAGCCAAACAAGTATGTGCCTTATTTGGGAACTTCCTGTGATTATCATACATGACAGAAAAAAGAAAATAAAGACATTCTGCTTCATACTGTGTGAAAGTCCTCTTTATAATTGGTTAGTATCTAATGTATTGTGAAATTTGAATTTCTGTATTACATTTTTGCATATTGTATAATGTATGACAGTCATGTCCTAATTAGCTCTGGAAGATGCCATTTAGTAGAAGGGTTAAAGTGCCTATTCAGCCTGCGGGTTTTACATATTCGTAATCTTTGGGTTCTACCAAAAAGAAATGTAGTATTATTTTGTTGTTCGATCTTCATGCATTCCCCCTGCTAAAGTTCACAGGAAGGGACACATAATATTTTGCGGTGTTATTCAACAGTGAATGTTATTGAGTGAATTTTGTCTAAACAGGCTGTTTAAAGTTCAAAGCCAAACTTTCGCTGTATTTCATTGCTGAATCACTCCGCAAAATATTGCGTGTCCCTGTGTTGACGTCACTTCCTGTGAACTTTAGCAGGGGAAAAGGGCATGAAGATGAAATTTGCAAATGACAAGATATATTATAATTTTTCTCATGAGAATCCAAAGATCATAAATATGTAAAATCCCCACAGGCTGGATAGGCACTTTAACAGCTCTGTGACATCTCATACCGTACATCCACAATAGATCCTAAATTATCTTTTCTGGCAAATGACTGTCTAGTCAAATGACTATACCCTACCTAAAGGATAAAATGCCTTTACTAATGAGTAGCTAGCTGCCTTAAGACACTGAAAATTTGCCCTCACCACCACTAGGCCTGTAGGGTCATCAGAGACTTCAAGTGCAAGCCATACTGTTTCTACTGACCTGTACAAGTCTGTTGTGTATGTTTTACAATATGCATGAGTTGACATTAATCAAGAAATTTTCAATATATTATTAGTTACCAGTAATACAAGGGTTGACAACTCTGTGAAAACTCATAACTTCATAAAAATACAAGTTGGTATGGGCTAACTAAGTAGCCACAATAGATTCTGAATTATCTTTAATTAACATTGTTATTAAAATTGCAATAATTTGAACCTCCCAGGGTCATTTGCTGATATTAAACATGTGAAAAGGAAATTTGAAATGGCCCTGACATTGTCTGGTCTGTTCTGGTCATTGTAATATGTTAATTTATTATGTGCCAAACTGCACGATTAGGATGTTAAATTAAATAGCATTAAACATTTGGTCACTTGTAGACACTAAGACAGTATGTCTCTACAGGAGGGATATTGGCTAAAATCCTGCTCTCCCTTGAAATATTTGATTTTTATATTACATTAACCAGTAAAGTAATCATGCATCAAAATGCTGCCATGCAGTTAGTGTCAAGAACTTTTTACATATTTAACATCAGCAAATGACCCCTGGGGGTTAGGCTACTAGGTTTGCCACAGGTTCAAATGCAATTTTAGTGACCATGCTAATTAAAGTGCCTATAACATCTGTGGGGATTTAACATATTTGTAATCTGTGGATTCTCCTGAGATAAATTATAATAATAATAATAATAGATGCCTAGATGGTTTATTGAATATAAAATCGCACTAATACAGTGAATTGCTTTATATTTACAACTGTTTAAAAAGGTCTTAAAAAAGGTCATATTGAAAAAGTTTACAAACAAATAATAGAATACCGGGGGACTGGAACCGGTTTACAATTAGAAACAAAATTTACTATAGTTTAACATAGAACTTAGTCAAGATGTAATTAAGTCATTTATGCATGGGAAAAAAGCTGCGGTTATAACGGTCAGTATTGCATTGGTAAAGAGAAAGTCGATCAACACTGCCACGTAATTTTCGGCCATGTGCTTCATATCTCGTCGGTGGAATCAAAGTAGCCAAAGGAGAAGATGGTGTGGATTGTATTTTTTTAAAAGTTTTGAGGCACAGCTTTTGTCTGTTATCAGAAAGACGTGGTAATATATCTTGTCAGCTGAAAATTTCATCTTCATAGAACGTTTTGCTGTTAAAGTTGACGGAAATGACGTCATATCGGGAATCTGTCTACATGAAATGCCCGATTTGACGTCATTTCCGTCAACTTTAACAGCAAAAAAGTCTATGAAGATGAAAATTTCAGCTGACAAGATATATTACAATTTATCTCACGAGAATCCATAGATTACAAATATGTTAAATCTCCACAGACGTTATAGGCACTTTAAAGATAATTTAGGATCTATTGTGGCTGCTTAAGTAGCCCATACCAACTGATATATTTCTGGTTTTATGATTTGTCACAGTAATGTAATATGCAAGTTACAGTAGCTAGTTTTGTGCCAAATTGTAACCATTTACTGCACAATTGGGATGTAAAATTAATAGCATTAAACATTTGGTAACCTGTAGACTGTTTTCTACAGGAAGGATATTGGCTAAAATCCTGCTCTCCCTGGAAGATTTGATTTTCTATATCTATGCAATGATAATTTAAAAACCAAAGCAATCATTATAAGCATTGATGTGTACTTATGTAGGATGTTTAATGAATCTTTGTATGGTAATTTTTATGTAAAGGATGCATTCTATTGGCTTTTCTGTCAGAAAAATATTTATTGATTATTCCTATTGTAACGCTGCAAAGTTATTTCTTAGTATAAATGTAAGTTTTCTACTTGTAAATAACTCTGCTTCAGTTGAGGAAACAGATAATATTCCTATCTTAATTGGCTTTTTTACTCTTGTGTTGTAGAATGATACCGACATTGACATTTTGAGTAAAGTGAAGGATTGTTCCTCTCCAAAACTCCTCTCAACTGGAGATATAGAAGACAGTGACACTATATCCACGTCACTCATTGCAGAAGGATGGTGGTCATCAAATTTAAGAATCAAAACATTTTAAATAGTAGAGTGCTGTGTATGCAGAATTTTAGATATATAGCAAAGTGAAAAGGTAGTAAACTGTAAACAAAATACTAACATTTCGAGTATAGCCTTTCATCAGTCTTATACTTATAGTAATATCCGAGTAATGATATCATATATAAGAGTCTTACTCTGACGAAGGACTCCGCTCGAAAAGTCACTATTTCGTTACTAAAAACCCTTGGCAGTTTACCACCTTTTCACTTTGCAAAACATTTTAAATGCTGTTTTATGTTTATTGTCGGTATTTTACGCCTTTGATGCAGAATACCCCAAAGGAACTACCTGCAGTCATAGCAAAATCATATGGGTATAGAAAACTTTTTATCCAATTTGTGAACTATATTAGCTATTATATTTTATGACTTTACTATTATAAGACGATTACATTATTTTAAGATTGCTAAATAAATTATTTGTTGTTATTTGCTTATACTAACTTTATTTTGCACCATACAACTTTAGTCAGGCGCACGTTATAACAGTCAGGCCAAAATTTATTAACAACTCGTACGAGTCGTACGACCCGTACGGGTCGTAAATGACAGATTAACGACCCGTCAACATCCTCCGTTTACACTATCAACAATAACACTTCATACATGCTCAATGTTGTATTGCTTCGTTTTTTAAAAACTAATTCATATGAAACTATTGAATGAAAACATATTACATGTTGTTGCCTCGTTCTATTTCAAAACTACGCAACATATTTATGCTATTGAATGAAACAACATGTTGTTGCCTCGTTCTATTTCAAAACTACGCAAGATATCGCTATTGCATGAAACAATATTATATGTTGTTGCTTCCTTCTATTTCAAAACTACGCAACATATTGCTATTGAACTGATGAAACAACATGTTGTTGTCTCGTTCTATTTCAAAACTACGGCGCAACATATCGCTATTGCATGAAACAATATTATATGTTGTTGCTTCCTTCTATTTCAAAACTACGCAACATATTGCTATTGAATGAAACAATTTTATATGTTGTTGTCTCGTTCTATTTCCAAACTATGCAACATATTCATGCTATTGAATGAAACAACATGTTGTTGTCTCGTTCTATTTCAAAACTATGCAACATATTGCTATTCAATGAAACAACATGTTGTTGTCTCGTTCTATTTCAAAACTATACGCAACATATTGCTATTTAATGAAACAACATGTTGTTGTCTCGTTCTATTTCAAAACTACGCAACATATTAGTGCTATTGAATGAAACTAACATGTTAATTGTTGCCTCCTTCTATTTCAAAACTACGCAACTTATCGCTATTCAATGCATGGAACAATATTATTTGTAATAAAGCCCGCTTAAATTGATATCCTATACATAAAAGCAACACTGAACAACAGCAATAACACGTTATACTTGTGGCGAAAATATTTTGTGCACTTAAAACGGATAAATGAGTAATCCAACAATATTATATATAACAATGTTATTGCCTCGTTCTTTAAAAACCATTATTCGAATTTGATAAACGCGAACGATTCCTATAAACTATGACTATATAGGAGTAATCAAAGATTATGTAATTGCGTTCGACGCATGTGGTCCAGTAAATGGCGAATGAAGATTGGCAATTATGCTGTAACGAATTATGAAAATAAATAAATCTAACATATATATATATAACAGCGTCTTAATTGAAGGAGACACTGTAACTTCAATGTTTTTGACAACGGTGATTTCCGTACGCTATTTTAATATTAGCCAGGAAGGTATATTTCCTGTTCGTGTGTTCGATTTGAAAGTTGACCGCCAGGTACCTGTAAATCGTTCAATTCAGAAATATTACAATCGTGAAGTTCGATTTGGCAAAAGTTTCGCTTGAATGGAAAATTTATAACTTCACGATTCTTAGTGCTCGTTTCGAGTAAATGATTATGTTGTTCGAACTTCGAATTAGATGTATGGTGTTCAAATGATCAGATTGTTCATTCAATTTCGACATTATAAACGCGCCATATCATTACCGTTTAGGTTATACCGCGTATGTTATTTTAAAATGAGAAGGCCATGGATTGGGCCATATGATCGCCTTGATACGTGCAATAATGGTTTACATTGTTAACGACTGCAATATAAACCTCAATGTTTTTGACAACGGTGACATCCCGCATTCCCGTTCGTTAGTTCGATTTGAAATATGACCGTTCGACCGCTAGATAAATCAGCAAATACTACAATCGTGAAGTCGATTTGGCAAAGTGTCGCTTGAATGGAAAATTTATAACTTCAATCCTTATCAATCCTTATCAATCGTGAATGGTTGTTATTACATTGGCGACGAGGATAGCAGAAGAACCTTCGTAGTTAACCATGGAACACAAATTACAGGCGATGGATGTCTCTGGACCAAAATCACAGCTCGCAGAGAAATGGCGTGTATGGCTCCGAAACTTCTCATATTACGCTGAAGGAAAAGTTAACTTAGAAAATCGTGTTCGAAAACGAAATGAGCTATTGTATAGAGCTGGTCCTGGTGACACCAGGCTGGTGTACAAGATATTTTTGAAAATTTGGTTGTTGTTCCTCCGCCTGCAAGCGAAGGAGTACAAGAAATGTATACGTACATTGAACCAGAGCCAGAGGCAGAGAGGCATAGATTAAGAGAGCCGTAAAGCAGGAGACGGGAGAAGATGTGGATTATTTTGTCCTTCGACTTCGCAAACAAGCAAGACACTGTGGTTATGGAGAACATGCGATAAATGATGCGGTAAGAGATCAATTTTTAGAAAAAATTGCTTCAGATGAACTATTTGAAGTGCCAAACATTAAGCTCAACAACGCGCTTAATAAAGCAAGAGCATGGGAGACAGCTAGACAACAAGCGAGTAGTATTACTGGAAATGAAGAAAGCACTGTAAACATGGTGGGCAGTAGCCTGTGTACAGCCTGAATATACAGGTGTAATATATTCAGGCTGTACACAGGCTAGGTGGGCAGCGGAGACAAAAAAGCAAAATTCAAAGAAAAGAGAGTGGAAACCCAGATGTTACACCTGTGGTTATAAAATAGGGCACATTGCAAGAGATCAGAACTGTCCAGCTCGAGGCGGACTTGTGCCAAGTGTGGAATAAGAATAATAATAGAAGGTTTGATAAACTACTTTCGCACCAATTAGGTGAATTACAGTAATTTTACATTTCAAATATATCAAACAATTAAATAAATACAATTTTACATAAAAGCGGATAAAATACAATAAATCAGGGCAGTATAACATTAAACAGTATAATACAATAAATGTATATCAACCTATTAGCTACATACACTTATGGAAGATATCAGCATAACAAATACTGTTAGGAGCTAAACCGACGAAAGCTTAGAAAAAAAACTATTTTTAAAACGGTCAGTTCTGCACTTGAAAAGAGAATAACTTTTAGCATTGCGCAAAACTCGACCATGCGACTCGGCCCTAGTTGGCGGAAGCAGATGGTTTAGTCGCGAGGACGGATTTGCAATCTTTCTCAGCGTCCTTTCACAAAGAGCATTTCTACGTATATCCAGGCAAGGTAAAGAAGTTGCAGCAAGAGCGGAAGCATAAGGGAGGTCTGGATGAAGGATTTTTAAAGCTCGTTTCTGAATTCTCTCAAGCTTATCAGACAAATACAGGGGGATACAGGTGCTCCAAACAGGACAGCAATATTCCAATATTGAACGAATAAGGGAAATATAGATGATTGAAAGATCGCAAGGAGGAACACCTGAATTTCGAAGAGTAAGGATGATATGAAGCCGCTTAGACGCTTCCTTCGACTGTTCCACTTTAGGTCATCTTGAATAATCAAGCCAAGGACCTTAAAAACACTAACCTTTTCGAGAGGCTGACCGTCGACTAGTAAAGGAGGAAAAAGTCCACGTGGAAGGTTACGAAGGAAGGAAACAGACTTAACTTTACATTTCTTAGAATTAAGTTTCATATTATTATTAGCTGTCCCGAGATAGAAATAGTTTGTATGTCTTCCTGAACGGATCGTGGATCGTCTCTAGGGATAGATTGAGAGATGGTAATATCATCCACGTACATCCAGTGGCGAGATTTAACTGGGGAATTACTTGCTAAGTCATTAACCATAATGAGAAACAAAATAGGACCTACTTTAATTCCCTGTGGTATCCCAGCAGTCACAGCCGCAGTATCAGATATGACCTCACCTAGTTTGACCGATTGTATTCGATCTGAGAGGAAGCTACATATCCAAGGAATCAGCGATCTACGAACTCCCAGGTCAATGAGCTTACAGATACTGATACTGTGATCAATCCGATCGAAGGCTTTACTAAAGTCAAGGAAACATATCTGGAGATAATGCCCGGGACGATCTAAATTCTGAAGCCAATTATGTAACATATCTAGCAAGCAATAGGTGGTCGAACTACCTTTAAGACACCAAACTGCTGAGGGTCGATTTTATTTCCAACGTCGGGAACAATCCAGCTTACCGCAAAATACTCCAGAATCTTAGAGATATACATGAAGTTAGAGACACTGGTCGAAGGTCCTCCTCAGCTGACACTGGATGGACCTTAGGTATGGGGATAATCTCAGACTTTTTCCACTCAGAAGGAAACATACCAGAAGAGAGAGAGGTACCTCATACGGGTGGATAGTAGGAAGGGGGTCGAAAGCTGGTAAGAAGGCAAGGTAAGGAGTGCAGGTCAAGTGGAGAAATATCTGCATTAACACACTGTAAATTCAAAAGAGTCATTTTGACTCCTTTGAAGGAGTCATTTTTTTGACCCCAGGACGACACCTCGAAGGAGTCATTTTGACTCCTTTTTGGCCTACTCCTTTAAAGAGTCATTTCTACCCTTTACAAGAGTCATTTTGACACCTTCGAAGGAGTCATTTTGACACCTTTGAAGGAGTCATTTCTACTCTTATGTAGGGTCAGACGACACCTTTGAAGGAGTCATTTTAACTCTTCTTTGGGGTCATTTTTACTCTTATGTAGGGTCAGACGACACCTTTGAAGGAGTCATTTTGACACCTTTGAAGGAGTCATTTCTACTCTTATGTAGGGTCAGACGACACCTTTAAAGGAGTCATTTTAACTCTTCTTTGGGGTCATTTTTACTCTTATGCAGGGTCAGACGACACCTTCGAAGGAGTCATTTTGACCCTTCTTTTGGCTCACTTCTACTCTTATTTAGGGTCAGACGACACCTTCGAAGGAGTCATTTTGAACCTTCTTTTGGGTCATTTCTACACTTATCTAGGGCCATCAGACGACACCTTTGAAGGAGTCAATTTTATCCTTTTTGGGTCATTTCTACTCCTTTGAAGAGTCATTGGTACCCTTTATGAAGTTCATTCTACTCTATAACAAGTTGTCCAAATTAGCAATGTTATTTGAATGATTCCTGTAATTTGAATGATACATGCATATTGCATATCATATACAGAAACAAAAATAGAGATTGTGTAAAATAGTTTATTAAACTAAATATGTCAATATTTTCAATAATTTATTAACTAAATATGTCAACAACATACTGTACTGGTAGGTTTTAAAATCTACTTAAAATATTTCTCAATAGTACATTATCGGTCCTAATCAAGGTAAACATGATATTATCATGCCCAATTAATGGACATTCAAACAACTGGCCCAGGTTAACATTCACACATATTTCACTAAAAGATCATTTAAAACTAAGTAACGATATTCGGTTGAAACACTACGTTTATTTATTTCCTACTAAGCTGTGGACCTAGTTACTCTGTCCTAATTCATCAGAGGAATTATAGATCTAATGAAGGCATGAGTCAATGTGTCAAAGACTTTGGAAGAGTTTTGCAAGAAATAACTAAACGTAGTGTCAATTTTCACTAAAAATTCAATTAACATTATAAAAACATGAAATTATCAATGTTTTGTTTCAATAAAATGTTCTAACTGTTTTCATCCTTTATCTTCCTACCAATTGTACGCCTTTCATTTCTCCATGTTTCTGCCATAATGCCATTGTTGCCTCATTGGTGTATTCTGTTGCTTTATAGAAGTGCTTCAGGACATGAGCTGAAAATACAGTAAATAAATATATAAATTTTAAAATATTAATAAGAGGGATATAGTCCTACAGGTATAAGAGATATTTCTAGAGGCATTTTTAAAAATTTTGTTAATTACTTTTTTATTTGAAAGGAAATAATGAAAGAGAAGTAATAGAGATGAGAATGCAGAATCAACCCCTCACTAACTTGACCTATAACATTGACCTATAATCCAGAACCATAGTGATAAATTAGGCAGATATGCATATGGTACCAGTCAATTTAACAATTAGACAACAAGGCACAAGTGTTCTATGCAAGCCAAGTTGTCTAACGCTCATCACAAGTTAATTGTTTTAGTATCAACAAACTAGTCAGTCAAACTTAAAATATGAAAATAAAGACAAACCGCAAAGTTTCTACATTGTTTTGATTTTCAAAACTGGTGCTTAATCACTATAAGTGGTCTATTTAAATAGACCCATAAATAGACCCATAGTAGCATAGCCAATTAGCATTGGCAACAGACCACTAGTTTAAGTTTGTTGTCTTGATGCCATTGAATGATAATTATCCAATGGCTTTGGTGTTACCGTGCTCTCTAAATTTAGATTACAACAAAAACCTGGTATTATTAAAGAGTTGAGGAGACTTTTTGAGAGAGGCATAATAGGTCTCTTATTGTTAAAATTTAAACACATGTATAACAACACATATTTTTTCCAAGGAAAGTCCTAAAGTAAGTTATCGGCACTTTGAGCATTAATTGAGAATCCCTTTCGTACATTTTTTCATACATTACTGTATATCCTGGCTTTTGTCCATGTTTTGTGGTGGGCACCAATATTTATTATAATCTGATTGCATTTTCTGCTTAGTGAATCAATCTTTTGCTGATGGTAGCAAGTAGCAACACAATTTAAAAGTAATGTAATTATAACCAATTTCAATTTTTTAATTACCGTATAGCCAATTTCTGACCAATTATTAGTTTGACCTTCACACAGTCCAGATAAGGATGGCCTTCCTTGCTTTTCCCTGTGACTGATAACTGGGCCAGAATATATTTCCAAATAAGGCTGACAATAAATTGGAAGTCTTCATGAATTACAGTAATAGATTTCTGTGCAAATAGCACATTGTGTCAGTCACAAGAAACTACATATCACTTCAATATGCCATGCAAAAACTTGACAGATATAATGTAAAATATCACTCTCTAAATTATGGTACAGGGGGAAATACATATTATTTCAATATGTCCTCAACTAATTCAAACTGGATAATACTGGGAAATGAACCCTGCGACCCTGGCAATATACAGTACACCAGCACACTGACCGACTGAACTATGAGAGCTTGGCTACAAGTTCAGTATATACCTGTACGACCATGCTGGAAATGCCAAGAATGAAGTGAATGGGTTTATTACTGAGAATATTTGGCACTTACACTCAATTAAGGTGGCTCCTGATGGTTTTAAACATGAATGCATAACTATATTAGACTAAAGTACTTAAAGGACCATCTGAACACGGTACGATTTGTCGTATACGATTGTCTTCTTGGTGTATGTGATCAAACTGTACACGCATGTCAACATTCACCATCGAATCAGAAACAAGAATTATGTTGTGTGCAAACAATTGCATACGCCAGTACGACAATCATATACAACAATGTATGCCAGAATGACAATCGTATACGATGAATTGTATCGTGTAGAAGGGCCATAAGGAAGCCTAGTTAGTAAGTACTCGTACTTACTCGTACCAAGACGAGTCAGGGGTGCGACACAGGCTAGTCTTGTAGTTGCATTTTTCTTAACTGGTTCCAGTCGGTTTATCACACTTACAATTTTCCTTCACTATAACTTTAATATGTCATCCAATTAATGTAGTGTAAATGCCAAATATTCTCAGTAAAATATCCATTCACTTCATAATGGCTTAATACCATCATATAATACTGAACTTGTTGCCAAGCTCCTGTCATAGGACTCCATAATCCCAAGAGCTGTGGCTTAATTTGATTTCCAGCAACTAAACTGTTAGGCCTTGAAGTTATATTTTTCACAACCAATCTCAGTTGCATCTTCACACTCAAAGTTTTCCTTCACTATAACTTCAACATTGTCATAACTAAGTGGCCAACCAGCAACCAGTTTCTCTTAGAATTAAATCAGTTTAATTGCTTTGATGAAGAGCAAGATTTAATATAACAAACAGTTCTCGTGCATTTTCCTTCAGGGGCTTAACTGGCTCATAAGAACTTTTTCAGCAAACTTTCAAAGGTCTTATGAGCAATTGACGAAAGCTGATCAATATAAATGTTTCAACAGCGACTCACTCGACGAATAATTAATGTCAATCTCAATGGCGTCCAAAATTAATGGTGATTCGCAATTATGAAACACAGATTTAAGTATTATTAAACATTAAGAGAGCAGTAGATTATCACCAAAGTCATTAACAAATTATATACAACTCACCAGTCGCAGCAATCACGCGCCCAGATACGCTTTCCAGCCACCTTTAGGCGGTTTGACTTTGACCACTGCTTTGAAAACAACAGTGATCAACAGCTGCATGCCTTCTTTCTTCGGATTAAACGAGCATAATCGCGAACAAAATCTTTAGCAAGGACAGTCGTCTAGTTGGTAGAAGTCCAGTGGATCAATACGTATTTCATCTCGCTTGTAGATAGGTTTCATACGTCAAATAAAGTTATAAAGATACGAGCTTCTCTTCGCACGCAGAACATGTAAAATCGCGAAGCGACGAGACAATAACATCACGTGTCACTCTGATCACGTGCTATGTGGAATAAAGTACCGGTCGGCATTTTGATACATGTTCAGAAAGATTTTAACAATGTTGTCAGCTTGGCGGAGCCTGAGGATTTCAGTATTATTTTAGACCAGATTGGTGTAATATTAGACATATTTGGTGTGTAGACAACCATATATAACGACAATGATGCATTCAATTTCATTTATGATATAATAGTGAAATCAGCTATTCAGTTGTTTTTCATGCATTACTAAAACAGAATACAGAATAGTTCATAATTATTCAAATATTTTTGAATAGAATAATTTTATATATTTAATTACCAATTTTTACCTCAACTTATCCACAAATCAAGAAAAACTATAATGACTCCAAGAAAGAGCATAATAACTCCAACAAAGAGTGCTATTACTCTAACAAAGAGTCCTCGGACTCCAACAAAGAGTGCTGTGACTCCAACAAAGAGTGCTATGACTCTAACAAAGAGTCCATCGACTCCTCCAGGAGTCCTATAACTCCTAGAAAGAGTTCATGGAGTCCACTAAAGTGTCATTTTGACCCCATGTTGGAGTCAAAACAACCCTTAGAGTCAAAACCACTCCTTGAAGGGTCAAAATGACCCTTCGAGGAAAGGTGCTGAAATGACTCCTTGGGGTCAAAACGACTCTTTTGAATTTACAGTGCAGAAACAAAAAAATTGTTAAGTTCAGTAGATAGCTCAATACCATGCACATAAAGTTGACCCATCTTTCTCAATAGATATGGTTTGAGGGTTGCAGCCTCTGCCAGACATAGTATTAACCAGTTTCCACCATTTACGACAATCCTTACCTTTCAGATGTTTTACCTTTATTATAAACTATCACAATAACAATGTTATTGCCTTGTTCTTTAAAAACCTCATTGAATTTATAAATGCGAATGACGCGCATAAACTATGACACTCATGATAACAATGTTATTGCCTTCCACTTGCCGTCAATTATATGTGGTAACAACACGTGTCTTCTGTCATTCGAAATAAAACTTAAAACTATTTCTACTCGTCAGCAGCCAAAACGGCAATGTCGAAGCGAGTCAATTGTGACTCAGCGATTGGAAAACATCTTTCTCCTAATGTGCATGGGTTTTGTTTTTAGTATGTTGTTAAATATAGCGTCACTTCATTAATGCGGTGAGGTTATTCAACATTTATCGTATATAAATACCCGCTCTGTTTTGTTGATAAATTGTCCGCCGAAATGGATGCATGAAGATGAATAGCAATGTTGGATAGTTCACTTTTTTGTGAATGGTCACCGCGAAGGCCATTTCTATTGTCGAACTATTTGCGGCACTTTATCACTGATCTCTAAATAAAGACTGGTTCGAGCAACTATTGTTCAGAAAATGAAGCCGGAAGTCCGCCATTACTAAGCGACCAACTGAGAATCCTATGAGGTTTTTTGATGGTTTATGTGCTCTTACCATCGACAAAATAAAATATTATTACTATAAAGAGGACCAGAAAAGATTTTTCAAATTACTGGGTAAAACGATTCATCGCCTACCTACAGATTTACTGCGACTTTGGTCCCTTAGCAATGGCCGCCGTTGGCTCTAATTATCCAGTGAGAGAACCCTGATATGAGACGTCAAATTAGGTTGAAGATTTTATGCATTTAATGTCAACAAAGAAACTATTTTGGGCAGACACTAAACCTATTTTGCTAGCGTCACAGTTTGATTTGCTGGCAAACTCGGAGTTTCTAATGATCTCTCGTTATGCAAATATGCAGGCTTCAAAACAGCTCATCACTCATCAGATACAATAGAAAGCTCAATCCAGTCTTTATTTAGAGATCAGTGCACTTTATCTGATGATTTCTGTTTTTATTCATTTATTTCTAAACAAGACGCCCGCTAGGCGTTAACTCGGGCTACTTTTAGGGACATTGGTGGCATGTATATACGCATGTTAGACAGTTGGAATTAGAAAACCCGCTCACTTGTCTTATATTACAAAGGATAATTTTTAATGCATTGATTTCTGTAATCAGGCACTGAAGGCATTGTACAGGCCCTCCTTTGAAGTGGGAAATTTTAGAAGTAAGTTGGGCTAATGAGGACGAGGAAAATCAGGCGTCTACACGCCTCCCCCCCAATGCAGAACGCCTGACACGCAGACGAAATTTAATGTAAACACTAAACACGGCAATGCTATTATTTCTAATATCTGTTCGATTGAAGGTCTTCGTGTGTCAAAAGTTATATAAAAATCAACGGCAAGGTATACGAAACATCTGAATCTGTTACGAAATTACATCGGTTTAATGGACAGAAAAGCATTAAATCATCGGGTAAACGACGAATCGATCTTGAAGCCATGCATGTCCTTTGATTTGACGAGTCTCGCTTTAATCGCTTACGCATTTTCTCATATAACATCTGATCTTCACATTTTAAGTAGACGAAACCTACAGCGTTCGATACGCAAGATTCAAGTGATCATTTCGATGTAGAATTGATTTAAATCGGACAAAAACACAACATTTCATAATGATTAATATCACCGAGTTTCACGGATAAATGTCAAGTGTCAACACGGTATAATAATATTTCCCTGATCTGTCATCTGTGTTTCTCTCATCTTGGAGAGAATCTTTGCAATGGTTTGCGGCTTTACAGGTCTCGGTAAACTTTTCCAACTGCAATTCATTCGGCCAATAAAACGAAAGTCCGAACTCGCTTCAATTCGCTTGCGTGCCTTGCGACTATATGTTGTCATGTTGACGTTTCGTCCACGGTTCTCCGAGTTCTTTCTTTAATCTCTCATCTGTGTTTCTCTGAGTTTGCGGGTTTACAGGTCTCGTAAATGCTTTTCAGACTACGATTCATTGACAAGTACCTATTTACGCGTATACTTATTCTTCATAGTTTTTTCTGCAAAGCAGCTTTTGCCGCAACTTTGGGTACACAAAAACGAAAATGCCGAAACCTAGACTGGGCTAGACCAACCCTGAGCGTATTTAACAACAAGATACTTGCCAGCAATATAGCTGTTCTCAAACACTTCCAACCAAGCAGGCAAGAACACTTCACCTCAAAATACCCGGCTATTAAACACTCGATCGAAAAGAAAGCTAACATGGTATAACATGCATAGATATATAGTCAAAATCATAGCCAGGATCGCTGAGCGTGTGCATTTCCATATGATCGCTATGATCGTCGATTTTAAAATTGAGCGATCATAGGATCATATGGAAACCATCAAGAGCTGGTTGGGTTAAGAAACATTTATATGTGGTATGAATGAATTGTAGCGTAGCATATTTGTTACAAGTTTATTTAAGAACGCAAGATATTTGTTGCAAGTTTTTTTAAGACGAGATCATACACAGACAAATTATTCATGATCATTAAAGCTATCGGTGGCGATGGTGTAACGTAACATATTTGTTTACAAAGTATATATGCATGTGACAATTGGAGCCATCGTAATAAATAGTAGTGATACATGTCAAGAGTTTGTTCGGGTTAAGAAAAACTTATATGTGGAATGAATGAATTGTAGCGTACGAACAGAGAAAGCATCTATTATTATTGAAGCGATCGGTGCCATCTGATGCAGATGTATACCGATGGTTAACTTTTTTAGGGCCTACCTTAGGCACGGTAAATATATAAGACACATCTTACGAGTCGTCATGTCCATTTTACGACTCGTTAAACAACCTCACAAGTCGTACGACTCGTACGAATCGACAACTATTTTAGGGCCTACCTTAGACTTAGCCATGGTATATCCATTTATATATTCTTTACATGTTTCATGCATATGAACTGCTGGCTGTACAAAATTTTGCAAGCCAGCCATCAAAATTATCCTTACAAAACATAATACGTCGAATCTGGGAACGGTCCATCCCAAATTCATCCTCCAATTTCTTCCATGGATAATGTGATCCTTCCATAAAGAGAGTTTGTTTCTCAAATGTTTGGTTGTCCATTCTGATAACATGTGCAATCCATTTGAGATGTTGTATCTTGATGAAGTGTTGCAATGGGGTAGTTCCACATATTCTATGAATATCGGCGTTGCTGTACTTATAAGCGTAATCCCATTCTTTTTTCTTTTTTTGTTCAATACTGATATCTCTAGGTGGTGCATCTCGTCTTGTCATACCTCCTTTTACAATTCGCCGTAGCATTCTAGTCCATTCGACTTCGAGTTTTTGTAGCTGTGTTTCGGCATTAAAGAGAGTTGCACAGTTATATATTAGTCTTGGCCTTATGAATACGTTGAGAAACTTCGCTCGGATCTTCACACTAATTCTATGATTCTTGAACATGTTTTTCATTTCGGCGAATTTGGCAATAGCTGTCGAGATGCGATGTTGGATCATGATATTATTATCAGCTGGTGCGATTTTTACACCAAGGTATTTGAAGCTTTTAACGTTCTTGATATTCTTGTCTTCCAGTTTAATCAGGGTCTCGCTTTCCGTGTCAGCTTGATCACCATTTATCAACATTGTTTCTGTTTTCTTTCTGGATAGTGTGAGTCCATAGCGTGAGAAGACATTTTCCACAATGATTATACCTTTTTGAAGAGCTTCTTTTGTCTTGAAGATGATAAACATATCATCTGCATAAAGAGCACGAAATAGTTGTGATACACCGTGGGATGGATGGTTTGAGCGTTGGCTCCGTGATGTTGTCTCATTAGGGATTTGGTATTTAAATTCGATACCATAATCGGCACCCAACATTTGTTTCAATTCGAAGTGTAGTACTCTACATACTGTGTCGAAGTAAATATTAAATAGAACCGGGCTCTCTATTCCACCTTGTCTGCATCCTGCATTAACTGGAAATGTTCTCTTCAATCCGGTTATTCTTGCAGTTGTTTCTGTATAGATGGCTTTAATCAGATTGATTATGTGAGTACATCCTAGTCGAATATCCAAAACCCGAAACAATAGCTTCCGTGGGATTTTATCATAGGCGGCAGTCAAATCGATAAAACATATATACATTGTATCCTTCGAGGTGTTGATAATATTTCGTAATACGAATATGGCATTATCACATCCCTTGTTTTTTCGAAATCCATACTGTGTCTCGTCAATTGTTCTGTTGTACGCTTCGATGCGACCGAGCGAACACCACCTTTGAAGATACAGCTTATTCGACTTTGTAGCCAAATAGTTGGAACTGCGAGTAGTGTCCAGATTAAGAGTATCAATGATGTAATATGGTTGACGAGTTTTGGACTAGAAGCTCCGTATTTCAGTTGTTCCATTTTAACGCCATCTGTGCCTTCACATTTTCCATTTTTTAACAGGGAAGGGAGTCACCGCCATATTATCGGAGACAAACTGCACACGCAGGCGAGACCAGGATGGTCCCCAAATATGGGCCGCCACCACAATGGGCACCAATTCCATGAAAGCAATGGAGGCTGGGCGAGGAAGGAAAGACCAGGACTGGCAAAACCATTGCTGTTGCCACACGGCGCCGAAACCTAGGGCACCGGATGCGTCGGATGAAACCACCAAGTCAGGAAGCGGAACCACCGTGGGGGACAAAAAGAAGGACATGCCGTTCCATTCTTGAAAAAAGGACAGCCACCAATGGAGGTCGCGGCGAAACTCTCGATTCAACCGGATGGGATGAGACGGGTTGCGGAAGCAGCATAATAGGTCAATCATACGACGTAAGAACGTGCGACCCGGAAGAACAACCGGCAGGCATGGTGGAGGTGACCAATCAAGGACTCGAGCTCCCGACGAGTACAAGTGGACTTACGCGCCCAGCGGTAGAGGAGCTGGAGGATACGGGAGACCTTTTCCTGTGGTAAGCGAGCACATTGGCGAATGGAATCCAGCTCGATCCCGAGGAAGACCAGCGACGTCGACGGACCCTCGCACTTGGCGAGATGTAAGGGCAAACCAAGACGGCGAAACACTGCGAACGCCGTATCCACGTGAGCTTGGCAGATGGGCGACATGGCAGGGCCAAGGGTGAGGAAGTCATCAAGGTAATGGAACAGAGGAGAGATCGAGTAATTATGACGGAGGATCCATTCAACTGCCGAAGCCACCGAATCAAAAATGAAGGGAGCGGACCGCAAACCGAAGGGGAGAACCAGGTCAACATAAAAACCATCCCGCCACTTCATGCCGAGCAAAAAACGATCCGTAGGGTGTATAGGGATGTTGCGATAAGCCGCCAAGACGTCGAATTTGGCCAACAAGGCGCCCGGACCCAACGCGACCAGAGCCTGAATGGCATCATCCACGGTCACGTAGTGCAAGGAAAAGGAGTCTTTCGGAATGCCGTCGTGACGCTACTACCCAGCGGGGAGGACAGGTCCAGGATGAGGCGCCATTTGCCCGGCTGGTGGTTCTTGGGGATAACTCCAAACGGACTATCCTGAAGGCAGGGCCACGGGGGAGCGGTGAACGGGCCAGCGAGACGGTGGGCGGCTATCTCGGCAGCGAGGTACGTGTCAACCACCTCCGGATGCTCAGACGCGGAGCGCATGTTGGAGGAGCGGGACCGTAAACGGACGCGGTCAGGCGAGAAACCTACATGGAAACCCTGCTGGATGCCCGCGAGGACATAATCCCGCTTGGCCCCAGGGAAACCAACCGCCAATTCCCAGAGCAAGCTGAAACAACTTTAAATTGTAACAAGTAAGCAAAACAACAACAACAAAACACGCAACAGCATGAAGAACACAACAAAAGTGGAAAACCCCCCAATGCCCGAACACAAGAGGCTCAGCAAACGTTACAACAGCAAGCTAGGAAGGCGGAGCAGCAGCACCACGCGAGGGGCAGTTAAGGCGACGATGGGATCCGCGGCAGCGAGGAGTGTCACACATATGGCGGTAGCGGCAGAACGAACGCGAACTGATGCAGCGACCTGTGTTCCAAGAACGGCAGATAACGGGAGACGCAGCTGTGCCCGAGCTTTCGGGGCGCGTGACCATAACGGAGGGAGCCTGGACCCGAGACGAAGCTGCCGTATGATAATTATACAGCTCCAGATGCATGGTCGACCAGTCGGTGATGTGACGAGCCGCAGCGTCGCGACGAAAAGCATCGTCGTAATTGAGCCAGGCGACGCCTCTAAACTGCGAGAACGTGCGCAATATCAGCAACTGATACGTAAATAAGTCCCTCGCGCGCCCCGGAAAGGTTGCCACCAGCACGGAGGCATAAATTGAAAAGGCCTGCATCCAGGGGACTATGTCAGTAATGCGCCGATGAGGACGATGAGCCGGGGACAGTACTACACACCCATCTACAGAAATTGTGGGACCGCTAGGGGGTTCCTCTGGCTTCGCAAGTAAGGAAGCCAGCTCCACAAATTGCCCCGAAGTAATCGATACCACCGTCTTATACGGGACGGGGTGGAAGCCCGGCCCCACCACAAACGCTTGATTCAGCGGCGGAGCACCTAGCAAGGGCGACTGGCTCATACCTGTTACATCCATTGACGGCAGCCGCAACCCAGACGAGGCCAGCGACGATAGCGGCGATACCAAGGAGGGAGGCGGCAGCAGTGATGAAGCCCCAACAGGCGGGGCCGGAGCCTGAAGCAGAGCGTGGGCCTGAGCCTGAGCCTGGGCCTGAGCGTTGGTCAGAGCCTGAGCCAGAGCCTGAGCCTGAGCGAGGGCCTGAGCCTGAACTTGGGCCTGCGCCTGAGCTTGGGCCTGGAGCTGAGTTTGCATATGCGACCACACGGAGGGGACTGGGCCAGGTAAACAAGATGGCGGCGAAGCAACAGGCACATGCGGCTAAATGCAGGAATTGCTCCGACCTGTCATTGGCCGATAAAAATAGTAACAGCAGTGTCAATGGTGTAGAATTACTTTATCTATACGCTGTTTACATATTTATCTATATATCTGAATAGACCAACGAATACACGGAAACCTATCGCTTGTATTTAATAAAGAAAGAAAGAATGGTTATGTATTGAACTCATATGTTATAAATATTTTCGCACGATTTATATTACCGGGAGATTGAAGACGTATGAATTCAAGTATGATCGAGAATCATAAATATATGTTAATGCCACAAACAACAACTAACAAGAATGTATGCCTAAAGCTATTCTGTACTTACATGAGTGCTGAATAAACTTTTACTTTCAAAAAGCTTCAAATAAAACAATCAAAATGTTTTTGTCAGATCGCATGGGTTGCTAGTCCAGCGGATCATTTGGTAGCGTGGAAGGCACTAGATAGAATCAACCTTTTTGAAAGTAAAAGTTTATTCAGCACTCATGTAAGTACGGAATAGCTTTAGGCATACATTCTTGTTGTCTGTGGCATTAAAATATATTTATGATTCTCGATCATACTTGAATTCATACGTCTTCAATCTCCCGGTAATTTAAATCGTGCGAAAATATTTATAACATATGAGTTCAAGACATAACCATTCTTTCTTTATTTATTAAATACAAGCGATAGGTTTCCGTGTATGTTGGTCTATTCAGATATATAGATAAATATGTAAACAGCGTATAGATAAAGTAATTCTACACCATTGACACTGCTGTTACTATTTTTATCGTCCAATGACAGGTCGGAGCAATTCCTGCATTTAGCCGCATGTCAACAGGCGAAACTCCCGAAACGAAGACTTGAGGCGATGGACCCGGCATCCAACTTAGTAGAGGTAAGGCGGGGGAAGCAGCAGGCGATGGCGGCCAAGAAACAGCAGGGACCGACGGGAGGAAGGCCGCCGAGGAAGGCTGTAAGGCCAGCGACGACGAAGACGAAACCCCCGACCACGAAGAAACCAAAGGTGGCCTTGGCGAAACCTACACCGGTGATATCGCCGAAGAAGGAACCACAGCGGGCAACGAGGCGGGCGAAAACATTGACGAACCAGAGAACGAAGGTGTATCCGAAACAGACGAGGCAATTAACGTCGAACTCGGCGGCAAAGATTGATCGACGAGATCATCGCCGTTTGGCGATAACATTGAGGCAGACGAAGAATCCAGCACCAAGAACTGTTGCAGATCTCCGTTCGACAAAGTGGAAAGACTATTTCGAGTCAAACGAGGCATCAACGATAGAAGCACACGTACGAAGGCTTGTAGTCAACTAAACCCAAGGCAAGGTCAGCCGAGCTACAAGGTAGAGGTACCGGAAGTGCCCATCCCGGAAGTAAGGTACTGAACCAACACAAACACACTTTGCCTGGTATTAATTATTTTTATTACATAAATCCATTTAATGATTACAATGGGGCAAGAACCGAACGCCACTCAGTTCCTATATATAGTGAATTATGGATTCTACTGTATGTCTGATTGTTTTAGTTCCTGCCTAATCTCCATAAACAACTTTTTATTGTTTATCTTTTCTGGCAAATGTGAACATTTATTAACCTCGACAAATTATATTCGTCGAAGCTTAATAGGGCAGCAGCTTATACATAATTTTTATTTTTAATATTTTTAGGACTTTTTATAATAGTTATCTATCAATTGTAAATTTAAGAGTGTAATTTTAAGATTTATCTACTTAGGTTACTACCATATTGTAAAGTGCTAATGGGTTATAGGGAATTAGCAATATAGAAATTCTCATTATTATTATTATTATTATTATTGTAGTTGTCTCAAGGGCACTTTAAGAACAATGCTCACAGAAATTTCATACAATGGTACCCAGCATGCACAATGCTTGAGTTACCGTCCATGATTAAACTTACTCAACATAGGGGACATTTAAAGCATTTATTTACTAACATATAATATTGATTTCAGGATTTTCTTGACTTAGTTCAACAGTCCCCGTATGAGATAGCCAAACAAGTATGTGCCTTATTTGGGAACTTCCTGTGATTATCATACATGACAGAAAAAAGAAAATAAAGACATTCTGCTTCATACTGTGTGAAAGTCCTCTTTATAATTGGTTAGTATCTAATGTATTGTGAAATTTGAATTTCTGTATTACATTTTTGCATATTGTATAATGTATGACAGTCATGTCCTAATTAGCTCTGGAAGATGCCATTTAGTAGAAGGGTTAAAGTGCCTATTCAGCCTGCGGGTTTTACATATTCGTAATCTTTGGGTTCTACCAAAAAGAAATGTAGTATTATTTTGTTGTTCGATCTTCATGCATTCCCCCTGCTAAAGTTCACAGGAAGGGACACATAATATTTTGCGGTGTTATTCAACAGTGAATGTTATTGAGTGAATTTTGTCTAAACAGGCTGTTTAAAGTTCAAAGCCAAACTTTCGCTGTATTTCATTGCTGAATCACTCCGCAAAATATTGCGTGTCCCTGTGTTGACGTCACTTCCTGTGAACTTTAGCAGGGGAAAAGGGCATGAAGATGAAATTTGCAAATGACAAGATATATTATAATTTTTCTCATGAGAATCCAAAGATCATAAATATGTAAAATCCCCACAG
This sequence comes from Chrysogorgia sp. JL179-B06, assembly GCA_035772405.1. Classification (NCBI taxonomy): domain Eukaryota; kingdom Metazoa; phylum Cnidaria; class Anthozoa; order Scleralcyonacea; family Chrysogorgiidae; genus Chrysogorgia; species Chrysogorgia sp. JL179-B06. The sequence continues at coordinate 595,330 of JAYKKM010000143.1, forward strand.
GCTGGATAGGCACTTTAACAGCTCTGTGACATCTCATACCGTACATCCACAATAGATCCTAAATTATCTTTTCTGGCAAATGACTGTCTAGTCAAATGACTATACCCTACCTAAAGGATAAAATGCCTTTACTAATGAGTAGCTAGCTGCCTTAAGACACTGAAAATTTGCCCTCACCACCACTAGGCCTGTAGGGTCATCAGAGACTTCAAGTGCAAGCCATACTGTTTCTACTGACCTGTACAAGTCTGTTGTGTATGTTTTACAATATGCATGAGTTGACATTAATCAAGAAATTTTCAATATATTATTAGTTACCAGTAATACAAGGGTTGACAACTCTGTGAAAACTCATAACTTCATAAAAATACAAGTTGGTATGGGCTAACTAAGTAGCCACAATAGATTCTGAATTATCTTTAATTAACATTGTTATTAAAATTGCAATAATTTGAACCTCCCAGGGTCATTTGCTGATATTAAACATGTGAAAAGGAAATTTGAAATGGCCCTGACATTGTCTGGTCTGTTCTGGTCATTGTAATATGTTAATTTATTATGTGCCAAACTGCACGATTAGGATGTTAAATTAAATAGCATTAAACATTTGGTCACTTGTAGACACTAAGACAGTATGTCTCTACAGGAGGGATATTGGCTAAAATCCTGCTCTCCCTTGAAATATTTGATTTTTATATTACATTAACCAGTAAAGTAATCATGCATCAAAATGCTGCCATGCAGTTAGTGTCAAGAACTTTTTACATATTTAACATCAGCAAATGACCCCTGGGGGTTAGGCTACTAGGTTTGCCACAGGTTCAAATGCAATTTTAGTGACCATGCTAATTAAAGTGCCTATAACATCTGTGGGGATTTAACATATTTGTAATCTGTGGATTCTCCTGAGATAAATTATAATAATAATAATAATAGATGCCTAGATGGTTTATTGAATATAAAATCGCACTAATACAGTGAATTGCTTTATATTTACAACTGTTTAAAAAGGTCTTAAAAAAGGTCATATTGAAAAAGTTTACAAACAAATAATAGAATACCGGGGGACTGGAACCGGTTTACAATTAGAAACAAAATTTACTATAGTTTAACATAGAACTTAGTCAAGATGTAATTAAGTCATTTATGCATGGGAAAAAAGCTGCGGTTATAACGGTCAGTATTGCATTGGTAAAGAGAAAGTCGATCAACACTGCCACGTAATTTTCGGCCATGTGCTTCATATCTCGTCGGTGGAATCAAAGTAGCCAAAGGAGAAGATGGTGTGGATTGTATTTTTTTAAAAGTTTTGAGGCACAGCTTTTGTCTGTTATCAGAAAGACGTGGTAATATATCTTGTCAGCTGAAAATTTCATCTTCATAGAACGTTTTGCTGTTAAAGTTGACGGAAATGACGTCATATCGGGAATCTGTCTACATGAAAACATCTTTACAAATGCCCGATTTGACGTCATTTCCGTCAACTTTAACAGCAAAAAAGTCTATGAAGATGAAAATTTCAGCTGACAAGATATATTACAATTTATCTCACGAGAATCCATAGATTACAAATATGTTAAATCTCCACAGACGTTATAGGCACTTTAAAGATAATTTAGGATCTATTGTGGCTGCTTAAGTAGCCCATACCAACTGATATATTTCTGGTTTTATGATTTGTCACAGTAATGTAATATGCAAGTTACAGTAGCTAGTTTTGTGCCAAATTGTAACCATTTACTGCACAATTGGGATGTAAAATTAATAGCATTAAACATTTGGTAACCTGTAGACTGTTTTCTACAGGAAGGATATTGGCTAAAATCCTGCTCTCCCTGGAAGATTTGATTTTCTATATCTATGCAATGATAATTTAAAAACCAAAGCAATCATTATAAGCATTGATGTGTACTTATGTAGGATGTTTAATGAATCTTTGTATGGTAATTTTTATGTAAAGGATGCATTCTATTGGCTTTTTCTGTCAGAAAAATATTTATTGATTATTCCTATTGTAACGCTGCAAAGTTATTTCTTAGTATAAATGTAAGTTTTCTACTTGTAAATAACTCTGCTTCAGTTGAGGAAACAGATAATATTCCTATCTTAATTGGCTTTTTTACTCTTGTGTTGTAGAATGATACCGACATTGACATTTTGAGTAAAGTGAAGGATTGTTCCTCTCCAAAACTCCTCTCAACTGGAGATATAGAAGACAGTGACACTATATCCACGTCACTCATTGCAGAAGGATGGTGGTCATCAAATTTAAGAATCAAAACATTTTAAATAGTAGAGTGCTGTGTATGCAGAATTTTAGATATATAGCAAAGTGAAAAGGTAGTAAACTGTAAACAAAATACTAACATTTCGAGTATAGCCTTTCATCAGTCTTATACTTATAGTAATATCCGAGTAATGATATCATATATAAGAGTCTTACTCTGACGAAGGACTCCGCTCGAAAAGTCACTATTTCGTTACTAAAACCCTTGGCAGTTTACCACCTTTTCACTTTGCAAAACATTTTAAATGCTGTTTTATGTTTATTGTCGGTATTTTACGCCTTTGATGCAGAATACCCCAAAGGAACTACCTGCAGTCATAGCAAAATCATATGGGTATAGAAAACTTTTTATCCAATTTGTGAACTATATTAGCTATTATATTTTATGACTTTACTATTATAAGACGATTACATTATTTTAAGATTGCTAAATAAATTATTTGTTGTTATTTGCTTATACTAACTTTATTTTGCACCATACAACTTTAGTCAGGCGCACGTTATAACAGTCAGGCCAAAATTTATTAACAACTCGTACGAGTCGTACGACCCGTACGGGTCGTAAATGACAGATTAACGACCCGTCAACATCCTCCGTTTACACTATCAACAATAACACTTCATACATGCTCAATGTTGTATTGCTTCGTTTTTTAAAAACTAATTCATATGAAACTATTGAATGAAAACATATTACATGTTGTTGCCTCGTTCTATTTCAAAACTACGCAACATATTTATGCTATTGAATGAAACAACATGTTGTTGCCTCGTTCTATTTCAAAACTACGCAAGATATCGCTATTGCATGAAACAATATTATATGTTGTTGCTTCCTTCTATTTCAAAACTACGCAACATATTGCTATTGAACTGATGAAACAACATGTTGTTGTCTCGTTCTATTTCAAAACTACGGCGCAACATATCGCTATTGCATGAAACAATATTATATGTTGTTGCTTCCTTCTATTTCAAAACTACGCAACATATTGCTATTGAATGAAACAATTTTATATGTTGTTGTCTCGTTCTATTTCCAAACTATGCAACATATTCATGCTATTGAATGAAACAACATGTTGTTGTCTCGTTCTATTTCAAAACTATGCAACATATTGCTATTCAATGAAACAACATGTTGTTGTCTCGTTCTATTTCAAAACTATACGCAACATATTGCTATTTAATGAAACAACATGTTGTTGTCTCGTTCTATTTCAAAACTACGCAACATATTAGTGCTATTGAATGAAACTAACATGTTAATTGTTGCCTCCTTCTATTTCAAAACTACGCAACTTATCGCTATTCAATGCATGGAACAATATTATTTGTAATAAAGCCCGCTTAAATTGATATCCTATACATAAAAGCAACACTGAACAACAGCAATAACACGTTATACTTGTGGCGAAAATATTTTGTGCACTTAAAACGGATAAATGAGTAATCCAACAATATTATATATAACAATGTTATTGCCTCGTTCTTTAAAAACCATTATTCGAATTTGATAAACGCGAACGATTCCTATAAACTATGACTATATAGGAGTAATCAAAGATTATGTAATTGCGTTCGACGCATGTGGTCCAGTAAATGGCGAATGAAGATTGGCAATTATGCTGTAACGAATTATGAAAATAAATAAATCTAACATATATATATATAACAGCGTCTTAATTGAAGGAGACACTGTAACTTCAATGTTTTTGACAACGGTGATTTCCGTACGCTATTTTAATATTAGCCAGGAAGGTATATTTCCTGTTCGTGTGTTCGATTTGAAAGTTGACCGCCAGGTACCTGTAAATCGTTCAATTCAGAAATATTACAATCGTGAAGTTCGATTTGGCAAAAGTTTCGCTTGAATGGAAAATTTATAACTTCACGATTCTTAGTGCTCGTTTCGAGTAAATGATTATGTTGTTCGAACTTCGAATTAGATGTATGGTGTTCAAATGATCAGATTGTTCATTCAATTTCGACATTATAAACGCGCCATATCATTACCGTTTAGGTTATACCGCGTATGTTATTTTAAAATGAGAAGGCCATGGATTGGGCCATATGATCGCCTTGATACGTGCAATAATGGTTTACATTGTTAACGACTGCAATATAAACCTCAATGTTTTTGACAACGGTGACATCCCGCATTCCCGTTCGTTAGTTCGATTTGAAATATGACCGTTCGACCGCTAGATAAATCAGCAAATACTACAATCGTGAAGTCGATTTGGCAAAGTGTCGCTTGAATGGAAAATTTATAACTTCAATCCTTATCAATCCTTATCAATCGTGAATGGTTGTTATTACATTGGCGACGAGGATAGCAGAAGAACCTTCGTAGTTAACCATGGAACACAAATTACAGGCGATGGATGTCTCTGGACCAAAATCACAGCTCGCAGAGAAATGGCGTGTATGGCTCCGAAACTTCTCATATTACGCTGAAGGAAAAGTTAACTTAGAAAATCGTGTTCGAAAACGAAATGAGCTATTGTATAGAGCTGGTCCTGGTGACACCAGGCTGGTGTACAAGATATTTTTGAAAATTTGGTTGTTGTTCCTCCGCCTGCAAGCGAAGGAGTACAAGAAATGTATACGTACATTGAACCAGAGCCAGAGGCAGAGAGGCATAGATTAAGAGAGCCGTAAAGCAGGAGACGGGAGAAGATGTGGATTATTTTGTCCTTCGACTTCGCAAACAAGCAAGACACTGTGGTTATGGAGAACATGCGATAAATGATGCGGTAAGAGATCAATTTTTAGAAAAAATTGCTTCAGATGAACTATTTGAAGTGCCAAACATTAAGCTCAACAACGCGCTTAATAAAGCAAGAGCATGGGAGACAGCTAGACAACAAGCGAGTAGTATTACTGGAAATGAAGAAAGCACTGTAAACATGGTGGGCAGTAGCCTGTGTACAGCCTGAATATACAGGTGTAATATATTCAGGCTGTACACAGGCTAGGTGGGCAGCGGAGACAAAAAAGCAAAATTCAAAGAAAAGAGAGTGGAAACCCAGATGTTACACCTGTGGTTATAAAATAGGGCACATTGCAAGAGATCAGAACTGTCCAGCTCGAGGCGGACTTGTGCCAAGTGTGGAATAAGAATAATAATAGAAGGTTTGATAAACTACTTTCGCACCAATTAGGTGAATTACAGTAATTTTACATTTCAAATATATCAAACAATTAAATAAATACAATTTTACATAAAAGCGGATAAAATACAATAAATCAGGGCAGTATAACATTAAACAGTATAATACAATAAATGTATATCAACCTATTAGCTACATACACTTATGGAAGATATCAGCATAACAAATACTGTTAGGAGCTAAACCGACGAAAGCTTAGAAAAAAAACTATTTTTAAAACGGTCAGTTCTGCACTTGAAAAGAGAATAACTTTTAGCATTGCGCAAAACTCGACCATGCGACTCGGCCCTAGTTGGCGGAAGCAGATGGTTTAGTCGCGAGGACGGATTTGCAATCTTTCTCAGCGTCCTTTCACAAAGAGCATTTCTACGTATATCCAGGCAAGGTAAAGAAGTTGCAGCAAGAGCGGAAGCATAAGGGAGGTCTGGATGAAGGATTTTTAAAGCTCGTTTCTGAATTCTCTCAAGCTTATCAGACAAATACAGGGGGATACAGGTGCTCCAAACAGGACAGCAATATTCCAATATTGAACGAATAAGGGAAATATAGATGATTGAAAGATCGCAAGGAGGAACACCTGAATTTCGAAGAGTAAGGATGATATGAAGCCGCTTAGACGCTTCCTTCGACTGTTCCACTTTAGGTCATCTTGAATAATCAAGCCAAGGACCTTAAAAACACTAACCTTTTCGAGAGGCTGACCGTCGACTAGTAAAGGAGGAAAAAGTCCACGTGGAAGGTTACGAAGGAAGGAAACAGACTTAACTTTACATTTCTTAGAATTAAGTTTTCATATTATTATTAGCTGTCCCGAGATAGAAATAGTTTGTATGTCTTCCTGAACGGATCGTGGATCGTCTCTAGGGATAGATTGAGAGATGGTAATATCATCCACGTACATCCAGTGGCGAGATTTAACTGGGGAATTACTTGCTAAGTCATTAACCATAATGAGAAACAAAATAGGACCTACTTTAATTCCCTGTGGTATCCCAGCAGTCACAGCCGCAGTATCAGATATGACCTCACCTAGTTTGACCGATTGTATTCGATCTGAGAGGAAGCTACATATCCAAGGAATCAGCGATCTACGAACTCCCAGGTCAATGAGCTTACAGATACTGATACTGTGATCAATCCGATCGAAGGCTTTACTAAAGTCAAGGAAACATATCTGGAGATAATGCCCGGGACGATCTAAATTCTGAAGCCAATTATGTAACATATCTAGCAAGCAATAGGTGGTCGAACTACCTTTAAGACACCAAACTGCTGAGGGTCGATTTTATTTCCAACGTCGGGAACAATCCAGCTTACCGCAAAATACTCCAGAATCTTAGAGATATACATGAAGTTAGAGACACTGGTCGAAGGTCCTCCTCAGCTGACACTGGATGGACCTTAGGTATGGGGATAATCTCAGACTTTTTCCACTCAGAAGGAAACATACCAGAAGAGAGAGAGGTACCTCATACGGGTGGATAGTAGGAAGGGGGTCGAAAGCTGGTAAGAAGGCAAGGTAAGGAGTGCAGGTCAAGTGGAGAAATATCTGCATTAACACACTGTAAATTCAAAAGAGTCATTTTGACTCCTTTGAAGGAGTCATTTTTTTGACCCCAGGACGACACCTCGAAGGAGTCATTTTGACTCCTTTTTGGCCTACTCCTTTAAAGAGTCATTTCTACCCTTTACAAGAGTCATTTTGACACCTTCGAAGGAGTCATTTTGACACCTTTGAAGGAGTCATTTCTACTCTTATGTAGGGTCAGACGACACCTTTGAAGGAGTCATTTTAACTCTTCTTTGGGGTCATTTTTACTCTTATGTAGGGTCAGACGACACCTTTGAAGGAGTCATTTTGACACCTTTGAAGGAGTCATTTCTACTCTTATGTAGGGTCAGACGACACCTTTAAAGGAGTCATTTTAACTCTTCTTTGGGGTCATTTTTACTCTTATGCAGGGTCAGACGACACCTTCGAAGGAGTCATTTTGACCCTTCTTTTGGCTCACTTCTACTCTTATTTAGGGTCAGACGACACCTTCGAAGGAGTCATTTTGAACCTTCTTTTGGGTCATTTCTACACTTATCTAGGGCCATCAGACGACACCTTTGAAGGAGTCAATTTTATCCTTTTTGGGTCATTTCTACTCCTTTGAAGAGTCATTGGTACCCTTTATGAAGTTCATTCTACTCTATAACAAGTTGTCCAAATTAGCAATGTTATTTGAATGATTCCTGTAATTTGAATGATACATGCATATTGCATATCATATACAGAAACAAAAATAGAGATTGTGTAAAATAGTTTATTAAACTAAATATGTCAATATTTTCAATAATTTATTAACTAAATATGTCAACAACATACTGTACTGGTAGGTTTTAAAATCTACTTAAAATATTTCTCAATAGTACATTATCGGTCCTAATCAAGGTAAACATGATATTATCATGCCCAATTAATGGACATTCAAACAACTGGCCCAGGTTAACATTCACACATATTTCACTAAAAGATCATTTAAAACTAAGTAACGATATTCGGTTGAAACACTACGTTTATTTATTTCCTACTAAGCTGTGGACCTAGTTACTCTGTCCTAATTCATCAGAGGAATTATAGATCTAATGAAGGCATGAGTCAATGTGTCAAAGACTTTGGAAGAGTTTTGCAAGAAATAACTAAACGTAGTGTCAATTTTCACTAAAAATTCAATTAACATTATAAAAACATGAAATTATCAATGTTTTGTTTCAATAAAATGTTCTAACTGTTTTCATCCTTTATCTTCCTACCAATTGTACGCCTTTCATTTCTCCATGTTTCTGCCATAATGCCATTGTTGCCTCATTGGTGTATTCTGTTGCTTTATAGAAGTGCTTCAGGACATGAGCTGAAAATACAGTAAATAAATATATAAATTTTAAAATATTAATAAGAGGGATATAGTCCTACAGGTATAAGAGATATTTCTAGAGGCATTTTTAAAAATTTTGTTAATTACTTTTTTATTTGAAAGGAAATAATGAAAGAGAAGTAATAGAGATGAGAATGCAGAATCAACCCCTCACTAACTTGACCTATAACATTGACCTATAATCCAGAACCATAGTGATAAATTAGGCAGATATGCATATGGTACCAGTCAATTTAACAATTAGACAACAAGGCACAAGTGTTCTATGCAAGCCAAGTTGTCTAACGCTCATCACAAGTTAATTGTTTTAGTATCAACAAACTAGTCAGTCAAACTTAAAATATGAAAATAAAGACAAACCGCAAAGTTTCTACATTGTTTTGATTTTCAAAACTGGTGCTTAATCACTATAAGTGGTCTATTTAAATAGACCCATAAATAGACCCATAGTAGCATAGCCAATTAGCATTGGCAACAGACCACTAGTTTAAGTTTGTTGTCTTGATGCCATTGAATGATAATTATCCAATGGCTTTGGTGTTACCGTGCTCTCTAAATTTAGATTACAACAAAAACCTGGTATTATTAAAGAGTTGAGGAGACTTTTTGAGAGAGGCATAATAGGTCTCTTATTGTTAAAATTTAAACACATGTATAACAACACATATTTTTTCCAAGGAAAGTCCTAAAGTAAGTTATCGGCACTTTGAGCATTAATTGAGAATCCCTTTCGTACATTTTTTCATACATTACTGTATATCCTGGCTTTTGTCCATGTTTTGTGGTGGGCACCAATATTTATTATAATCTGATTGCATTTTCTGCTTAGTGAATCAATCTTTTGCTGATGGTAGCAAGTAGCAACACAATTTAAAAGTAATGTAATTATAACCAATTTCAATTTTTTAATTACCGTATAGCCAATTTCTGACCAATTATTAGTTTGACCTTCACACAGTCCAGATAAGGATGGCCTTCCTTGCTTTTCCCTGTGACTGATAACTGGGCCAGAATATATTTCCAAATAAGGCTGACAATAAATTGGAAGTCTTCATGAATTACAGTAATAGATTTCTGTGCAAATAGCACATTGTGTCAGTCACAAGAAACTACATATCACTTCAATATGCCATGCAAAAACTTGACAGATATAATGTAAAATATCACTCTCTAAATTATGGTACAGGGGGAAATACATATTATTTCAATATGTCCTCAACTAATTCAAACTGGATAATACTGGGAAATGAACCCTGCGACCCTGGCAATATACAGTACACCAGCACACTGACCGACTGAACTATGAGAGCTTGGCTACAAGTTCAGTATATACCTGTACGACCATGCTGGAAATGCCAAGAATGAAGTGAATGGGTTTATTACTGAGAATATTTGGCACTTACACTCAATTAAGGTGGCTCCTGATGGTTTTAAACATGAATGCATAACTATATTAGACTAAAGTACTTAAAGGACCATCTGAACACGGTACGATTTGTCGTATACGATTGTCTTCTTGGTGTATGTGATCAAACTGTACACGCATGTCAACATTCACCATCGAATCAGAAACAAGAATTATGTTGTGTGCAAACAATTGCATACGCCAGTACGACAATCATATACAACAATGTATGCCAGAATGACAATCGTATACGATGAATTGTATCGTGTAGAAGGGCCATAAGGAAGCCTAGTTAGTAAGTACTCGTACTTACTCGTACCAAGACGAGTCAGGGGTGCGACACAGGCTAGTCTTGTAGTTGCATTTTTCTTAACTGGTTCCAGTCGGTTTATCACACTTACAATTTTCCTTCACTATAACTTTAATATGTCATCCAATTAATGTAGTGTAAATGCCAAATATTCTCAGTAAAATATCCATTCACTTCATAATGGCTTAATACCATCATATAATACTGAACTTGTTGCCAAGCTCCTGTCATAGGACTCCATAATCCCAAGAGCTGTGGCTTAATTTGATTTCCAGCAACTAAACTGTTAGGCCTTGAAGTTATATTTTTCACAACCAATCTCAGTTGCATCTTCACACTCAAAGTTTTCCTTCACTATAACTTCAACATTGTCATAACTAAGTGGCCAACCAGCAACCAGTTTCTCTTAGAATTAAATCAGTTTAATTGCTTTGATGAAGAGCAAGATTTAATATAACAAACAGTTCTCGTGCATTTTCCTTCAGGGGCTTAACTGGCTCATAAGAACTTTTTCAGCAAACTTTCAAAGGTCTTATGAGCAATTGACGAAAGCTGATCAATATAAATGTTTCAACAGCGACTCACTCGACGAATAATTAATGTCAATCTCAATGGCGTCCAAAATTAATGGTGATTCGCAATTATGAAACACAGATTTAAGTATTATTAAACATTAAGAGAGCAGTAGATTATCACCAAAGTCATTAACAAATTATATACAACTCACCAGTCGCAGCAATCACGCGCCCAGATACGCTTTCCAGCCACCTTTAGGCGGTTTGACTTTGACCACTGCTTTGAAAACAACAGTGATCAACAGCTGCATGCCTTCTTTCTTCGGATTAAACGAGCATAATCGCGAACAAAATCTTTAGCAAGGACAGTCGTCTAGTTGGTAGAAGTCCAGTGGATCAATACGTATTTCATCTCGCTTGTAGATAGGTTTCATACGTCAAATAAAGTTATAAAGATACGAGCTTCTCTTCGCACGCAGAACATGTAAAATCGCGAAGCGACGAGACAATAACATCACGTGTCACTCTGATCACGTGCTATGTGGAATAAAGTACCGGTCGGCATTTTGATACATGTTCAGAAAGATTTTAACAATGTTGTCAGCTTGGCGGAGCCTGAGGATTTCAGTATTATTTTAGACCAGATTGGTGTAATATTAGACATATTTGGTGTGTAGACAACCATATATAACGACAATGATGCATTCAATTTCATTTATGATATAATAGTGAAATCAGCTATTCAGTTGTTTTTCATGCATTACTAAAACAGAATACAGAATAGTTCATAATTATTCAAATATTTTTGAATAGAATAATTTTATATATTTAATTACCAATTTTTACCTCAACTTATCCACAAATCAAGAAAAACTATAATGACTCCAAGAAAGAGCATAATAACTCCAACAAAGAGTGCTATTACTCTAACAAAGAGTCCTCGGACTCCAACAAAGAGTGCTGTGACTCCAACAAAGAGTGCTATGACTCTAACAAAGAGTCCATCGACTCCTCCAGGAGTCCTATAACTCCTAGAAAGAGTTCATGGAGTCCACTAAAGTGTCATTTTGACCCCATGTTGGAGTCAAAACAACCCTTAGAGTCAAAACCACTCCTTGAAGGGTCAAAATGACCCTTCGAGGAAAGGTGCTGAAATGACTCCTTGGGGTCAAAACGACTCTTTTGAATTTACAGTGCAGAAACAAAAAAATTGTTAAGTTCAGTAGATAGCTCAATACCATGCACATAAAGTTGACCCATCTTTCTCAATAGATATGGTTTGAGGGTTGCAGCCTCTGCCAGACATAGTATTAACCAGTTTCCACCATTTACGACAATCCTTACCTTTCAGATGTTTTACCTTTATTATAAACTATCACAATAACAATGTTATTGCCTTGTTCTTTAAAAACCTCATTGAATTTATAAATGCGAATGACGCGCATAAACTATGACACTCATGATAACAATGTTATTGCCTTCCACTTGCCGTCAATTATATGTGGTAACAACACGTGTCTTCTGTCATTCGAAATAAAACTTAAAACTATTTCTACTCGTCAGCAGCCAAAACGGCAATGTCGAAGCGAGTCAATTGTGACTCAGCGATTGGAAAACATCTTTCTCCTAATGTGCATGGGTTTTGTTTTTAGTATGTTGTTAAATATAGCGTCACTTCATTAATGCGGTGAGGTTATTCAACATTTATCGTATATAAATACCCGCTCTGTTTTGTTGATAAATTGTCCGCCGAAATGGATGCATGAAGATGAATAGCAATGTTGGATAGTTCACTTTTTTGTGAATGGTCACCGCGAAGGCCATTTCTATTGTCGAACTATTTGCGGCACTTTATCACTGATCTCTAAATAAAGACTGGTTCGAGCAACTATTGTTCAGAAAATGAAGCCGGAAGTCCGCCATTACTAAGCGACCAACTGAGAATCCTATGAGGTTTTTTGATGGTTTATGTGCTCTTACCATCGACAAAATAAAATATTATTACTATAAAGAGGACCAGAAAAGATTTTTCAAATTACTGGGTAAAACGATTCATCGCCTACCTACAGATTTACTGCGACTTTGGTCCCTTAGCAATGGCCGCCGTTGGCTCTAATTATCCAGTGAGAGAACCCTGATATGAGACGTCAAATTAGGTTGAAGATTTTATGCATTTAATGTCAACAAAGAAACTATTTTGGGCAGACACTAAACCTATTTTGCTAGCGTCACAGTTTGATTTGCTGGCAAACTCGGAGTTTCTAATGATCTCTCGTTATGCAAATATGCAGGCTTCAAAACAGCTCATCACTCATCAGATACAATAGAAAGCTCAATCCAGTCTTTATTTAGAGATCAGTGCACTTTATCTGATGATTTCTGTTTTTATTCATTTATTTCTAAACAAGACGCCCGCTAGGCGTTAACTCGGGCTACTTTTAGGGACATTGGTGGCATGTATATACGCATGTTAGACAGTTGGAATTAGAAAACCCGCTCACTTGTCTTATATTACAAAGGATAATTTTTAATGCATTGATTTCTGTAATCAGGCACTGAAGGCATTGTACAGGCCCTCCTTTGAAGTGGGAAATTTTAGAAGTAAGTTGGGCTAATGAGGACGAGGAAAATCAGGCGTCTACACGCCTCCCCCCCAATGCAGAACGCCTGACACGCAGACGAAATTTAATGTAAACACTAAACACGGCAATGCTATTATTTCTAATATCTGTTCGATTGAAGGTCTTCGTGTGTCAAAAGTTATATAAAAATCAACGGCAAGGTATACGAAACATCTGAATCTGTTACGAAATTACATCGGTTTAATGGACAGAAAAGCATTAAATCATCGGGTAAACGACGAATCGATCTTGAAGCCATGCATGTCCTTTGATTTGACGAGTCTCGCTTTAATCGCTTACGCATTTTCTCATATAACATCTGATCTTCACATTTTAAGTAGACGAAACCTACAGCGTTCGATACGCAAGATTCAAGTGATCATTTCGATGTAGAATTGATTTAAATCGGACAAAAACACAACATTTCATAATGATTAATATCACCGAGTTTCACGGATAAATGTCAAGTGTCAACACGGTATAATAATATTTCCCTGATCTGTCATCTGTGTTTCTCTCATCTTGGAGAGAATCTTTGCAATGGTTTGCGGCTTTACAGGTCTCGGTAAACTTTTCCAACTGCAATTCATTCGGCCAATAAAACGAAAGTCCGAACTCGCTTCAATTCGCTTGCGTGCCTTGCGACTATATGTTGTCATGTTGACGTTTCGTCCACGGTTCTCCGAGTTCTTTCTTTAATCTCTCATCTGTGTTTCTCTGAGTTTGCGGGTTTACAGGTCTCGTAAATGCTTTTCAGACTACGATTCATTGACAAGTACCTATTTACGCGTATACTTATTCTTCATAGTTTTTTCTGCAAAGCAGCTTTTGCCGCAACTTTGGGTACACAAAAACGAAAATGCCGAAACCTAGACTGGGCTAGACCAACCCTGAGCGTATTTAACAACAAGATACTTGCCAGCAATATAGCTGTTCTCAAACACTTCCAACCAAGCAGGCAAGAACACTTCACCTCAAAATACCCGGCTATTAAACACTCGATCGAAAAGAAAGCTAACATGGTATAACATGCATAGATATATAGTCAAAATCATAGCCAGGATCGCTGAGCCTGTGCATTTCCATATGATCGCTATGATCGTCGATTTTAAAATTGAGCGATCATAGGATCATATGGAAACCATCAAGAGCTGGTTGGGTTAAGAAACATTTATATGTGGTATGAATGAATTGTAGCGTAGCATATTTGTTACAAGTTTATTTAAGAACGCAAGATATTTGTTGCAAGTTTTTTTAAGACGAGATCATACACAGACAAATTATTCATGATCATTAAAGCTATCGGTGGCGATGGTGTAACGTAACATATTTGTTTACAAAGTATATATGCATGTGACAATTGGAGCCATCGTAATAAATAGTAGTGATACATGTCAAGAGTTTGTTCGGGTTAAGAAAAACTTATATGTGGAATGAATGAATTGTAGCGTACGAACAGAGAAAGCATCTATTATTATTGAAGCGATCGGTGCCATCTGATGCAGATGTATACCGATGGTTAACTTTTTTAGGGCCTACCTTAGGCACGGTAAATATATAAGACACATCTTACGAGTCGTCATGTCCATTTTACGACTCGTTAAACAACCTCACAAGTCGTACGACTCGTACGAATCGACAACTATTTTAGGGCCTACCTTAGACTTAGCCATGGTATATCCATTTATATATTCTTTACATGTTTCATGCATATGAACTGCTGGCTGTACAAAATTTTGCAAGCCAGCCATCAAAATTATCCTTACAAAACATAATACGTCGAATCTGGGAACGGTCCATCCCAAATTCATCCTCCAATTTCTTCCATGGATAATGTGATCCTTCCATAAAGAGAGTTTGTTTCTCAAATGTTTGGTTGTCCATTCTGATAACATGTGCAATCCATTTGAGATGTTGTATCTTGATGAAGTGTTGCAATGGGGTAGTTCCACATATTCTATGAATATCGGCGTTGCTGTACTTATAAGCGTAATCCCATTCTTTTTTCTTTTTTTGTTCAATACTGATATCTCTAGGTGGTGCATCTCGTCTTGTCATACCTCCTTTTACAATTCGCCGTAGCATTCTAGTCCATTCGACTTCGAGTTTTTGTAGCTGTGTTTCGGCATTAAAGAGAGTTGCACAGTTATATATTAGTCTTGGCCTTATGAATACGTTGAGAAACTTCGCTCGGATCTTCACACTAATTCTATGATTCTTGAACATGTTTTTCATTTCGGCGAATTTGGCAATAGCTGTCGAGATGCGATGTTGGATCATGATATTATTATCAGCTGGTGCGATTTTTACACCAAGGTATTTGAAGCTTTTAACGTTCTTGATATTCTTGTCTTCCAGTTTAATCAGGGTCTCGCTTTCCGTGTCAGCTTGATCACCATTTATCAACATTGTTTCTGTTTTCTTTCTGGATAGTGTGAGTCCATAGCGTGAGAAGACATTTTCCACAATGATCATACCTTTTTGAAGAGCTTCTTTTGTCTTGAAGATGATAAACATATCATCTGCATAAAGAGCACGAAATAGTTGTGATACACCGTGGGATGGATGGTTTGAGCGTTGGCTCCGTGATGTTGTCTCATTAGGGATTTGGTATTTAAATTCGATACCATAATCGGCACCCAACATTTGTTTCAATTCGAAGTGTAGTACTCTACATACTGTGTCGAAGTAAATATTAAATAGAACCGGGCTCTCTATTCCACCTTGTCTGCATCCTGCATTAACTGGAAATGTTCTCTTCAATCCGGTTATTCTTGCAGTTGTTTCTGTATAGATGGCTTTAATCAGATTGATTATGTGAGTACATCCTAGTCGAATATCCAAAACCCGAAACAATAGCTTCCGTGGGATTTTATCATAGGCGGCAGTCAAATCGATAAAACATATATACATTGTATCCTTCGAGGTGTTGATAATATTTCGTAATACGAATATGGCATTATCACATCCCTTGTTTTTTCGAAATCCATACTGTGTCTCGTCAATTGTTCTGTTGTACGCTTCGATGCGACCGAGCGAACACCACCTTTGAAGATACAGCTTATTCGACTTTGTAGCCAAATAGTTGGAACTGCGAGTAGTGTCCAGATTAAGAGTATCAATGATGTAATATGGTTGACGAGTTTTGGACTAGAAGCTCCGTATTTCAGTTGTTCCATTTTAACGCCATCTGTGCCTTCACATTTTCCATTTTTTAACAGGGAAGGGAGTCACCGCCATATTATCGGAGACAAACTGCACACGCAGGCGAGACCAGGATGGTCCCCAAATATGGGCCGCCACCACAATGGGCACCAATTCCATGAAAGCAATGGAGGCTGGGCGAGGAAGGAAAGACCAGGACTGGCAAAACCATTGCTGTTGCCACACGGCGCCGAAACCTAGGGCACCGGATGCGTCGGATGAAACCACCAAGTCAGGAAGCGGAACCACCGTGGGGGACAAAAAGAAGGACATGCCGTTCCATTCTTGAAAAAAGGACAGCCACCAATGGAGGTCGCGGCGAAACTCTCGATTCAACCGGATGGGATGAGACGGGTTGCGGAAGCAGCATAATAGGTCAATCATACGACGTAAGAACGTGCGACCCGGAAGAACAACCGGCAGGCATGGTGGAGGTGACCAATCAAGGACTCGAGCTCCCGACGAGTACAAGTGGACTTACGCGCCCAGCGGTAGAGGAGCTGGAGGATACGGGAGACCTTTTCCTGTGGTAAGCGAGCACATTGGCGAATGGAATCCAGCTCGATCCCGAGGAAGACCAGCGACGTCGACGGACCCTCGCACTTGGCGAGATGTAAGGGCAAACCAAGACGGCGAAACACTGCGAACGCCGTATCCACGTGAGCTTGGCAGATGGGCGACATGGCAGGGCCAAGGGTGAGGAAGTCATCAAGGTAATGGAACAGAGGAGAGATCGAGT
Source organism: Chrysogorgia sp. JL179-B06 (assembly GCA_035772405.1). Taxonomy (NCBI): domain Eukaryota; kingdom Metazoa; phylum Cnidaria; class Anthozoa; order Scleralcyonacea; family Chrysogorgiidae; genus Chrysogorgia; species Chrysogorgia sp. JL179-B06. The sequence continues at coordinate 612,508 of JAYKKM010000143.1, forward strand.
AATTATGACGGAGGATCCATTCAACTGCCGAAGCCACCGAATCAAAAATGAAGGGAGCGGACCGCAAACCGAAGGGGAGAACCAGGTCAACATAAAAACCATCCCGCCACTTCATGCCGAGCAAAAAAACGATCCGTAGGGTGTATAGGGATGTTGCGATAAGCCGCCAAGACGTCGAATTTGGCCAACAAGGCGCCCGGACCCAACGCGACCAGAGCCTGAATGGCATCATCCACGGTCACGTAGTGCAAGGAAAAGGAGTCTTTCGGAATGCCGTCGTGACGCTACTACCCAGCGGGGAGGACAGGTCCAGGATGAGGCGCCATTTGCCCGGCTGGTGGTTCTTGGGGATAACTCCAAACGGACTATCCTGAAGGCAGGGCCACGGGGGAGCGGTGAACGGGCCAGCGAGACGGTGGGCGGCTATCTCGGCAGCGAGGTACGTGTCAACCACCTCCGGATGCTCAGACGCGGAGCGCATGTTGGAGGAGCGGGACCGTAAACGGACGCGGTCAGGCGAGAAACCTACATGGAAACCCTGCTGGATGCCCGCGAGGACATAATCCCGCTTGGCCCCAGGGAAACCAACCGCCAATTCCCAGAGCAAGCTAAAACAACTTTAAATTGTAACAAGTAAGCAAAACAACAACAACAAAACACGCAACAGCATGAAGAACACAACAAAAGTGGAAAACCCCCCAATGCCCGAACACAAGAGGCTCAGCAAACGTTACAACAGCAAGCTAGGAAGGCGGAGCAGCAGCACCACGCGAGGGGCAGTTAAGGCGACGATGGGATCCGCGGCAGCGAGGAGTGTCACACATATGGCGGTAGCGGCAGAACGAACGCGAACTGATGCAGCGACCTGTGTTCCAAGAACGGCAGATAACGGGAGACGCAGCTGTGCCCGAGCTTTCGGGGCGCGTGACCATAACGGAGGGAGCCTGGACCCGAGACGAAGCTGCCGTATGATAATTATACAGCTCCAGATGCATGGTCGACCAGTCGGTGATGTGACGAGCCGCAGCGTCGCGACGAAAAGCATCGTCGTAATTGAGCCAGGCGACGCCTCTAAACTGCGAGAACGTGCGCAATATCAGCAACTGATACGTAAATAAGTCCCTCGCGCGCCCCGGAAAGGTTGCCACCAGCACGGAGGCATAAATTGAAAAGGCCTGCATCCAGGGGACTATGTCAGTAATGCGCCGATGAGGACGATGAGCCGGGGACAGTACTACACACCCATCTACAGAAATTGTGGGACCGCTAGGGGGTTCCTCTGGCTTCGCAAGTAAGGAAGCCAGCTCCACAAATTGCCCCGAAGTAATCGATACCACCGTCTTATACGGGACGGGGTGGAAGCCCGGCCCCACCACAAACGCTTGATTCAGCGGCGGAGCACCTAGCAAGGGCGACTGGCTCATACCTGTTACATCCATTGACGGCAGCCGCAACCCAGACGAGGCCAGCGACGATAGCGGCGATACCAAGGAGGGAGGCGGCAGCAGTGATGAAGCCCCAACAGGCGGGGCCGGAGCCTGAAGCAGAGCGTGGGCCTGAGCCTGAGCCTGGGCCTGAGCGTTGGTCAGAGCCTGAGCCAGAGCCTGAGCCTGAGCGAGGGCCTGAGCCTGAACTTGGGCCTGCGCCTGAGCTTGGGCCTGGAGCTGAGTTTGCATATGCGACCACACGGAGGGGACTGGGCCAGGTAAACAAGATGGCGGCGAAGCAACAGGCACATGCGGCTAAATGCAGGAATTGCTCCGACCTGTCATTGGCCGATAAAAATAGTAACAGCAGTGTCAATGGTGTAGAATTACTTTATCTATACGCTGTTTACATATTTATCTATATATCTGAATAGACCAACGAATACACGGAAACCTATCGCTTGTATTTAATAAAGAAAGAAAGAATGGTTATGTATTGAACTCATATGTTATAAATATTTTCGCACGATTTATATTACCGGGAGATTGAAGACGTATGAATTCAAGTATGATCGAGAATCATAAATATATGTTAATGCCACAAACAACAACTAACAAGAATGTATGCCTAAAGCTATTCTGTACTTACATGAGTGCTGAATAAACTTTTACTTTCAAAAAGCTTCAAATAAAACAATCAAAATGTTTTTGTCAGATCGCATGGGTTGCTAGTCCAGCGGATCATTTGGTAGCGTGGAAGGCACTAGATAGAATCAACCTTTTTGAAAGTAAAAGTTTATTCAGCACTCATGTAAGTACGGAATAGCTTTAGGCATACATTCTTGTTGTCTGTGGCATTAAAATATATTTATGATTCTCGATCATACTTGAATTCATACGTCTTCAATCTCCCGGTAATTTAAATCGTGCGAAAATATTTATAACATATGAGTTCAAGACATAACCATTCTTTCTTTATTTATTAAATACAAGCGATAGGTTTCCGTGTATGTTGGTCTATTCAGATATATAGATAAATATGTAAACAGCGTATAGATAAAGTAATTCTACACCATTGACACTGCTGTTACTATTTTTATCGTCCAATGACAGGTCGGAGCAATTCCTGCATTTAGCCGCATGTCAACAGGCGAAACTCCCGAAACGAAGACTTGAGGCGATGGACCCGGCATCCAACTTAGTAGAGGTAAGGCGGGGGAAGCAGCAGGCGATGGCGGCCAAGAAACAGCAGGGACCGACGGGAGGAAGGCCGCCGAGGAAGGCTGTAAGGCCAGCGACGACGAAGACGAAACCCCCGACCACGAAGAAACCAAAGGTGGCCTTGGCGAAACCTACACCGGTGATATCGCCGAAGAAGGAACCACAGCGGGCAACGAGGCGGGCGAAAACATTGACGAACCAGAGAACGAAGGTGTATCCGAAACAGACGAGGCAATTAACGTCGAACTCGGCGGCAAAGATTGATCGACGAGATCATCGCCGTTTGGCGATAACATTGAGGCAGACGAAGAATCCAGCACCAAGAACTGTTGCAGATCTCCGTTCGACAAAGTGGAAAGACTATTTCGAGTCAAACGAGGCATCAACGATAGAAGCACACGTACGAAGGCTTGTAGTCAACGGTCAGCCGAGCTACAAGGTAGAGGTACCGGAAGTGCCCATCCCGGAAGTAAGGTACTGAACCAACACAAACACACTTTGCCTGGTATTAATTATTTTTATTACATAAATCCATTTAATGATTACAATGGGGCAAGAACCGAACGCCACTCAGTTCCTATATATAGTGAATTATGGATTCTACTGTATGTCTGATTGTTTTAGTTCCTGCCTAATCTCCATAAACAACTTTTTATTGTTTATCTTTTCTGGCAAATGTGAACATTTATTAACCTCGACAAATTATATTCGTCGAAGCTTAATAGGGCAGCAGCTTATACATAATTTTTATTTTTAATATTTTTAGGACTTTTTATAATAGTTATCTATCAATTGTAAATTTAAGAGTGTAATTTTAAGATTTATCTACTTAGGTTACTACCATATTGTAAAGTGCTAATGGGTTATAGGGAATTAGCAATATAGAAATTCTCATTATTATTATTATTATTATTATTGTAGTTGTCTCAAGGGCACTTTAAGAACAATGCTCACAGAAATTTCATACAATGGTACCCAGCATGCACAATGCTTGAGTTACCGTCCATGATTAAACTTACTCAACATAGGGGACATTTAAAGCATTTATTTACTAACATATAATATTGATTTCAGGATTTTCTTGACTTAGTTCAACAGTCCCCGTATGAGATAGCCAAACAAGTATGTGCCTTATTTGGGAACTTCCTGTGATTATCATACATGACAGAAAAAAGAAAATAAAGACATTCTGCTTCATACTGTGTGAAAGTCCTCTTTATAATTGGTTAGTATCTAATGTATTGTGAAATTTGAATTTCTGTATTACATTTTTGCATATTGTATAATGTATGACAGTCATGTCCTAATTAGCTCTGGAAGATGCCATTTAGTAGAAGGGTTAAAGTGCCTATTCAGCCTGCGGGTTTTACATATTCGTAATCTTTGGGTTCTACCAAAAAGAAATGTAGTATTATTTTGTTGTTCGATCTTCATGCATTCCCCCTGCTAAAGTTCACAGGAAGGGACACATAATATTTTGCGGTGTTATTCAACAGTGAATGTTATTGAGTGAATTTTGTCTAAACAGGCTGTTTAAAGTTCAAAGCCAAACTTTCGCTGTATTTCATTGCTGAATCACTTCGCAAAATATTGCGTGTCCCTGTGTTGACGTCACTTCCTGTGAACTTTAGCAGGGGAAAAGGGCATGAAGATGAAATTTGCAAATGACAAGATATATTATAATTTTTCTCATGAGAATCCAAAGATCATAAATATGTAAAATCCCCACAGGCTGGATAGGCACTTTAACAGCTCTGTGACATCTCATACCGTACATCCACAATAGATCCTAAATTATCTTTTCTGGCAAATGACTGTCTAGTCAAATGACTATACCCTACCTAAAGGATAAAATGCCTTTACTAATGAGTAGCTAGCTGCCTTAAGACACTGAAAATTTGCCCTCACCACCACTAGGCCTGTAGGGTCATCAGAGACTTCAAGTGCAAGCCATACTGTTTCTACTGACCTGTACAAGTCTGTTGTGTATGTTTTACAATATGCATGAGTTGACATTAATCAAGAAATTTTCAATATATTATTAGTTACCAGTAATACAAGGGTTGACAACTCTGTGAAAACTCATAACTCCATAAAAATACAAGTTGGTATGGGCTAACTAAGTAGCCACAATAGATTCTGAATTATCTTTAATTAACATTGTTATTAAAATTGCAATAATTTGAACCTCCCAGGGTCATTTGCTGATATTAAACATGTGAAAAGGAAATTTGAAATGGCCCTGACATTGTCTGGTCTGTTCTGGTCATTGTAATATGTTAATTTATTATGTGCCAAACTGCACGATTAGGATGTTAAATTAAATAGCATTAAACATTTGGTCACTTGTAGACACTAAGACAGTATGTCTCTACAGGAGGGATATTGGCTAAAATCCTGCTCTCCCTTGAAATATTTGATTTTTATATTACATTAACCAGTAAAGTAATCATGCATCAAAATGCTGCCATGCAGTTAGTGTCAAGAACTTTTTACATATTTAACATCAGCAAATGACCCCTGGGGGTTAGGCTACTAGGTTTGCCACAGGTTCAAATGCAATTTTAGTGACCATGCTAATTAAAGTGCCTATAACATCTGTGGGGATTTAACATATTTGTAATCTGTGGATTCTCCTGAGATAAATTATAATAATAATAATAATAGATGCCTAGATGGTTTATTGAATATAAAATCGCACTAATACAGTGAATTGCTTTATATTTACAACTGTTTAAAAAGGTCTTAAAAAAGGTCATATTGAAAAAGTTTACAAACAAATAATAGAATACCGGGGGACTGGAACCGGTTTACAATTAGAAACAAAATTTACTATAGTTTAACATAGAACTTAGTCAAGATGTAATTAAGTCATTTATGCATGGGAAAAAAGCTGCGGTTATAACGGTCAGTATTGCATTGGTAAAGAGAAAGTCGATCAACACTGCCACGTAATTTTCGGCCATGTGCTTCATATCTCGTCGGTGGAATCAAAGTAGCCAAAGGAGAAGATGGTGTGGATTGTATTTTTTTAAAAGTTTTGAGGCACAGCTTTTGTCTGTTATCAGAAAGACGTGGTAATATATCTTGTCAGCTGAAAATTTCATCTTCATAGAACGTTTTGCTGTTAAAGTTGACGGAAATGACGTCATATCGGGAATCTGTCTACATGAAAACATCTTTACAAATGCCCGATTTGACGTCATTTCCGTCAACTTTAACAGCAAAAAAGTCTATGAAGATGAAAATTTCAGCTGACAAGATATATTACAATTTATCTCACGAGAATCCATAGATTACAAATATGTTAAATCTCCACAGACGTTATAGGCACTTTAAAGATAATTTAGGATCTATTGTGGCTGCTTAAGTAGCCCATACCAACTGATATATTTCTGGTTTTATGATTTGTCACAGTAATGTAATATGCAAGTTACAGTAGCTAGTTTTGTGCCAAATTGTAACCATTTACTGCACAATTGGGATGTAAAATTAATAGCATTAAACATTTGGTAACCTGTAGACTGTTTTCTACAGGAAGGATATTGGCTAAAATCCTGCTCTCCCTGGAAGATTTGATTTTCTATATCTATGCAATGATAATTTAAAAACCAAAGCAATCATTATAAGCATTGATGTGTACTTATGTAGGATGTTTAATGAATCTTTGTATGGTAATTTTTATGTAAAGGATGCATTCTATTGGCTTTTCTGTCAGAAAAATATTTATTGATTATTCCTATTGTAACGCTGCAAAGTTATTTCTTAGTATAAATGTAAGTTTTCTACTTGTAAATAACTCTGCTTCAGTTGAGGAAACAGATAATATTCCTATCTTAATTGGCTTTTTTACTCTTGTGTTGTAGAATGATACCGACATTGACATTTTGAGTAAAGTGAAGGATTGTTCCTCTCCAAAACTCCTCTCAACTGGAGATATAGAAGACAGTGACACTATATCCACGTCACTCATTGCAGAAGGATGGTGGTCATCAAATTTAAGAATCAAAACATTTTAAATAGTAGAGTGCTGTGTATGCAGAATTTTAGATATATAGCAAAGTGAAAAGGTAGTAAACTGTAAACAAAATACTAACATTTCGAGTATAGCCTTTCATCAGTCTTATACTTATAGTAATATCCGAGTAATGATATCATATATAAGAGTCTTACTCTGACGAAGGACTCCGCTCGAAAAGTCACTATTTCGTTACTAAAACCCTTGGCAGTTTACCACCTTTTCACTTTGCAAAACATTTTAAATGCTGTTTTATGTTTATTGTCGGTATTTTACGCCTTTGATGCAGAATACCCCAAAGGAACTACCTGCAGTCATAGCAAAATCATATGGGTATAGAAAACTTTTTATCCAATTTGTGAACTATATTAGCTATTATATTTTATGACTTTACTATTATAAGACGATTACATTATTTTAAGATTGCTAAATAAATTATTTGTTGTTATTTGCTTATACTAACTTTATTTTGCACCATACAACTTTAGTCAAGATTAAAATTGGTTAAGGTTAAATTGATTGCAACAACCAGTATTTTTTAGGTTGAAACAACCAATATTTATCAGGTTGTAACAACCGATATTATTAGGTTTAAACAACCTAAACTATTTCGGTTGAAACAACCTATTTTTAACTGATTCTCTCAGATTCACCCAGGTAACTGTTTTTTTTTGGTTGTTTCAACCGGTCATTTTTTACAGTGCAACACTCGAAATTTTCCTTCACCATAAATCCTTTCAACATGTAGTTTGATCGAGTGAAATGCCAAATATTACCTATATATATATATATATATATATATATATATATATATATATATATATATA
>JAYKKM010000143.1:622500-862500 GCA_035772405.1 Chrysogorgia sp. JL179-B06
TAGTGCAGCGCTCTGACCACTGAGCTACGGAAGCCGTTGCCGAGAGCCTTGCCACGAGTTCTGTATATATGGTGGTAATGCCGGGATAAGATTCTGGGTATATTATAGGTAATATTTGGCATTTCACTCGATCAAACTACATGTTGAAAGGATTTATGGTGAAGGAAAATTTCGAGTGTTGGAATACATACATTTTAAGACCAAACCGAGACCAGTTGCGAAAAATGCAACTTAGCGGCCTTCCGGTAGGAATTGAACCCGCGACCCTTCGATTGCTAGTGCAGCGCTCTGACCACTGAGCTACGGAAGCCGTTGCCGAGAGCCTTGCCACGAGTTCTGTATATATGGTGGTAATGCCGGGATAAGATTCTGGGTATATTATAGGTAATATTTGGCATTTCACTCGATCAAACTACATGTTGAAAGGATTTATGGTGAAGGAAAATTTCGAGTGTTGGAATACATACATTTTAAGACCAAACCGAGACCAGTTGCGAAAAATGCAACTTAGCGGCCTTCCGGTAGGAATTGAACCCGCGACCCTGCGATTGCTAGTGCAGCGCTCTGACCATATATACAGAACTAGTGGCAAGGCTCTCGGCAACGGCTTCCGTAGCTCAGTGGTCAGAGCGCTGCACTAGCAATCGCAGGGTCGCGGGTTGAATTCCTACCGGAAGGCCGCTAAGTTGCATTTTTCGCAACTGGTCTCGGTTTGGTCTTAAAATGTATGTATTCCAACACTCGAAATTTTCCTTCACCATAAATTCTTTATATATATATATATATATATATATATATATATATATATATATATATATATATATATATATATAGCAAAGTGAAAAGGTGGTAAACTGCCAAGAATTTAGTGACGAGATACTGACGTTTCGAGCGGAGCCCTTCATCAGAGTAAGACGAGATGAAATGAAATAAATAGGGCTTATATAATGCCAAAAGGGTGTCACAGGTAGAAAGTAGCCAATCAAATGCACGGGAAATAAACTAACTAATAATTAATGAGATGGGAAAAGTTAAATCATTTGCTATTTTTAAAGTCGATCAATAAGCAGACTGAGGGGGTGGGAAAAATGACAGGTCCAATATTCAAGGGGATTAGGCGATAATAATAGAAGCAAAGACTTGAAAAGCAATGAAAGTGCATAAGCTAATAATAAAAAGTTCCAAGCAAACTAAAATAATAAAAAACTTTTAGGAAGTTAAATAAAAGAAAAACGTTCGTTAAGACCACTTAAGACCAAGAGGATATGTGGTGCCAAGTTTAAAAATGAGACGCTTTTCTTGCCGCTTGCGGTTATCGTTGCCACCGGAAATGGGAAGGATGGCACAGACTTTCATGTCTGAAACCAAATGGTTGGAGCTGTTGAAATGGCGGGCTACAGGTTTGTCACCATCATTAATCCTCACGGAACGAAGATGTTCAGCAAACCTGTCTGAAAGGCGTCGCCCAGTTTCACCGATGTAGATTTTAGGGCATTTATCGCAAGAAATGCAATAAATTATGTTGGTGGACGTGCATGAAAAAGCATGACGGATTGTGTGGTCGAATTTGGGGGCAGTAATAACTGTAGTGGGATTGAGAAAAGCGCATGTGTTACAGCGGGAACGGCCGCAAGAAAATGAACCTTAAGAAGTTTCGTCAAAGTCTCCGTCACGAAATGGTAAGTTATTTGCTTCCTTTTTTACCGTCGATCAGTAATCATGCTCTACGTTTGTTTGACCTTATTTTATCTAAAACCCGTTTTTCCAGTCACGTTACTTTTATTAGTCGTTGTTTATATCGGGGGGTTATTCCGTACGGTTTTAGGTCCTCTTTTGATTTATTGTCTTTTAATCTCCCCGCTATCGATCGTCGTTATTCCCATCACATATCAGCGGCTTGTTCGAGTCATTCCCGTCGTTTGATGCGTATCACTATTAAATCTATGTCCAGTAATTTACAACATACTGATGACGACATCTCGGGATGTAAGTCCTCTCTCTCCCAGGTCTGCCCACCTATTTTGTTTACCGCTATCGTTCAACAAATTCGCATGCTAAATTCCAGAATCTATGTTTTTCTTAAAGACGTTAAGGCGTCCAAATTGGCCAAATTGCTGGGTCCCTCCCCGAATCCCTCCCAAAGCACTAGTTCCTCTAACGAAGTCACTCGTCTAGTTTTCACTATTCCCTCTGATTTGCCATTATCTGACCCCGAGAGAGCTGTTCTTGCGAAAGGTCCTACCTCCTCCGCAGGCGTTTTTGGGGGAGGGGCGCTGGCGGAAAAAATTGCGTGCGCGCAAAATTTGAGAACTGAGAAAAGACGAAGAAACGCCTGCCAACTAATGTTCGATCTTCGGGTTTGTAGTGTCGATCTTCGGGTTATCCATAAATATCTGCTGAAATATGACCCATCGAAACTTGAAACGCCTAGTAAAGTCTTATCGGGCCATTCTGGTTATATCTGGATAGTTATGGCGGATAGCAGCGAGGAAGAGATTCAGAAATTCGAAGATTTCATGCACAGCAGTGATAGACAGTGATGTTGACATAGTCGGAGCAATTATAGAATACCCGTCCATTTTTGAAACCGCATTTAAAGGCAGAAATACAAACCAGGTTGCTCTAAAATCTCTTTAAATATAATGTCGAAGGTTTATATTTGTGTGTACTTGTACATTTATCAAATTAAATGGTTTAAAATATAGAACGAAGGAATTGTGTATGATCACAGGCTTCCCAAGCTTGCGACACATTTATTATTATTGACTCTTTATTTACGATGTATTTTAATGGACTTACAACGGGAATTCATTCGACTTCGTTAAATCTGTGTAATTTAGTGTGAAATCTGGCGCAGTTGAGGCATTTACAGCGATCGGTTGCGGCACTTTTATTATTATGATATTTGAGTACTTTATGTACGATCTATTTTAATGGACTTGCAACGGGAATCATTCGATCTCGTTAAAATGCTAGAATATTGCCATAAATTAAGAAATAAAGTTCACTTTATTTCTTATGAAGTCGTAGTTGTCGTTTCTGTGTAATTTGGTGCGAAATCTGGCGCAATTGAGGCATTGACAGCGAGTTCGGTATCTGGCCATGTTGTTCCTCACTATAAAATAGGGAAGGCAGGAGACTGCCGCTCACGAAGCCCACGGATGGCAGATCGTCAAACAATTGAATTATATTGGAATTTTATCTTACTAAATCTGTGTATCGATTGCTGAGGACAAAGTATCTGATTGGAAATTTACTGTACTTTATTGATTTGTTGTTTTCTTCGCGATTGGGCGCGTAAAGCGGCTCCTAGAGAACGATTTGTGGAGTCGATACGTGACCACAGGAACTGCAATACGGTCGTTGAACCCTCGCGAGTTCAAATATCAAGCTCAATTCTCATTGGTCAATTCGGAACAACATGGCCAGATACCGAACTCGCTGTCAATGCCTCAATTGCGCCAGATTTCGCACCAAATTACACAGAAACGACAACTACGACTTCATAAGAAATAAAGTGAACTTTATTTCTTAATTTATGGCAATATTCTAGCATTTTAACGAAATCGAATGATTCCCGTTGCAAGTCCATTAAAATAGATCGTACATAAAGTACTCAAATATCATAATAATAAAAGTGCCGCAACCGATCGCTGTAAATGCCTCAACTGCGCCAGATTTCACACTAAATTACACAGATTTAACGAAGTCGAATGAATTCCCGTTGTAAGTCCATTAAAATACATCGTAAATAAAGAGTCAATAATAATAAATGTGTCGCAAGCTTGGGAAGCCTGTGGTATGATGAACTTTGCGTAATTTGACCCTTTTAATTTATCACTTTTACTAACCGTGCTTTTACTAACTGTCAACAGATACAAATAGCGAAAGTGCTGGACGGGTATTCTACGATTTAGCGCAAAATGTAGACCAGCTGCCCATTGTAAACTTGAACGTGTTTAATTGAACCCAATGTATTGATTAAAACAAGATATATTAAAGTGATATTAGCGTCTCAAGTACAATATTTTATATACTAATAAAGGTTGTGTTTTGCATTGTTTTTGTTTGTTTGTATGTATGTATAACTGAATATGCTTTATTAGACATGCTACATGTATTTTAAATAATATATATGCTAATGATTCATTATTTAGTTGATATGCTTGCCTTCATGCTTTGTGTTTAGTAGCAAATTACCAGTTGTCGCTTCGTTTTTAAGAAATGGGCCATAGTTTTTCAATATTTTAGAGCTTTGGTGGGAAAAAGGAGAGTTGTTTTAGCTATTTACTGCCCAACAGTTTCCTCGATAAATTGCTTTTCAATACGCCTATAAATATGTACGATCTCGAGTACGATCACGTCAATGCTTCGCCATCTTGAAATCATTAGTCGGCAGGCGTTTATTCTCGCTTAGCCCGCAATTTTTTTTCTCCCGCCCGCGCCCCTCCCGCCCTCGCCCCAAAAAACGCCTGCGGAGGAGGTAGCGAAAGGTCTCAAGTTTGTTCCCAACTCCGGGCCCATCGATCTATTTTCAGTTAAAGAGGATACCGAATCTTTCTTCCGCCGCATGCGCCTCAAAGCCTTTTTTCATGATAAGCCCACTTTCAATAGCAATAAGGATATTTTCGAAGAACTCAACCCCAAGAAGTCGTCTTGGTCTCCATCCGAAGGCGATTTTTCTTCCCTTGATCTTTTCGTAAGACAATGCCGCCATGACATTGATAAATTGCACCCTCCGCGCAGAAAACAAGTTCATAACCTCAACAAAGAAGAGCTTCTAGCTTTGAATTCATTACGATGCCGAAATGACGTTGTCATAAAACCTGCGGACAAAGGTGGCGCTGTAGTTGTCTGGAGAGCGGACTTGTATCGACAAGAGGCTCTTCGTCAACTCAGCGACACCATCTTTTATACTAAGTTAAATTCCGATCCCACTCAATCTCACCAAAAATCCGTCAAAACTACCATCAAGAATTTCATCCAAGCCGGTGAATTGCCTGCCTCTGCATCTAACCTTATACTAACAACCCCCAGAACGCCTGTCATATATTTCCTACCTAAAATCCATAAACCTAACAATCCTGGCAGGCCGATTGTTTAAGCTTGTAGTTGCCCCACCGAGCTCGTTTCCAGTTTTCTAGACAACGTTATGTATCCTTTGGTTAAGAAGTTGCCTTCTTATATCAAAGATACTAAACATGCCTTGCAAATTTTCGACCAGTTACGTTTCAGTAGTTCCGATAAATTTATTTTCACGATGGACGTCAAGTCCTTATACACCGTCATTCCCCATTGTGATGGCCTTGAAGCTCTGAAGTTTTTCTTTGATCAGCGCACTAATTTAGAACCCTCCACAACCACGTTACTCCGCTTAGCAGAACTAGTGCTTACCCTTAACAATCTTTCGTTTGATGGCGAACATTATCAACAAATAAGTGGTGTTGCGATGGGCACCAAAATGGGTCCAAGCTACGCTAACTTACTTGTTGGTTATGTTGAAAAACAGATCTTTGAACAATACACGGGTCCCTTGCCTGATTTTTTCGGAAGATTTATCGATGACTGTTTAGGAACAGCGTCGTGTTCACGTGTCCTTTTAGAGCAGTTCATCAACTTTGTTGATGATTTTCATCCTGCTCTGAAGTTCACGTGGGAAATCAGCGAGACCTCTGTGTCGTTCCTTGATATTTTAATTTCGATTAATGGTGATTCGCTGAAAACGTCGGTCTCGTACAAGCTTACTGACTCCCATAGTTATCTTCTATTTTCATCCTCTCATCCCAACCACACTAAGCAATCCATCCCTTACTCTCAATTCTTGCGTCTTCGCCGCTTATGTAGCGACGACCAAGATTTTCAAGTCAAATCAATGGAAATGAGATCTTTTTTTGTCCAACGTGGTTACCCTACCAACCTTTTAGACCTCGCCGTTCAGAAAGCTTTTCTCGTCCCCCGTTTAGACGCCCTTGAACCATCTTTGGAACGAGTTTCAAACAATAAAATTCCTTTAGTTCTAACATTTCATCCTTTCAATTTTAAAGTTAAAAATATTATTAATCGGAATTTTCACATTTTACAAAATGATCCTCAGACGTCAGCCATTTTCACCGACAACCCTTTGGTATCTTTTCGCCGTAATAAAAACATTCGTGACTCCTTAGTACATAGTACCCTTAAACAAAATACCTCGGCACCAGCGGGAACATTTTCTTGCGGCCGTTCCCGCTGTAACACATGCGCTTTTCTTAATCCCACTACAGTTATTACTGCCCCCAAATTCGACCACACAATCCGTCATGCTTTTTCATGCACGTCCACCAACATAATTTATTGCATTTCTTGCGATAAATGCCCTAAAATCTACATCGGTGAAACTGGGCGACGCCTTTCAGACAGGTTTGCTGAACATCTTCGTTCCGTGAGGATTAATGATGGTGACAAACCTGTAGCCCGCCATTTCAACAGCTCCAACCATTTGGTTTCAGACATGAAAGTCTGTGCCATCCTTCCCATTTCCGGTGGCAACGATAACCGCAAGCGGCAAGAAAAGCGTCTCATTTTTAAACTTGGCACCACACATCCTCTTGGTCTTAACGAACGTTTTTCTTTTATTTAACTTCCTAAAAGTTTTTTATTATTTTAGTTTGCTTGGAACTTTTTATTATTAGCTTATGCACTTTCATTGCTTTTCAAGTCTTTGCTTCTATTATTATCGCCTAATCCCCTTGAATATTGGACCTGTCATTTTTCCCACCCCCTCAGTCTGCTTATTGATCGACTTTAAAAATAGCAAATGATTTAACTTTTCCCATCTCATTAATTATTAGTTAGTTTATTTCCCGTGCATTTGATTGGCTACTTTCTACCTGTGACACCCTTTTGGCATTATATAAGCCCTATTTATTTCATTTCATCTCGTCTTACTCTGATGAAGGGCTCCGCTCGAAACGTCAGTATCTCGTCACTAAATTATTGGCAGTTTACCACCTTTTCACTTTGCTATATATTCAAAACACTGTCTACGCAGCACTCTACTTTTATATATATATATATATATATATATATATATATATATATATATATATATATATATATATATATATATATATATATATATATATATATATATATATATATATATATATATATATATAAATAAATAGGTAAAATAATCCAAAGCATGGATAATCTCCCAGAAGTAGAGTGCTCAATACAAGGTTGTCGCCGTGTAGAGCATGATATAGTGATATATTTAAAATTAAAATTATCTTAAACATCTAGTCATAACACGGTGTTTCATGCTTAACGCAATCATCAGACGACTGATAACGTGTCACTGAATCAGTTCAGTGACACAATCAATTCAGTGACACGTTATAGTCCGTCAGTCGTCTGATGATTGCGTTAAGCATGAAACACTGTGTTATGACTAGATGTTTTAGATAATTTTAAATATATCACTATATATATATATATATATATATATATATATATATATATATATATATATATGTTTTTTTATATATATATATATGTTTTTTTTTTTTGTTTTTTTTTTCATCTCGTCTTACTCTGATGAAGGGCTCCGCTCGAAACGTCAGTATCTCGTCACTAAATTCTTGGCAGTTTACCACCTTTTCACTTTGCTATATATATATATATATATATATATATATATATATATATATATATATATATATATATATATATATATATATATAAATTGTAGATAAATTGTAGATAAATTAAAGACAAGATATCACTTTGCTGTTACTCCGAGTTTCACGCTTACGCGATCGTCAGACAGACTTTAATGAAGATATATATATATATATATATATAAACCTTTAGTGAGAAATGGATCCCTGCCGCGGCGAGATTAGCACCCTCGGATAATATATCGCATTCTATCTCTAGAATTAATAAAGAAAAATAATCGCTAGGTAAAATTTCAATAAAATAAAATGAGTAGTGACAGCGGTGGGATTCGAGCCGGCTCCCCATCGAAATGACTGCTACCTTAAACCAGCGCCTTAGCCCACTCGGCCACGCTACCAATTTGTAATACGTTATCCACTATAGTTCTCGTGACATTGCTATGTTTTAGTGTTAGTTCTTTCTGCGTTTACCTAAAATTTAAATCCGTATTCCCATCATGTATTTGGTACACGGTGAATTCTTTCTACGCTTATATAAAATTTAAACCCGGATTCGCATCATGTAATCCATTTCATTCCATCTCTATAGAATTAATTAAGAAAAATAATTCACGGTAATGGTGCAATAAAATAAAATGTGGAATGGCTCGGTGAGATTCGAACCCACGCCATCGAAATGACTGGTGCCTGAAACCAGCGCCTTAGACCACTCGGCCACGCTACCAATGCACTATAGTTCTCGTGACATTGCTATGCTTTAGTGCGTTTACCAAAAATTTAAATCCGTACGATGAGTTCTTTCTACGCTTATATAAAATTTAAACCCGGATTCGCATCATGTAATCCATTTCATTCCATCTCTAGAATTAATTAAGAAAAATAATTTACGGTAATGTTGCAATAAAATAAAATGAGGGATTCTAACCCACGCCATCGAAATGACTGCTGCCTAAAACCAGCGCCTTAGACCACTAGGCCGCGCTACCAATTTGTAAAAGCTTATCAACTATAGTTAGCGTGACATTGCTATGCTACTTTAGTGTGAGTTCTTATCTACGTAATTTACCTAACATTTAAATCCATATTCCCATCATGTAACTGGTATACACGGTGAATTATTTATACGTTTGTATAAAATTTAACCCCGTATTCGCATCATGTAATACATTTCATTCCATCTCTATAAGAATTGATAAAGAAAAATAGGCTACTCATGTCGTGTCATCTTGTAATAAAATAAAATGAGTAATGGCAGTGCTGGGATTCGAACCCAGCCATCGAAATGGCTGCAGCCACTATATCAGTTCGTTAAATAGAATGCAGAATAGCTCATGTGACAATGCTATATGGTATACTATGAGTTCATTCTTCGTTTACATAACCGTGTATAAACCCGTATTCGCATATGTCATACATTTCATGCCACATCTAGGATAATTAAGAAAGTGAAAATTTACGATAATCGTGCAATAAAATAAAATGAGTAGCGGTGGGATTCGAACCGACGCCATCGAAATGTATGTTGCCTTAAACCAGCGCCTTAGACCAGTCGGCCACGCTACCAATTTGAAAAAACTTATCAACTATATACAGTGTACTTCTCGTGACAATGCTATGGTTTAGCGTGAGTTATTTCTGCGTTTACACTTCATATTTCATTTCATTCGATCTCTAAAATTAACAAGACGCCAGCGAGGCGTTGATTCGGGATACTTGGGCTAGTGGGCAAATTCAGCTATTTGAATGCAATACAGCTAATTCAATTAAGGTTGTCCTTTAAATTCAAAACTCAAAACCACAAAAGGTCAAACTCTAAGCGCGAAAAGCATGATGGGCGCTTGCGTGTGGCCGCAATAATTCAAACTAACCTCCACATATAAACTCCCATCATGCTTTTCCCGCTTAGAGTTTGAGGTTTTCCGGTTTTGAGTTTTGAGTTTTGACCTTAAAGGACAACCTTAATTGAATTACCGTAATTATTCGAATAAACGCCTCCCTCGAATAAACGCCGCCCTCGAATAAACGCCGCAGGGACAAGCAAAAATATTATTAAACGCCGCCCTCGAATAAACGCCGCACCTGAAGCGCCAAAAATTTAATAAACGCCGCGGCGTTTATTCGGTACTTATCTTTAAAAAATAAGACAACATTAAAACTAAAGCAGTCTTGGATATTTATTCTTCTCGATTACAATGTTATTTAGTTCAAAGTGGCTATACTTCATAGCTTTGCTACTTAGTTCTCTCTCTAAAACTTCTGCTATGCGCAGTTCCGTGGTGACAGCCGATAATTTTGCCGGTACAACTAGTCCGATTTCTCTCTTTCTTTTTCCAGTGGCTTTCGCGAATAGTTTGTTCTCAGTGTTTGCGCCTAGGAAGTTCTTTAATAAGCGAGACAGCTCAATTGGGACGTGGCCAGCAAGCGTCTTCTTCGAATTCGGCTGCTTCGTGCCACCAATTGCGTTTTAATCGTGTTCCTTTGCCTCTGCGCAAGTATCTTTCTCACATTCAAGTATTTCACGAGTTTTGGGAGTCCACACAGACTTATAAACATGGTGACCTCGGATAATCGTGTCAAAGTCTACCTTGAAATACATTTTGAACTCTACTGGCATTGCCCTTGCCATTGTTGCGACTTGCGAGTTAACTTTGTTTGAAATTTGAGAAGGTTTGCATCAAGTTTGTGACATTAAGTTATTACTCGCACTTACTCAAATTACAAACATCGCTCGTGGTCCAATCAGAAAGTGCGGTTTGTATTCATGCTAATTGCAACTAGATAGATAGATAGATAGAATAACTTTATTTAACCACGCTGACCCCGTCAACCGAAGCTGATTTCCACAGGGGGCGTGTAAAAAAATAGGAATACAATAGTTAATGTTATTTACAAAATATGAGGCACAGTTATGGTGTCCAACAAGCAACATAGCAATATTCAAAATATTTACAAAATATGAGATATAGAAAAAGTAATAACATTTATGAATAAGTAACTATTTACAGTAATACAATGTTTGTTTTTGTCACGATTGAAAAATGTGAGTAGCAATTTTCTTTTTAAAACAAGAAAGGGATTTACTCTCCCTGATTTCGTTTGGAATAGAGTTCCATAGGTGAGCACCGTCATACATGAAACTGTTTTTCATATTGTTGGTGCGTGGTTGTGGTAAACAAAGACTACTTGAAATGTCCCGAAGTTGATAGTTTGTCACCTCACTTTTATAAGTAAAAAGGTCAGTGAGTGACTCGGGACCCATTTTGTTTAAAATTTTATACATCATTTTTGCTTTTACCCTTTTTCTCATCATTTTAAGTGGCTCCCAGCCCAGGGCATGTAAAGCAATAGAATGATCTATATCATTGCTCATGTTTGTGATAATTCGAGCAGCTCTATTTTGTAGTTTTCGCCAAACACATCCCACACTTCACAACAATAATCGAAGTATGGGCGAACGATAGCATTATATAT
The DNA here is from genome assembly GCA_035772405.1 of Chrysogorgia sp. JL179-B06. Classification (NCBI taxonomy): domain Eukaryota; kingdom Metazoa; phylum Cnidaria; class Anthozoa; order Scleralcyonacea; family Chrysogorgiidae; genus Chrysogorgia; species Chrysogorgia sp. JL179-B06. Next base: position 633,633 of record JAYKKM010000143.1, read on the forward strand.
GGAGATAAGTGTATCTTCATCAACAAAAGGTTTGACACGACGGAGGGCAGAAATTCCTGCTATTATTTTTTTGCAAATATTTTCAGTATTACTCTTCCAAGATAAATGCTGGTCAATTGTTATTCCAAGCGTTTTGCATTCATAAACTTGTTTAATTGGTTTATTTTCAATGACAATATTTGGGGGAGCATTTAAAGTACTTTTTATCTTTGGTTTTGAGCCAATCAACATTTATTGGCCATCAACCATTTTTTAACTAGATCTATATTTTAGCACATGCAATGGCACAAAACCTACAACAAATGAGGAATGGCAGATTTAAATAGGGACCAAATTTCGCACAAAGGACAAAAAAGACATAAATACAGCCTTGGAGTAAAAAAACAAGCAATCGCATATGCTGAAATACACGGAAATCGACCTGCTTCTCGCCAATTTCAAGTCGATGAAAGAAGAATACGAGAATGGAGAGCAAAGAAGAGTGATATCGAAGGTGTTCTTGCGGTAAGAGGTAACAAAGTCAAACAAAGAAGTAGATTGTGTGGAGCTGGCCGAAAACCGCTAAGCACGAAGTTAGAGGAAGTTTTAATGGAGTGGATTGAAAGCAGATGATCTCGCGGTCTTCGAGTTTCCAGTAAACTTATAATGAAGAAAGCACAAGTAACATTCAACGATATAAACCAAAATGACGTGACTGACGACGACTTTAAAGCTTCAAGAGGCTGGTTGGCAAAATTTATGAAGAGAAATGGTTTATCTTTGAGAAGAAAAACCTCTATTGCTCAACAGGATCCAGAACGAATGATAGCTAAACTCGTGTCATATGTAATTCAAGTAAGACGCCTACAGAAAAAGCACGAATACAGCCCCTCTGATATCATTGCAATGGATGAAACTCCAGTTTGGTGCGATATGGTATCCGAAACCACTATTGACGCAACCGGGAAAAAGACTATTACACTGAAAACGACGGGTCATGAAAAGGCTAGAGTATCAGTTTGTTTAGCTGCCAAGGCCGATGGGACAAAACTTAAGCCTATGGTAGTCTTTAAAGGAGCAAAACGAGAATCCGCAGCGCTAAACGAAGAGTTCAAACGTAGAGCGGTCGTAGCCACTTCGGTAAATGGATGGATGGACACTGAATTAACTCGTACCTGGATCAACTCTGTTCTAGAAAAGCGTTTTCTTTCAACCGAAGGCTGTTAGCTTGGGACTCCTACGAGTGTCACCTTGTGGACAGTATAACCGACTCTCTGAAATCCAAGAAAATCGATCGCGTGATTGTCCCGGGAGGTTGTACCAAATATATACAGGCGCTCGACGTAAGTTGGAACAAACCATTCAAATCATTGTGCACAGAAAGGTATGATGAATGGCTGGCGACAGTAGGCATTCACGAAGAAACAGCAGCTGGGAATTTGAAAGCGCCACCAAGAAAAACCATTTTGCAGTGGATTCTGGATTCCTGGGATGAATTGCCTACAGATGTCATCAAGAAATCGTTCAAAAGTTGTGCATTGAACCTTCCAGTTGACGGCTCAGAAGATGATGCGATTCACTGTTTCAAGGAGGGACAGCCGTGCAACACTGGACACAAGCCGTCCTGAAATCACAACTGGATATTCTCGACGAGCCAGAAACGAATCCTTTCGACACTGAAGAATACACGTCTTCCGATGTTGAAGAGGCATGCCCTACTATTCAGCTGTTAGACTCGGACCACGAAGGAGACAGTGACATTGAAATAGAATGAAACTTAGTCATTATATAAGACAGTAAACAGTTCAATTTTCATATATATTTATATATATTTAAAAGACATATGAATTTTATTCTTAGTTTTTTAATAAATTCACAGTTGTTGTTACAAAATTTGCAATAAACGCCGCCCTCGAATAAACGCCGCCCTCGAATAAACGCCGCACCTGAAGCGCCAAAAATTTAATAAACGCCGCGGCGTTTATTCGAATAATTACGGTAGCTATATATACAAACGTACCTTTTGTGAGAAATGGATCCCTGTCCCGGCGAGATTATCACCTTCGCTTGCGAGGAGTAAACCCCAGTTAGAGTTTCTTTTCCACATCCATGGTCCCCAGGACCCACAGACCGCGTATGACCGGCAGTCGGTAATCGTAACAATAATTCTAAAATAAACCCTAATCATAATCCTAACCCTAACCAAACCCTAAGCCTAACCGTTAAAAATCAAGACAAAAAAATGAAGGAATGATAAATTAAAAGAAGAAAACTCACAGAAAGGATATGTCCGTTGTGGGATTTGAACTCGCCATACTCGGCATCGCAACCCTTAAAACTAACCACTACGCTAAGACAGCACGCTCGACAGAAGGCAAAATAATAATACTTATTTACAGTCGTTTGTTGATTAAATAACCGGCTGCCGATCATAACACTTCGTCTGTCATTAACAGATATCGCACGTAGATTTTGAACGTTATCTCGGCCAATATGTACTCGATTTCAATCCTGAAATCAGATTCGGAATTACCGAGTCTTAATACATATAATACGTGTGTATTATATTCCGAGAAGGTGCATATACCCTTCGTAAAAACGGTTTATCTACTTATATTATTTTTATATATTATTGTCGTATATTATTTTGAACGTTATCTCGATAAATATTTAACCGTTTTCAATTCTGAAAACAGATTTGGAATTAGCGAGTCTAAATACATAACACACGTACCTGTTATATACGCAAAGGTGTATACTCTTCGTAAAAACCTCTTTATGTAGTTCGTCAAATTACCACTCGCGAATGGCCGCCATTTGGTTGTCTTCAAATTTTCTCCGATTCAAACGGATCAGCCAAAACGACATTTTACTACCTTATAAGGAGTTACCCTACCATGTGCGGTTTATATATATATACGTATATATATATATATATATATATATATATATATATATATATATATATATATATATATATATATATATATATATATATATATATATATATATATATATATATATATATATATATATATATATATATATATATATATATATATATATATATAGCAAAGTGAAAAGGTGGTAAACTGCCAAGAATTTAGTGACGAGATACTGACGTTTCGAGCGGAGCCCTTCATCAGAGTAAGACGAGATGAAAAGAAATAAATAGGGCTTATATATATATGCCAAAAGGGTGTCACAAGTAGAAAGTAGCCAATCAAATGCACGGGAGATAAACAAACTAATAATTAATGAGATGGGAAACGTTAGATCATTTGCTATTTTTAACAGTCGATCAGCAAGCAGACTGAGGGGGCGGGAGAAATGACAGGTCCAATATTCAAGGGGATTAGGCGATAATATTAGCATAAGAAACAAAAACTTGAAAAGGAATGAAAATGCATACGCGAATAATAAAAAATTAATAATAATAAAGGTTCCAAGTAAACTAAAATAACCAAAACTTGTAGGAAATTAAATAAAAGAAAAACGTTCGTTAAGACCAAGAGGATGTGTGGTGCCAAGTTTAAAAATGAGACGCTTCTCTTGTCGCTTGCGGTTATCGTTGCCACCGGAGATGGGAAGGATGGCACAGACTTTCATGTCTGAAACCAAATGGTTGGAGCTGTTGAAATGGCGGGCTACAGGTTTGTCACCATCATTGATCCTCACGGAACGAAGATGTTCAGCAAACCTGTCTGAAAGACGTCGCCCAGTTTCACCGATGTAGATTTTAGGGCATTTATCGCATGAAATGCAATAAATTATGTTGGTGGACGTGCATGAAAAAGCATGACGGATTGTGTGGTCGAATTTGGGGGCAGTAATAACTGTAGTGGGATTGAGGAAAGTGCATGTGTTACAGCGGGAACGGCCGCAAGAAAATGTTCCCGCTGGTGCCGAGGTATTTTGTTTAAGGGCACTATGTACTAAGGAGTCACGAATGTTTTTATTGCGGCGAAAAGATACCAAAGGGTTGTCGGTGAAAATGGCTGACGTCTCAGGATCATTTTGTAAAATGTGAAAATTCCGATTAATAATATTTTTAACTTTAAAATTGAAAGGATGAAATGTTAGAACTAAAGGAATTTTATTGTTTGAAACTCGTTCCAAAGGTGTTTCAAGGGCGTCTAAACGGGGGACGAGAAAAACTTTCTGAACGGCGAGGTCTAAAAGGTTGGTAGGGTAACCACGTTGGACAAAAAAAGATCTCATTTCCATTGATTTGACTTGAAAATCTTGGTCGTCGCTACATAAGCGGCGAAGACGCAAGAATTGAGAGTAAGGGATGGATTGCTTAGTGTGGTTGGGATGAGAGGATGAAAATAGAAGATAACTATGGGAGTCAGTAGGCTTGTACGAGACCGACGTTTTCAGCGAATCACCATTAATCGAAATTAAAATATCAAGGAACGACACAGAGGTCTCGCTGATTTCCCACGTGAACTTCAGAGCAGGATGAAAATCATCAACAAAGTTGATGAACTGCTCTAAAAGGACACGTGAACACGACGCTGTTCCTAAACAGTCATCGATAAATCTTCCGAAAAAATCAGGCAAGGGACCCGTGTATTGTTCAAAGATCTGTTTTTCAACATAACCAACAAATAAATTAGCATAGCTTGGACCCATTTTGGTGCCCATCGCAACACCACTTATTTGTTGATAATGTTCACCATCAAACGAAAAATTGTTAAGGGTAAGCACTAGTTCTGCTAAGCGGAGTAACGTGGTTGTGGAGGGTTCTAAATTAGTGCGCTGATCAAAGAAAAACTTCAGAGCTTCAAGTCCATCACAATGGGGAATGACGGTGTATAAGGACTTGACGTCCATCGTGAAAATAAATTTATCGGAACTACTGAAACGTAACTGGTCGAAAATTTGCAAGGCATGTTTAGTATCTTTGATATAAGAAGGCAACTTCTTAACCAAAGGATACATAACGTTGTCTAGAAAACTGGAAACGAGCTCGGTGGGGCAACTACAAGCGGAAACAATCGGCCTGCCAGGATTGTTAGGTTTATGGATTTTAGGTAGGAAATATATGACAGGCGTTCTGGGGGTTGTTAATATAAGGTTAGATGCAGAGGCAGGCAATTCACCGGCTTGGATGAAATTCTTGATGGTAGTTTTGACGGATTTTTGGTGAGATTGAGTGGGATCGGAATTCAACTTAGTATAAAAAATGGTGTCGCTGAGTTGACGAAGAGCCTCTTGTCGATACAAGTCCGCTCTCCAGACAACTACAGCGCCACCTTTGTCCGCAGGTTTTATGACAACGTCATTTCGGCATCGTAATGATTTCAAAGCTAGAAGCTCTTCTTTGTTAAGGTTATGAACTTGTTTTCTGCGCGGAGGTTGCAATTTATCAATGTCATGGCGGCATTGTCTTACGAAAAGATCAAGGGAAGAAAAATCACCTTCGGATGGAGACCAAGACGACTTCTTGGGGTTGAGTTCTTCGAAAATATCCTTATTGCTATTGAAAGTGGGCTTATCATGAAAAAAGGCTTTGAGGCGCATGCGGCGGAAGAAAGATTCGGTATCCTCTTTAACTGAAAATAGATCGATGGGCCCGGAGTTGGGAACAAACTTGAGACCTTTCGCAAGAACAGATCTCTCGGGGTCAGATAATGGCAAATCAGAGGGAATAGTGAAAACTAGACGAGTGACTTCGTTAGAGGAACTAGTGCTTTGGGAGGGATTCGGGGAAGGACCCAGTAATTTGGCCAATTTGGACGCCTTAACGTCTTTAAGAAAAACATAGAGTCTGGAATTTAGCATGCGAATTTGTTGAACGATAGCGGTAAACAAAATAGGTGGGCAGACCTGGGGCTGGGAGAGAGAGGACTTACATCCCGAGATGTAGTCATCAGTATGTTGTAAATTACTGGTCATAGATTTAATAGTGATACGCATCAAACGACGGGAATGACTCGAACAAGCCGCTGATATGTGATGGGAATAACGACGATCGATAGCGGGGAGATTAAAAGACAATAAATCAAAAGAGGATCTAAAACCGTAGGGAATGACCCCCCGATATAAACAACGACTAATAAAAGTAACGTGACTGGAAAAACGGGTTTTAGATAAAATAAGGTCAAACAAACGTAGAGCATGATTACTGATCGACGGTAAAAAAGGAAGCAAATAACTTACCATTTCGTGACGGAGACTTTGACGAAACTTCTTAAGGTTAGGCATGTCGCAGCGGTATATAGAATATCCGAGAGTAGTAAAAAAGTAGAGTGCTGCGTAGACAGTGTTTTGAATGTATAGCAAAGTGAAAAGGTGGTAAACTGCCAAGAATTTAGTGACGAGATACTGACGTTTCGAGCGGAGCCCTTCATCAGAGTAAGACGAGATGAAAAGAAATAAATAGGGCTTATATATATATGCCAAAAGGGTGTCACAAGTAGAAAGTAGCCAATCAAATGCACGGGAGATAAACAAACTAATAATTAATGAGATGGGAAACGTTAGATCATTTGCTATTTTTAACAGTCGATCAGCAAGCAGACTGAGGGGGCGGGAGAAATGACAGGTCCAATATTCAAGGGGATTAGGCGATAATATTAGCATAAGAAACAAAAACTTGAAAAGGAATGAAAATGCATACGCGAATAATAAAAAATTAATAATAATAAAGGTTCCAAGTAAACTAAAATAACCAAAACTTGTAGGAAATTAAATAAAAGAAAAACGTTCGTTAAGACCAAGAGGATGTGTGGTGCCAAGTTTAAAAATGAGACGCTTCTCTTGTCGCTTGCGGTTATCGTTGCCACCGGAGATGGGAAGGATGGCACAGACTTTCATGTCTGAAACCAAATGGTTGGAGCTGTTGAAATGGCGGGCTACAGGTTTGTCACCATCATTGATCCTCACGGAACGAAGATGTTCAGCAAACCTGTCTGAAAGACGTCGCCCAGTTTCACCGATGTAGATTTTAGGGCATTTATCGCATGAAATGCAATAAATTATGTTGGTGGACGTGCATGAAAAAGCATGACGGATTGTGTGGTCGAATTTGGGGCAGTAATAACTGTAGTGGGATTGAGGAAAGTGCATGTGTTACAGCGGGAACGGCCGCAAGAAAATGTTCCCGCTGGTGCCGAGGTATTTTGTTTAAGGGCACTATGTACTAAGGAGTCACGAATGTTTTTATTGCGGCGAAAAGATACCAAAGGGTTGTCGGTGAAAATGGCTGACGTCTCAGGATCATTTTGTAAAATGTGAAAATTCCGATTAATAATATTTTTAACTTTAAAATTGAAAGGATGAAATGTTAGAACTAAAGGAATTTTATTGTTTGAAACTCGTTCCAAAGGTGTTTCAAGGGCGTCTAAACGGGGGACGAGAAAAACTTTCTGAACGGCGAGGTCTAAAAGGTTGGTAGGGTAACCACGTTGGACAAAAAAAGATCTCATTTCCATTGATTTGACTTGAAAATCTTGGTCGTCGCTACATAAGCGGCGAAGACGCAAGAATTGAGAGTAAGGGATGGATTGCTTAGTGTGGTTGGGATGAGAGGATGAAAATAGAAGATAACTATGGGAGTCAGTAGGCTTGTACGAGACCGACGTTTTCAGCGAATCACCATTAATCGAAATTAAAATATCAAGGAACGACACAGAGGTCTCGCTGATTTCCCACGTGAACTTCAGAGCAGGATGAAAATCATCAACAAAGTTGATGAACTGCTCTAAAAGGACACGTGAACACGACGCTGTTCCTAAACAGTCATCGATAAATCTTCCGAAAAAATCAGGCAAGGGACCCGTGTATTGTTCAAAGATCTGTTTTTCAACATAACCAACAAATAAATTAGCATAGCTTGGACCCATTTTGGTGCCCATCGCAACACCACTTATTTGTTGATAATGTTCACCATCAAACGAAAAATTGTTAAGGGTAAGCACTAGTTCTGCTAAGCGGAGTAACGTGGTTGTGGAGGGTTCTAAATTAGTGCGCTGATCAAAGAAAAACTTCAGAGCTTCAAGTCCATCACAATGGGGAATGACGGTGTATAAGGACTTGACGTCCATCGTGAAAATAAATTTATCGGAACTACTGAAACGTAACTGGTCGAAAATTTGCAAGGCATGTTTAGTATCTTTGATATAAGAAGGCAACTTCTTAACCAAAGGATACATAACGTTGTCTAGAAAACTGGAAACGAGCTCGGTGGGGCAACTACAAGCGGAAACAATCGGCCTGCCAGGATTGTTAGGTTTATGGATTTTAGGTAGGAAATATATGACAGGCGTTCTGGGGGTTGTTAATATAAGGTTAGATGCAGAGGCAGGCAATTCACCGGCTTGGATGAAATTCTTGATGGTAGTTTTGACGGATTTTTGGTGAGATTGAGTGGGATCGGAATTCAACTTAGTATAAAAAATGGTGTCGCTGAGTTGACGAAGAGCCTCTTGTCGATACAAGTCCGCTCTCCAGACAACTACAGCGCCACCTTTGTCCGCAGGTTTTATGACAACGTCATTTCGGCATCGTAATGATTTCAAAGCTAGAAGCTCTTCTTTGTTAAGGTTATGAACTTGTTTTCTGCGCGGAGGTTGCAATTTATCAATGTCATGGCGGCATTGTCTTACGAAAAGATCAAGGGAAGAAAAATCACCTTCGGATGGAGACCAAGACGACTTCTTGGGGTTGAGTTCTTCGAAAATATCCTTATTGCTATTGAAAGTGGGCTTATCATGAAAAAAGGCTTTGAGGCGCATGCGGCGGAAGAAAGATTCGGTATCCTCTTTAACTGAAAATAGATCGATGGGCCCGGAGTTGGGAACAAACTTGAGACCTTTCGCAAGAACAGATCTCTCGGGGTCAGATAATGGCAAATCAGAGGGAATAGTGAAAACTAGACGAGTGACTTCGTTAGAGGAACTAGTGCTTTGGGAGGGATTCGGGGAAGGACCCAGTAATTTGGCCAATTTGGACGCCTTAACGTCTTTAAGAAAAACATAGAGTCTGGAATTTAGCATGCGAATTTGTTGAACGATAGCGGTAAACAAAATAGGTGGGCAGACCTGGGGCTGGGAGAGAGAGGACTTACATCCCGAGATGTAGTCATCAGTATGTTGTAAATTACTGGTCATAGATTTAATAGTGATACGCATCAAACGACGGGAATGACTCGAACAAGCCGCTGATATGTGATGGGAATAACGACGATCGATAGCGGGGAGATTAAAAGACAATAAATCAAAAGAGGATCTAAAACCGTAGGGAATGACCCCCCGATATAAACAACGACTAATAAAAGTAACGTGACTGGAAAAACGGGTTTTAGATAAAATAAGGTCAAACAAACGTAGAGCATGATTACTGATCGACGGTAAAAAAGGAAGCAAATAACTTACCATTTCGTGACGGAGACTTTGACGAAACTTCTTAAGGTTAGGCATGTCGCAGCGGTATATAGAATATCCGAGAGTAGTAAAAAAGTAGAGTGCTGCGTAGACAGTGTTTTGAATGTATAGCAAAGTGAAAAGGTGGTAAACTGCCAAGAATTTAGTGACGAGATACTGACGTTTCGAGCGGAGCCCTTCATCAGAGTAAGACGAGATGAAAAGAAATAAATAGGGCTTATATATATATGCCAAAAGGGTGTCACAAGTAGAAAGTAGCCAATCAAATGCACGGGAGATAAACAAACTAATAATTAATGAGATGGGAAACGTTAGATCATTTGCTATTTTTAACAGTCGATCAGCAAGCAGACTGAGGGGGCGGGAGAAATGACAGGTCCAATATTCAAGGGGATTAGGCGATAATATTAGCATAAGAAACAAAAACTTGAAAAGGAATGAAAATGCATACGCGAATAATAAAAAATTAATAATAATAAAGGTTCCAAGTAAACTAAAATAACCAAAACTTGTAGGAAATTAAATAAAAGAAAAACGTTCGTTAAGACCAAGAGGATGTGTGGTGCCAAGTTTAAAAATGAGACGCTTCTCTTGTCGCTTGCGGTTATCGTTGCCACCGGAGATGGGAAGGATGGCACAGACTTTCATGTCTGAAACCAAATGGTTGGAGCTGTTGAAATGGCGGGCTACAGGTTTGTCACCATCATTGATCCTCACGGAACGAAGATGTTCAGCAAACCTGTCTGAAAGACGTCGCCCAGTTTCACCGATGTAGATTTTAGGGCATTTATCGCATGAAATGCAATAAATTATGTTGGTGGACGTGCATGAAAAAGCATGACGGATTGTGTGGTCGAATTTGGGGGCAGTAATAACTGTAGTGGGATTGAGGAAAGTGCATGTGTTACAGCGGGAACGGCCGCAAGAAAATGTTCCCGCTGGTGCCGAGGTATTTTGTTTAAGGGCACTATGTACTAAGGAGTCACGAATGTTTTTATTGCGGCGAAAAGATACCAAAGGGTTGTCGGTGAAAATGGCTGACGTCTCAGGATCATTTTGTAAAATGTGAAAATTCCGATTAATAATATTTTTAACTTTAAAATTGAAAGGATGAAATGTTAGAACTAAAGGAATTTTATTGTTTGAAACTCGTTCCAAAGGTGTTTCAAGGGCGTCTAAACGGGGGACGAGAAAAACTTTCTGAACGGCGAGGTCTAAAAGGTTGGTAGGGTAACCACGTTGGACAAAAAAAGATCTCATTTCCATTGATTTGACTTGAAAATCTTGGTCGTCGCTACATAAGCGGCGAAGACGCAAGAATTGAGAGTAAGGGATGGATTGCTTAGTGTGGTTGGGATGAGAGGATGAAAATAGAAGATATATATATATATATATATATATATATATATACGAACTTTTCGTGAGAAATCGATCCCTGCCACGTCGAGATTATCACCCTCGCTTGGGAGGGGACAATGCGAAGTTGTATATGTATTTGCGGTATTACAATCAATTGAATAGAGTATAAGCGCTATCTACACTGCGTATGGATCCGTGGTGTAATGGTTAGCACTTTGGACTTTGAATCCAAGGATCCGAGTTCAAATCTCGGCGGGTCCTTCTACAATAGGCGAAATTTATATATATATACTAATATACATGTATATTAGTACTTGCTAAATTTAATTTTTTGAAAATTGGTTCGCATGAGAAAAGTTAAAAATTACGAAATGATTAACTTATAATTTAGGATGCCATTGCTGCTTATTCCATGACTGCTCCAAAATCACTTTGGACACTGAATGCAAGGATCCGAGTTCAAATCTCGGCGGGTCCTTCTGCAATAGGTAAAATTAATTTATATAAATGTTTTAGTACTTGCTAAATTTAATTTTCTGGAAATTGGATTACTGGAAATTGGAATTGAAAAACAAATTACGAAATGATTATCCTATGATTTATGATGCCATTGAATTATTCCACTGGTCCAAAGGCGCTGAAAACGGCGCTCACGGAGATATGAGTGCGAAATTGCTAAGAACAGTCCCCATTGAGGGGAAGATAGGTGATGTCATCACAATAACTTATTCCTACATGCAGTACGTACCAGTTCAAAATAAATCGTTTGAGGACGACGAGATCTTTTAAGGGATGACACAGGCAAACCTATATCATTTGAACGTAGAAAGGTAATAGCAAGACTATATTTCAGAAAACAAAACTCCCCTATTTATGTAAAGATGAGTCATGCAGACCGTTATACCCGTTATTATCTCGATCAACAACAGGGAAACGGGATGTATGTTTTCAGAGGCTGTCCCTAGGAGGTTTATTTCGAAGTGTTGCAAGAGCAGTAATGCCAATGGTCAAAAGTGGTGAAAAGACATTGGGAAACATTGAACTGAATTCAGGTGCAAATTTGCTTGGAGATGTCCTCGCTGACAAGAACTTTAAAACGGCGGAAAGATCTAGACCAAAAGATACCGATGTTGCGAAAAACTATGTTGACTATGTTGATTTGAAAAAAACTGAAGACTATGTTGATTTATCTAAAACGGTGCTGGTAGTTCGTGCAAATGTGGTGAAACGAGATGGCACAGATCTTGATCCTGACATGAAAGTCGGACCTGTGAACAATTTCCTTCATAGTTTGTTAACAGGTTGATGAGAACAAATGTTACCACACCCATTTTCAATTTTTCCCAATCGGTTTTGGTATTTTACTCAAGACCTCATTCTAAAAGTTGGTGGCGGCATTTGATTATAGGCAGGGGAGATTGGGGCTGAATTTACACGCATTACAGGTCTTGAATTAGAAATTCAAGGCCTATACCAGGCCTTGAATTCGTGAATTCAAAACGCTTATAGAAGTAAACACTTGTCACAAACTTCTACTCAACAAAAAAGGTTCCTTTAAATAGAGGCTTTCTAATTCATAACAAAATTGAAACTAATATTTATCGCAGCTTTTTCGGAGATTTCTTGCTCCATCTTCTCTTTCTCCGTCTTTCTCTGCTTTCTTCGACACTTGGGTCTATTGTTCACTTGAAGTCCGTTTATAAGCCCTCACAGCATTGCTTCGATGACCTAAAATGAAAATTCAATATCATCAGTAAACATTCAAAATCAAATTTGAAACGCCAATTCAAATGTGGATTAAAACTGCATATCTTCCCATCGGTTTTTCTTACCTCGCAAATATGATAGTGCCAAAGGTGAGATTTAGTTCCTCTGACTAACGTCCAAGGAATTTTGTATTGTTTTTAATCCTGGAGAATCTCGCCAACTCTCAAAGAACTTAACAGCCCACTTCTCTTCATATTTTGTCGATTTGGGGACTGCATGGCCTATTTTCGCATGGATTTCGACTCGAATCTCTCATATTTCTTTGCCTTCATCTGTCGTAATATCCGATTGGTAAATCTGCATTCGGTGGAATACCGATTGAAGTCATCACTGAAGTAATTTTCTCGCCAAGGACAACTTGATTGAGTAATAATATGTCCGAGTCAGAATTTCCTGACTCCATTGCTCAACTCATGAACTGAAACGATTCACTTCGTTACCACTGCTATAAAATTACCCGTGAATCTTATTAAAAATTTGCAAAGCATCAAACAAAACATGAATACAAGTACAAATAACATTCTTATCATCGCTTATTATTTACATTGTTGTCATAGACAATAAAAATAAAGCGCTCTAAAACCTCTTGGGAACAATTGAAAATGGGTGTGGTAGGTCTGTAAACAACTTAAAAACCTCGTGCTCGGCCTTTCGTTGAAATTCAAGACCTCGTGCTACGCGCTCGGTCTTGAATTTCAATGAAAGATCTCGCACTCGGTTTTTATCCTATATATCTAAATCATCCTCATTAATCTCAAACCTCGCGAGTTCCCAAGTGGAAAGCCCTGAAGCAATTCAACCTCATGTATCTTCATGCCACCCACCTACAAATGAAGTATTTCGATCGCTTCTCTTCGTGGAATGAAGCAAAGTTATGGTTGACTCGCATCAAGAAAGGAATCGCGAGACTTCGACAACGTTCCAACCAAACCGTCCGTCCTGTCGACATGCAATTTAAAAACGAAACAGTTGAACCAGAGGTGACTTCCGTCCAAGAATTAACGCAATCAGAGATCGTTATTCTACAAAGCCTTCAACACCAACATTTTGGTTCTGAACCAAGGCAACCAAAATAAATTCGAAAATCGTCAACATGTCCGGACCAGGAACTACTGCATTAAACAAACGAGTTGCCTCTATACAGACTGGATCCATTCATAGATTCAGATGGTCTTCTTCGCATTGGTGGTCGCGTACGTCGTGCATCTGTCCCATACGAAGTCAAACATCCTGTGATCATCCCCAGGAACAGTCATAATACTGATAATTCGTCATTTCCATGAAAATATCTTTCATCATCAAGGTCGTGGAATAACCCTAAATGGGATTCGACAATCTGGTTTTTGGATAATTGATGACGATCTGTTGCCGTAAGTTGCGTGGTAAGAAGCTCACACAAAAAATGTCAGATCTACCCGTGGAGCGTTTAAATACAGCCGCCCCATTCACATACACGGGCATGGATGTCTTTGGTCCATGGTATATCAAAGATGGTCGAAAGACTCTGAAACGCTATGGTTGATCTTCACGTGTTTGTACTCCCGTACAGTACATCTAGAGACGCTCAATACTATGGAAACCGAACATGAAAAAATGAACTCATCTCTGCACTGAAAGAACTCAACTGCAAACGTGTTAAAGATTTCCTTTTGGAGAAAGATTGTGATTGGATTGAATTCAATATGAACACTCCAAGTCTCCAAAGGCTTCTCACATGGGTGGGATATGGGAACGCCTTATCAGGACTGTCCGTTCAGCTCTAGCTGCATTGCTTCAAGAACTAGGCACACAACTACATGATGAATCATTACATACCTTGATGACAGAAGCCGAAAACATTATCAGCAGCAGACCGCTTACAGTTGACGACCTATCTGATCCAGATTCTCCAGCACCATTGACACCAAATGAGTTACTGACATCAAAGACAAGCGTTGTGATATCCCCACCTGGTAACTTTCAACGTCCTGATTTATACTCCAGGAAAAGATGGCTTAGAGTCCAGTATTTGACAAATCAATTCTGGGTTAGATGGCAACGAGAATATTGTGTGCTACAGTACAAAAGAAAGAAGTGGAATGCCCTCCAAACTCCAAAGGAACACCCAAGTTGGAGACGTGGTTCTTGTTCATGACGATGACTTACCAAGAAACCGATGGCCACTGGCAAAAGTAACTAACGTATTCCCTAGTAAAGATGGTCTAGTCCTAAAGTCCAGCTTCTCATTTCAAGAAATGGAAAGCGCACGATGTTAGAGAGACCGATTCACAAGTTAACTCTATTGGTGGAGCACAATGAAGACCGAACCAAAGAAGAATTGACAGCAAACTATTTATAATAAATGTTATACAAACATTTAGGGGAGCCATGTAACGGCACCTTAGAGCCTTAGTTGAAATTTAACCTTTGACCTTAGCGAGAAAGACACGTGACAATTTATTTTGAGTCGAAAAACAAGCGTACTTTTATAGTCTTCAAGCCATTCAATTTTGTTCATATATTCCTACACAAACGTAAGTTTTTTATTGTCATTTTCTTTACTGTACATTTTCGTTTGAATTTCGACAAAACATTTTCATTATAACAGAAACAATAAAAATATAAGAACACATCGATTAAGATAAATATATTTATTGATATAATAACTTATGTACATTAACAGAACAATAAGAAATAATCCTGAGAAAAACCTTTTTTGAACTTCTTCAAATCCGAATTTTTGACCGATGACCTCATAATGATCACAATTTGTTTGCATAACAACAAAAATGTAACGTATATTCAGTGTTACAATACCATCAAACTGTGAAAATTTCATTGACATACATCATTTTGGAGATATTGCCCACGGGAAGATCCCCTCCCAACCCAGGGTTAAACAATTACATATTATTCCGAATTTTCTCCAACGTTTGTTCGATGTTTTTGGTTTACTATGTTTTCTTTTCGTTCTTGGCAGCATCGTTGAGAAATTGGAAATATTCTTTTGTTCTTCCCTTTCCGATGAGTCAGACAAACGATAAGTCTGTTTCCACCTGTCAAATAAATCAAATAAATAGTTTACATGTTTCGGATACATTTGACGAGCCAGTGTTGCAATGCCCAACGAATCCCTTGGATTTTTAAAAACAATCATATAGTGAGCGTGAAAACCTATAGTCCGCGATTGCTTGCCTGGTGGGAAAAGGTTTTGCGTTCAAAGTACATGTGACTGATGCCCCTCGGTGGTATGAACCGCAAGTATGTGAAGCATATATCGTACTGGTACCCTGACATTTTGCCAAAAAACGGCAATTTGCCGAAAGACATTTTGCCGAACGGACATTTTGCCGAAAGACATTTTGCCGAAAGACATTTTGCGGAACGGACATTTTGCCGAAAGACAATTTGCCGAACGGACTATTTGCCGAACGAACTATTTGCCGATATTTCTACCAGGATTAACACGTGGAAATAACAAGTTTATTTATATCGTATATTACAATCGTGACAAATAAATATTATAATGCAGTTAACAAATACATATTACTATACATGGCATTGGCATATAATATTTTACTAGCATTAGCTAACTAAAATTTCCCAACTAATATTAAACACGCATTTTAAGAATATTTAAAAGAATATTTAAAAGTATATCATGTAGATCCTAAAGAATACAAACAGTGCTACATTATTAGGGTTAGATATTGATAGCAAATTATCTTGTAATGAACATATTGATAAGATATGTAAGAAACTTTCTAAACGTATAGGAATTCTTAGGAAGGTAAGAAGTTACTTACCACTGAAGCAAAGAGTGCTCTATTATAACGCAATTATCCACCCGATATTCAACTATGCCAGTGTAATATGGACAGCCTGTAATAAAGACTCTTTAAACAGAGTACTGAAGCTACAAAAACGTGCGGCGAGAGTAATTCTATCGGCTGAACCCCGCGCATCTTCAGTTGCACTTTTCAATTCACTAAGTTGGATACCTTTCCACGAGGAGAGTAGGATCAATAAATGTGCAATTATGCATAAACGCGTACACGGTGGACTGCCTAGTTATTTAGAAGATAACATTGTTGTTAACAATCAAAGGCACTCTCGGAATACAAGATATTCGAACAGCAACATTATTTGTCCAAGGTATAAACGAGAAACAGACGGAGGAAGAACATTCGTTGTCACTGGTGCCAAATTATGGAACGCATTACCTTTGGAACTGAGAAAAAATGTTTCTTTGAAAGTTTTTAAAAACAAAATGTGGAACAGCATTTTTGAGCATCAAAAACTTTTAAATCATTTTACTGTTTAATTTTATATTCGTAAATATAAGTATCATGTTTGTAAATATATAATTGGGTATTGGTTTTTTACTATTTTTAAACAATTTTTTCTATTGACATTGTAAATTTAGTTAGTTTGAGGGCCACAAGTTTATTAGCTATTAGCTATTTCGTGTTTACCCTCGTTAAATAAAGATTCTATCTATCTATCTATCTATCTATCTAGTTTCACAAACTATGCGCAATAGCGCGTAAGTATAACAAGCCGTTCTCGTAATTGTCATAGTCTCTGACAATTTCTTTTAATCTTTGGTTCACTACCTGGTACTTCTTCTTTGGTGGTGGCAGAGGAATGCGTGCAGATATACTTGCTCAAGGAGAAGTTCGTTGTGCGTGTGCTTGCTCCGTGATTAACTTTGCCACTAATCTACGGATCGTAGGGTGTGTGATGGCGACTCGAAGATCAAATGAATGATGCCACCTTTCAATCGAATTGTTTGTTCGAGGAAGATCGTTTTCGACGCGATCGTGCACATTCCAAAGCGAGATTGCAAAGAGAGGACGACGTCGACGACCACGCTGCACCACACCAATCCACGTGGCCTCAAAGTAACTTAGGAAGTCGGTGAGAACGTCATCCGTCTCATCATCGAGAGATGCCAACAATCCATCGAACGCATCTGTTACACGGTGGGGTGGTACAAATGCAAGTGCTTGGAACAATTTGATGGTGAAGGCATTGTCGCCGCTATCTCTGTACCACTGTCTTTGACGCGCAAGAACCTCCAAGTTTGTATCGGTTGCGAAGACGTTCAGATCTAGGTTCTCATCGTGAAGAGCGAGAAACTGTTTTCCACGTGTTGTTTGGCACAACTCTTCCGGAATGTCATCGCCATCTGGAGCCTTCCATTTTCTTCTTATTATTCTCGCCAGTGTTTCATTTTTAGGGAGACTGCCGGCAGCCGTTAGCGGGAAATTTTGGGTGCAATTCTGTATGATATTGCTCGTAGATTCCTCTGAATTCTCGGCGCGATGTTGTATTTCTGATACTGCCCGCACGACAGCTAAGCGAGATGGATCGGGAGGATGCCTTTGCTCTGTGGGTTGATGCCACACAGTGTCCGCAAGTGTTGTCAGTCTACCGGAGCACTCTTTCCGTCTTTCGCATCTCCATGAACCTTTCTTTTTGTCAAGGACATAAACGAAACCTTCAAAAACTAGTTTCCGATTACCCCGAGAGTTGCAAATGAACTCCATGATTCTCCAAATGCGATTCACTTATGTGATTGCCTTTATATATGATTGTTTATTTAAATTTTGACAATCGAATCAGTTCTATTTCTGTAAGCCTTAAGAGTCATCGCCTCGATCAATTGGTAATGACCCACATGGGAATTGTGTTCATGTTCTTTTCGTTTCTATGAAATGAGTCATCGCCTGAAGAAACATACAGGGTTTATAAAAAAAAGCGCAACCTCGGAATTTCCCAAGAAATCCACTTTGTTTTTATTAGCACAAAAGATTTTAGGCCTCTGGGAATTTAACTGTTGTTGATACTTGTAAACTAAACAACTTTTCATTAAATAAATGCATAAATTTCGATTCAATTCTGCTTTACGTGCTCGAGTTTGTAGTAATTAGACAGTTATGCCCCTGGAATACGATTACAACCTATTTTAAATTCCTAGGGGCGAAAATCTTGTGTGTTTAAGAACACAGTGGATTTCTTGGGAAATTCCGAGGTTGCGCTTTTTTGATACACCCTGTATATTACATAAAAATGTCTGATGGGTGCTAATTATTCCCAAGTGATTAGTCTATTGTTATATATATATTGTCATTAGAATGTAATTATGCGTAGGCATTGAGCAAAAAAACAAATGAGTTTTGTGGTAAAAAATATGTTTTTTTATTACTGTATTATGTCCGTTCGGCAAATAGTCCGTTGGCAAATAGTCCGTTCGGCAAATAGTCCATTCGGTAAATAGTCCGTTCGGCAAAATGTACAATTTTCCACATTCACTTTGACCACAATTAAAAAGTCATTATTAAAAGCTGATTAAAAGTCATTATTGTACCGTTTATAGAATGATACATCTTCTACATTGGACATTTCGACATCGTCTACGAAAGCGACATCTGAATCGTTTTTCGGAAGGGTCGTGGTCAGTCTCGCCAGTCTCTATCAACACTGTTTCTTGATCTGGTAGTGGATAACGTGTATAGCATGTAGTCAGGAACCATTGATGTTGGCGCAGATGGTGTAACAACGCGATCAGTAATAGATGATGACTATTGATAACCAAAAGGTATCGTATCGCGACCCTGCTCTGTGATAATACGTTTATCGTACACTTGATACGTTTTCCCTCTCGCTTGTTGAAGATACGACGTGTATGTGGCTCTCTAGAAATCTTGCTCTCATTTACAATTTTTGTGCTTACTCTATTGTTTAAATTAACTGTCATATCTTTCATTGTATTAAAATTAAGTGCCTTGCTATTTTCGTAATTCAATGTATACCCCGAATTTTACACTTTTGTTTCCCGTTATTAACTCTACATGCATAATTCTTAGGACCAGCACATACAAAATCTGTAGTACCTTCCCCATATTTACCTGTAAATTCTCTTAAATAATCTCCTATAGACTCTAGTGTGGCTGTGAACACCCTGGATTAGAGAGAAAGACACAGCTGTCTGTGTCAACATAAAGTACATTTCCCCCTATTAAATATAACAAATTATACAGCTCTAAACGTGCCCAAGTTGTAGTAAAAATACCTATGAATATATTTGTTACTTTATTTTTAGTTATAAGTTCACTGTTACGTTTATATACAAGTAACAAGTTCGACTAACTCATCAGTGTCAACTGACATATATCATGCAGCTCTACATCTCCATTTACAAGTTTATAAAAGGACATAGAATCATTTACAAATTCAGTAACTAAACGATCCGTTCTCAGCAGATCTATCCCAAAGACAATACAAGCATAACTTAGCCACAGCCCTCAAACCTGGATTAATTTTATTATTATCATGCCTTAATAATACACCCTCATGCTCAAAATAATGTTGAATGTAACGCGTTTGATCCTCGGGAGTTTTTACCCATGCATTTTCTTGTTTAAGCCGTAAAAAAGTTCACATAGTCTGTGAACAAAGAATCGATCGTCTCTTCAAAATGCCACACTTCTTTGATCTCTAAAATCCGATACCCTTTTTTAATATCACATTTAAATTCTCCGCAGCGATGATCGTTTTGTCTCGTAGTCCAACAACCGACTCGCATTCGCGACATTTACAGAATGTTTCACACCTGGAAGGAAGCTCTAGTCTTGTTGATTTACGTGTTTTCTTATTGATTTCAAAACACTTAATGGAACGACACTTTTTAAAACAGTTACGTTAGGGCATTCCCTTTCCTCCCCATCAACCCAAGAACATGTCTTATCTAAGCAAGTGTTACATGGATCATATGTTAAATATTTCTCTGAAAAGCCCCATGGGGACGTGAAATAAAGTATGTATGTATGTATGTATCATTGCAATGGCAAACATAGTCATTGTAAATAATCTTACATTTGTCACAGAAAAACTGTTTAGCAAACAAGGTTGGCATTTTGTCGGGATTCACGACATCGTAATGATCACCGTTCTTATACAGAACAATTTTCCTACCCCTGTTTGGCCCCTACACTGCTATTAAATCCAATCTGTATGCTGATTATACCATATTTTACTTCGCTGCAAAGGCTGTTGCTGAAATCACCAACATTTTAAACTGGGATTTAAGGATCATTGGAGATTATTTCGAAGATCAAGACTGAAATTTATCTTCATCAAGGAAATTTGGAATCCGTTCTTTTTGAAACAAACAAACGGAAGTCAATAAACGATCCTTTAAAAGTTCAAATTAATGGAGATGACATAAAGTCGGCATGTTGTAAAACATGGACTGATAAAACATGGACTGATAAAATATGGACTGATAAAACATGGACTGGTAAAACATGGACTGATAAAACATGGACTGATAAAACATGGACTGATAAAACATGGACTGGTAAAACATGGACTGATAAAACATGGACTGATAAAACATGGACTGGTAAAATATGGAGGGTTAGGATCTTTGTTGTTTTGGGGTTAGCGATTATTTGTTAATGTAGACATCATATATGATGTCTATATACATTAACAAATAATCGCTAACCCCAAAACAACAAAGATCCTAACCTCCATGTTTTACCAGTCCATGTTTTATAACAAATAATCGCTAACCCCAAAACAACAAAGATCCTAACCTCCATGTTTTACCACTCCATGTTTTATCAGTCCAGTCCAGTCCAGTCCATGTTTTATCAGTCGATGTTTTACAACATGCCCATAAAGTCCTCCGTGGTTTACAAGTTTCTCGAGTGTCCAAAAGACTTGGTGCCCTACGCCGTATTAGACCATTCATTACAACCCACGTTGCACTTATTAAGGCTACTTTCTCCCAATATTGAACTATTCTGATATCGTATGGGACTACCTCAACCAAACCGACTGTGACAGACTGGAAAGAATACAAACAAAAGCGAACATGATAATTGTTTTAGACGTGTAGTGTCGTGATTGGCTAATCGACACTTACTTGTAAATATGTATATATGTGAATATTTCATATAAGATACTTCACTGTAGGAATAAAAAGTATACTGAGAACATGTGTGATTCTATAGTACGGACCGAGCGAGAAAAAAAAACCGAGGTCCGATATTTCACTAGGTCAATATGCTGTTTATTATGTGGCCTCAAAAATAATTTTTAACAGTCAGGCTTTCGCGTGCATTTATTGAATATTGGCTTTCTTTATTTCATTGGCTAACGCTCTGCACAAACAAGGTCACCGTTGTTTATCAGTTTGTCTCGCCTTTGCCAAGTAGCCTTTTATTAAACACCAGCCGTGCGTGTTTAGATGCATTCGGAAAACGTGTTAGGACATCAAACTTGCCAAGTAAATTAAAACGATTGTGGATATAAAGAACTGCAGGATACAGCACTAGATGTTTGGAGTATTTGGTTCGTATTCGCTTCCGTCTAGCTTCTTGGCGTTCATAAAGAACTTGCAAAGGAGATAATCGAGAGCCGGGGTAGGTAGGTCATGTAGTTCCGCCGTGATTGAAACTCTAGGTGTTCTGAAGGATCTTTATGTCCGACCTCGCTTTTATGGTGTTTTTTCCTTCTGACTTGTTAAAAAGATTTCTTCTTGACTGTATTATTTTGTTGCTGCCTCTTTGTAATGAAAAGTCGCATTAGGATAAAAAACCTATTTGGAGAATGCTCCTCTTATCCATTTCGCAGGGCTGCAGTGAACGAAATGTTACGTTATATATTTTGTAATAAAGGCGTTTTCCGATGAAATTTTTTTGAAATTTCCGCCGGAAGAACAACATCCGGGACAGCGGTCCGGATATGGAAAAGACGGACCGGGGCATTAACCAATCAGAATTGAGGATGTGAGAAAGCAATATAACATTATTATTTTACGTCTGACGGTATATACATCTGTCACTGAGCAGTCAATCGAGATATGGTCTGGAAACTCGGCAAACTTCAAAGCGACTATAATGAGCTACGTTTTGATGTTGAACCGTACCTTACACCGTGCACATCCTTTGTTTTAGGTTTATTAATATTTAAACAACACGGTTGAGCGATTAAACCCAAACGATTCTATTGGATGATTGCTTCATTATACTAAAATACAATAGGTTCAGTGACCGTGCACAAAATTGCATAAAGACGAACAAAAAGATAGAACAAAGACTGAGTTTCCAGACCATATCTCGAGTAGAGCCCTGAAACGACCTGGAGAAATGTTACTAATCTTAAAAGATCTTGGTAAATCATTCCACATTTTAGCACCTGAATAACCAATACTTTTTCAGAAAATTTGTTTTAGCTGATCTAAAAAATAATCAAGATTATTACTACGTAAGTTATAGACTTGATTATTCACGATGTTAAAAATCAGTTGGAAATCTTTTCTAGGCATTCTTCATTTCTTATCTTGTACATTTAAAATTCAGCTTTATTTTCATTTCTTCTCTCAACTAATGGTTGCCAATTCAATTCTCTTAGTATACCAATAGATCTAACTTCGTATGATTTACCAGTAATGACTCTTGCCGCCCTGTTCTGCATTTTTGTAGTTTCAAGCAAATAATTATTACAATTTTTGTGGCAAAACAACTCATGCATTATAAACTGAGATCAATGTTTATTGTTCATACGTCTAATAATTACTATACCTTAGTAACAATACCGTCTAAATGAATTTTCCGATTATTAAAGCTGGTCATCATAAACGATAACGATTGTCGAATTTCAATTTTTAATCTTGCGTTACCATGTGCCGTGTTTTTCGATTCACCACTTCATCAGTCTTATACGACCGATTTTGACTGCGCCAGACAAGAAAGATTTAATCTTTGATCCAACAATCATATATTCAATTTTTTCTTTATTTAATATTAGCCTATTTTACAGCAACTATTGATGTTTATGTTCCAAATCTTCATTTAAATTAGATGGAGGTACCATTTATCGTCAAATTTGTATCAGCAAACATACCAGCTGTGGTCTTATTTAAGTTTGGTAAATCATTTACATATACATATACATATATAAGGAATAACAGCGGTCCAAAGTTTGAACCTTGTGGGACACCAACTTCCATTCTGTTTGGAAATTGCCTGTTCCACCTTACACATTTGAATTCTATTTGTTAAAACCTCCAATACCATAGTTATGCAATCAAAAGCTTTCTTCAGATCTAGGAAAATAATTCCATTCAATGGTTCCATTTAAGTTTATTATAATATTTAGATTTCACTGTTTGTCGCACTAGCTTACAATTATCATATTGCAAAACACTTCATCGTGCATCGACCTCGTGTGCACGTCGTTCAGACATTTTCGTGTTGCGTCACGACATGGTCTGCTGTAGATTTAGTGCACCTTCCATAAATATGCGGCGGCCATATTGGTATAGGATTGGGGTTTTAGCTAAAAAACATACACGAATGACCGCCATGGTAGCAACAGAAATTCAAGGAAAGAAAACAACACAGTATGCAATGTTAGACCAATCAAACGTTTAACCCGAGCACTGAATATATCCCTACTTTAATCTAATAATTGGCGCCATCTTATACCTCTCTATCCTATTTATGGCTTTCCACCAATTTGTGTTTACATGTTCAAATGTTATAAATTAACGGAGAAAACAATATATATAAACTGATGCTTAGATCCAGTCTTTTCTTAAGATCAGTGGGTGTTTCCAACTCATTTGACCGTTTCCAGGTTCTCATTTTATGAAGGTGACCAGTAACATTGTTTTAATTAGATTTTAATTGTTTTAATTAGATCACATCGGCCTCAGTGCCTTATAACCATTAACTAATATTGGGGTTATTGTTGAGGTTCGCCGTTCAATTCCTGTATCGTGATAGAACTCGATAGAAATTTCTGAGAAAATTTTGCATAATTTGGCTAAAATTTAATCACTGTTTCTGTATAAATCATATATGAAGGACGAACATGATGTGTTGCATTCACGGAGAGAGCGTGTTGAATTCAAGTTCTTGCTTGTAATAGTTTCTTATAGCAGGTCTTACAAACGGGGACCTTATTTTCAGAATAATGTCCTGGTAGGGAACTTTGATAATCAATACATCTGCGACAAAATACCAAACCACAATTCCAGCAGTGGTACTAAGAGAGAAACGAAATTAGCAATGAAAAGTAGTAATAGATGCGCTGCACTTACTATCTAGAGATAGCGCATTTTGGACGTGAGCACATTCAAAAAGCCTCGCGCCATAAGATTTAAGGTGGCTCGACAGTCTAAATCATGAGAAATTGCAGTTTTCATCATAAAAAGTTTGGTAATGCAGATCTGAGCTTTATTTTGGTTCATTTCATAGCTCTAGCGGCATTTGTATATCTAGAGAAATGGTGTTTATGATAAGCGGCGGATTTTATGCAAATTAGTTTTCTGGATTTATTGGAAACATGATTTCTCCACTCAGGTAAACTTTGAGGGTATACAACTTTTCAGTAAACAAACAAGACCACCACTAGAGCTATGCAACGAACCACGATGCAACTCAGATCTGCATTACAAAAATTTTTATGCGAAAAAATGCAATTTCTCATGATTTAGAGTATCGAGCCACCTTAAGACGAAACGGAGGCTGCTCAAATAACTGCTTATCAACCTATCTAAGAGTACGGGGCGGTGAATAATAGTTAAGGTACTAACAGCTTAGTTATATTTAAGTATGAATACGCCATAACATTGACAATCTTGAAGGTACAGTAAGTATATAAAGTAAATATATTTCGCTGTTGCACATGAAGCCATTGCTACAATCCTGGCCAAAATTGTTGGGACATTTTGAGGATTTCCAGTAGATGTCCCAAGGACTTTTGTCCAGGATTATCTGAAAATAGTGAACTGAAAATAACTGAAGAAAAACCTGTTTGGACGTAGCTATTCTGTGCAACTTCTCCACAAATCACATAAACGAGCTCCAACATGAAGGGAAAGTAGAGTCTTTGTATATGTAAAGTAAGATATGTAAAGTAAGCAAGAGCTCCCGTGCGGGTGGACCGTGGACCGGTGCGACTCTGCAGAGACTCCGTTCCAGTGATCCCTGTCCATTGAGGGGGGTAGAGGGAGCAGAGACTGGGGGCTCATTTTGATTGTTTTAGTATCATGTTACAATGTTAATAAAATCCTTTTTCTTTGATTATTTTCAATTCACCATTTTCAAACAATCTTAGCCAAAATTGTTGGGACACATCGCTGTGTGTGACATCGCTTTTGGGATAGTAGAACATACGGTAACCGTTGAATTAATTAGCCAGGAAGACCATACATAAGCGCATTACAATTATCTACACGATGGGGGATAACGGTGTACGAGGGCATCCACAGTGAAAATTAATTTATTCGAATCAGCGGAAACGTATATTTATATAACAATTTGGATGGTATGTTTGATATCCTTGCCATATAAGAAGCAAATTACTTTCAACCAAACAAGACCATATTCTGATGAAGGGCTCCGCTTGAAATGTCAGTATTTCGTCACTAAAATCTCGGCAGTTCACCACTTTTCGCTTGGCTTATATACTACCAGAATTGTTGGATTAACGGATTTTGGTCAACAAAACGCATAACA
Organism: Chrysogorgia sp. JL179-B06; assembly: GCA_035772405.1. Lineage (NCBI taxonomy): Eukaryota > Metazoa > Cnidaria > Anthozoa > Scleralcyonacea > Chrysogorgiidae > Chrysogorgia > Chrysogorgia sp. JL179-B06. The sequence continues at coordinate 659,650 of JAYKKM010000143.1, forward strand.
GGTGTTCTGACAGTGGTTAAAGGGGTTCTGACAGTGGTTAAAGGGGTACTGCAGTGAAAATACTATAGTGGAGTTCATATGAAAGATCTGACTGACTTTAGTTTATTACCAAAGTTACGACATTCAAATCAATTATAAGTTAAAGCACAACCGCAACGAGTGAGTAAATTAAAACCGTCAGGAAAAGAGGTCGGGGGCCAAATGCCGGGACGTATGGCAGGTAACAGACAACTCTGTAGTTGATTTCACTCTAACCTTCTTGCTTCTTTGGGAATACAGTAAAAGCCCGCATAAAAGAACCACTATTTTTTGACGTCAGGCTGATGTGGTTCTTATATAATGGGTACTTAGTGAGAAATCAGGCCGAGTTGGTTCTTAAAGGGACACTCCGGCCCAAATACAAATGTAGTTCATTTGAAAGATCTTACTGACTTTAGATTATTTCCAAAGTTTCAGCATTCCTATCAATTTAGTTAAGAAGATGTGGCTAGTTGAAGTTGGAGAGTTTGTCCAATTTCGACGCCATTTTGTTTCTCAAATATGACGTCACTGAGTGACGTGATCTCGTATTATGCCTAAGAAGCTCCTCTACTTTCCTGCATGATGAACTAAATAGTTTATTTCGACTAATTTTCGTCCAAAGACCATTCACAATAACTATCACTATGTGATCGCCATCAAAACAACTCCACTGACGATAAAGAATCACTCAATGACGTCATATTTTCAAAACCAATATGGCGTCAAAATCCACAAATTTTCAACTTCAACTAGCAATATCTTCTCAACTAAATTGATAGGAATGCTGAAACTTTGGAAATAAACTAAAGTCAGTAAGATCTTTCATATGAACTGCATTTGTATTTGGGCCGGAGTGTCCCTTTAACTGGTTCTTATTTCTAGTCAAAAACAATTGTTCCTGGTTTAGTCTTTTAAATTATTTGTTTCCTTAATTAGTTAGCTGTTGACCATGGAAGGTCTTGTATTCACATAAATTGAACATTAACATCCCAATTGTATTTCATATTGCCAAACTTGCTGTATATAACAATGAATATACAGTACTATATATACTATATATAACGTCTACGCTTTCGAACCCGCTTTTTTCTGCAGGCGGATTTTAATACCCACTTCTGGTGGCAGCGCTATATCACCACGTGCAATGGATAATGAGATGATTATTTACCATCCATGGTTTCACTACAGTAAAAACCCGCATAAAAGAACCACTGGTTCAGAAGCATCAGCCTGAAATTTAGGCAATTAAGCACCCAAAATACAAGAACTACTTCAGGCTGAGAAATGAGACTGGTTCTTAAAAAACCTAAACTTTTGTACTTTAGCTGAAGTAGAAAGCATGTTATAAGGGCAGGTATAGGCAGGTACATACTTAATTTAATATTATTGCAAAAACATAATCTGTTGTTTAGTGCAGGTTGGTTACAGAGTTCTTGAATGAGTTCATATCTGTTCTCGTTCCAGAATAAAATTTTATTTTGGCATGCAATTGCGGACACACCCGTATATCTTACGATGCCAGCCCAGACCATGATTATTATGTAATTGCCTTACAGTCAATATTTTAGCGATATATATATATACCAGTCGGAAAACGTAGTCGAGTAATAAATATTATTGCCCTGCAGCAAATAATTTTCAACAAAATAAAAATAAATAATAAAAAAATAATAAAACTTCAAATTTCCAGAATCATAAATCCTATGTAAACACGGTATTTTTAATTCGAACTGGAATGAAACTCGCATGAAATAATACTTCGTATCGTATCGTATCGTATCATATCTCAATCGGTGTGTCTGTTACTAGTGAGATATCGGACCTATTAAAATAGACATCTTACCTTTCTGGTTAAGGAATCTATCGGTACTGCACAAGAACACTGCGTAAACCCCCTGAATGTTTGCCAATCTAACGACAGCCGCGGACTATCATAAGTTAAATCATTCAATGTGATAGCCTGTCGTCTGAGTTCTTTTTCAATTATACAATCAAGGTTCTCATTAGATTCCATGTTTGTATTCTGCACATTGATGTTATCATCTTTGCGCTGTTCATTTAGCGAAACATTTTCGCCAGGTTTCCTCTCTACTTCAACATCATTAGCTTTCTTGTTATTTAAAATGTTGTCGCTGTCTTCGTTAAGGATTCTTTTCATTAACCCTATCCTCTGAGGTGAAGAGAAAACCCATGATAAGTATAGGGTATAAGTATAGGTAATAGCAAGGAAAGTTAGGTAAAAGCATGGTAAGTTAGGTGATAAATAGCATGGTAAGTTAGATAATAGCAAGGTAAGTTAGATAATAGCGAGGTAAGTTAGATAATAACATGGTAAGTTAGATAATAGCATGGTAAGTTAGATAATAGCATGGTAAGTTAGGTAATAACATGGTAAGTTAGATAATAGCATGGTAAGTTAGATAATAGCATGGTAAGTTAGATAATAGCATGGTAAGTTAGATAATAGCATGGTAAGTTAGATAATAGCGAGGTAAGTTAGATAATAACATGGTAAGTTAGATAATAGCATGGTAAGTTAGATAATAGCGAGGTAAGTTAGATATTAGCATGGTAAGTTAGATAATAGCATGGTAATTGTTAGATAATAGCGAGGTAAGTTAGATAATAGCGAGATAAGTTAGGTAATAACATGGTAAGTTATATGATAGCATGGTAAGTTAGATAATAGCGAGGTAAGTTAGATAATAGCGAGGTAAGTTAGATAATAGCGAGGTAAGTTAGATAATAACATGGTAAGTTAGATAATAGCGAGGTAAGTTAGATAATAGCATGGTAAGTTAGATAATAGCATGGTAAGTTAGATAATAACATGGTAAGTTAGGTAATAGCGAGGTAAGTTAGATAATAACATGGTAAGTTAGATAATAGCATGGTAAGTTAGATAATAGCATGGTAAGTTAGGTAATAACATGGTAAGTTAGATAATAGCATGGTAAGTTAGATAATAGCATGGTAAGTTAGATAATAGCATGGTAAGTTAGATAATAGCATGGTAAGTTAGATAATAGCGAGGTAAGTTAGATAATAACATGGTAAGTTAGATAATAGCATGGTAAGTTAGATAATAGCATGGTAAGTTAGATAATAGCGAGGTAAGTTAGATATTAGCATGGTAAGTTAGATAATAGCATGGTAATTGTTAGATAATAGCGAGGTAAGTTAGATAATAGCGAGATAAGTTAGGTAATAACATGGTAAGTTATATGATAGCATGGTAAGTTAGATAATAGCGAGGTAAGTTAGATAATAGCGAGGTAAGTTAGATAATAGCGAGGTAAGTTAGATAATAACATGGTAAGTTAGATAATAGCGAGGTAAGTTAGATAATAGCATGGTAAGTTAGATAATAGCATGGTAAGTTAGATAATAACATGGTAAGTTAGGTAATAGCGAGGTAAGTTAGATAATAGCATGGTAAGTTAGATAATAGCAAGGTTAAGTTTGATAATAACATGGTAAGTTAGATAATAGCATGGTAAGTTAGATAATAGCATGGTAAGTTAGATAATAGCATGGTAAGTTAGGTAATAACATGGTAAGTTAGATAATAGCATAGTAAGTTAGGTAATAGCATGGTAAGTTAGGTAATAGCATGGTAAGTTAGATAATAGCATGGTAAGTTAGGTAATAGCATGGTAAGTTAGGTAATAGCATGGTAAGTTAAATAATAGCATGGTAAGTTAGATAATAGCATGGTAAGTTAGATAATAGCATGGTAAGTTAAATAATAGCATGGTAAGTTAGATAATAACATGGTAAGTTAGATAATAACATGGTAAGTTAGGTAATAGCATGGTAAGTTAGATAATAGCATGGTAAGTTAAATAATAGCATGGTAAGTTAGATAATAACATGGTAAGTTAGATAATAGCATGGTAAGTTAGATAATAGCATGGTAAGTTAGATAATAACATGATAAGTTAGATAATAGCATGGTAAGTTAGGTAATAGCATGGTAAGTTAGATAATAACATGGTAAGTTAGATAATAGCATGGTAAGTTAGGTAATAGCATGGTAAGTTAGATAATAGCATTGTAAGTTAGATAATAACATGGTAAGTTAGATAATAGCATGGTAAGTTAGGTAATAGCATTGTAAGTTAGATAATAACATGGTAAGTTAGATAATAGCATGGTAAGTTAGATAATAGCATGGTAAGTTAGGTAATAGCATGGTAAGTTAGATAATAGCATGGTAAGTTAGATAATAGCAAGGTAAGTTAGGTAATAGCATGGTAAGTTAGATAATAGCATGGTAAGTTAAATAATAGCATGGTAAGTTAGATAATAACATGGTAAGTTAGATAATAGCATTGTAAGTTAGGTAATAACATGGTAAGTTAGATAATAACACGGTAAGTTAGATAATAGCATGGTAAGTTAGATAATAGCATGGTAAGTTAGATAATAGCGAGGTAAGTTAGATAATAGCGAGATAAGTTAGGTAATAACATGGTAAGTTATATGATAGCATGGTAAGTTAGATAATAGCGAGGTAAGTTAGATAATAGCATGGTAAGTTAAATAATAACATGGTAAGTTAGGTAATAGCATGGTAAGTTAGATAATAGCATGGTAAGTTAGGTAATTGCATGGTAAGTTAGATAATAGCATGGTAAGTTAGATAATAGCATGGTAAATTAGATAATAGCATGGTAAATTAGATAATAGCATGGTAAGTTAGGTAATAGGGTAAGTTAGATAATAGCATGGTAAGTTAGATAATAACATGGTAAGTTAGATAATAGCATGGTAAGTTAGGTAATAGCATGGTAAGTTAGATAATAGCATGGTAAGTTGGATAATAGCATGGTAAGTTAGATAATAGCATGGTAAGTTAGATAATAGCGAGGTAAGTTAGATAATAGCATGGTAAGTTGGATAATAGCGAGGTAAGTTAGATAATAGCATGGTAAGTTAGATAATAGCATGGTAAGTTAGATAATAGCATGGTAAGTTAGATAATAGCGAGGTAAGTTAGATAATAGCATGGTAAGTTGGATAATAGCATGGTAAGTTAGGTAAAAGCAAGTAAAAGAATACTAGCATAGTTTCGAGTGCAATTTGGAAAAAATACGCACGAATGAGTTGTGCAAAACCTAAAATAGTAGGAGTCCGAAGGACGATTGCTATTCGAGGTCTTTAAAAACTCACAAGTGCATGATTTTTCCAAATTGCACGAGAAATCGTGCGATTACTTACAACGTACACGTTTACTATATTTGCATTGTTGTTTGGGATTAACCAATCAGAGTCGAGAAACATTTTTCTGTATATTATATACTAGGAGTAATCAAGATTATGTGAGTGCGTTTGACGCATGTGGACCAGCAAATGGTGAATGAAGATTGGTTTATAAACATAAAATTATGCTGTAACGAATTATGAAAATAAATAAAGCTAATAAATATATTACAGCGTCTTAATTCAAGGAGACACTGTAACCTCAATGTATTTGATAACGGTGACATCCCGGTGATTCCGCATGCATGATTTCTGTATGTTATTTTAATATTAGAAGGGTATCTCCGTTCGTTTGTTCGATTTGAAATACGACGGTTTGCGGACCGCCAGATAAGTCGTTCAATTCAGAAATATTACAAACGTGAGGTTCGATTTGTTAAGTGTCGCTTTAATGGAAATTTATAACTTCGCGAGGCTTGCTCGTTTCGAGTAAATGTTGTTCAAATTCAGTCTCAAGGCAGCAAGACTCCAGTCCTAGTCTTATATTTATGCTTATGATAAGAGTATGAGCAACAAAAATCAAAGTTGAAACACGAGAACCAAAATAAAATAGCATTCGCCATTGTGTTAAAATGATCGTATATACGTATATAGTCGAAAACTCTAAGGATTTCAGATCAAGATACGCGTTCATACTAATTCCATAATTTATTCCGGTAATTTATTCAAAAAAGGTAAAGTTTTATCTTGATTTCTTTTAGCTGCAAAGCACAGGTAACCCATGACATGCAGGATTAGAATGCGTTCTCCTTCGCCGAAGTTTAGGGATTGGGGAGGGAGCCGGGGACTGGGGTGAGGGCGGGTGGAACGCCTGCACGAAAGACCCATGTTTTTGGATTTCTACGTCCACCAGAAGACGCTAAATTCTGATTGGCTAACTCAACTCATTCGTATTCAGGAGTTTCCTGTTGGGAAATAAACATTTAAAAATGGCGACTTTCGAAAAACCGTGTTGGTAGATTATTTTCTTTCGAAAGCTTTAACCGATCTTCAGTTCGTTGCTGGTCGTAGCTTTAAATTAAAACAGGAACACAAAGTTGCAACGAGGGAGCTGCTTGCAGGAAAAGATGTTTTGATTGTATTACCAACGGCAAGAGTTTGATTATGGATTTAGTAGATCTGGTAAACGTTCGTGCGAGCGCGTGATTATCAGTCGGCAGCTAATATTATTGTGATTTCTACCTTGTCCTTGTCTTCAGGTGTTTCAACAGTGCTCTCTGGGCCTTCGGAGAATTCCTTCGACGTTTCAGAATAAAGAGACTTACGGCTAGACGTATATAAGTGATGGTGTCTACGTTATCTTGCATATGAAATTTCTTGGCAAAATCCCATTCTGGAGTTATGGTGTTCGGTAGCCAGATGTCGCTTCATTCTATCAGGGTTATTAATGTTATCGGTTGGTGGAACATTGCTCTCTCCTTCTTTCGCATGTGTTAATACTGATTTAATAAAGTTATAAAGTTAAAAAGACATGGATATTTATTTATTTCAGACATGGATATTTATTTATTTCAGACATGGATATTTCACGATTCGACCCGAAGTGAAATGTTTTAATCATTGAGGAAAGCCCGCTATTCGCCGATTGGTTGTTTTTGACAGTTCTTCATGTGGGCGGAAATCCAAAAACATGGGTCTTTCGTGCAGGCATTCCCTCCCCCCTCTCCACTTCGCTTTCCGCATTTCCCCTCCCATAACGCCGCCACGCAGGCTAATTATATTATAAATGAATACGATTCTCTGATTCTTGCATAATTGCATAACCAAAAGCTAAAACAGTTCAGATAAGTACTGGTGACTAGTAACCTAGAGGTCTTTGCGCATAACCCACCGTGCAGCAGTGTATTCACACGAACCACAAGCTGTGTCTGATCTTTTTTTATTGCGTGATAGAGCATTCTGATAATGAACCAACCCGGCGAAAAATCCCATAAGAAAATATACGAAGAGAAATTTAATTATCTTAATATAACACATTACAAATACTAAAAGTTACCTTAGTGAGAAGAGAAATATGATCCTGAATTGAGTCGTTCTGTTCCACAAGACTTGTTACAGAATCCAAAACACTCTCTCTGGGATGCACAATGTTCTCATGACGATTATACATAGATCTCCAAAACCTGGGAACGAGAGAGATAAGAATAAAACAACTAAAACGCATGCAACTAATGTAAATTCAATAGTTTGGAATGTTAATTATTTACAATACCTTATGAACTGGGGAGATGTTTTTGGTCTCAGAACACCGTCTTTACTTTCATTGTACAACGGATTGGAAAAATCGTTGACATATTGCCACAAGTGGCCCCAAAGTGAATATGTCTTTTCTGATAGCCTAAAACAATAATTTCCAATAATTACAGCTAATGTAATTGGTGTGTAATTTAAATGTTATCGAAAAGCACACCTTTCGCTGTCTGTCTTTTACACATTTAGGTGTGGCTTTCTACATACCTTGGCGTGTTATTAACACATCAAGCAATGCTTTTTACATACAACCACTCAATAAATAAACTCGAAGAACTGCCAAATCACACCACGTTTTGCACGGTTATATAACTCAAGTCAATGTGTCTGCGTATATGTAAAAATTGGGTTCCAAAATAGCTGATAGCTGAAGTATTCTATAATTTTTTTATTTGGTCGATTTGTTTTTGGAGATATCTCTCTTTGCACATTACCAAAAAGCGCTATTTTCAATTCCCCCTGACAAATCACCGCAACTGGCAAATGGTCTGGACATTACGTAACGTAACGGACAAAAGTCGCTCATAACAGTTATTTGCTCGTGTATTCTGTTGTGTAGTTATCTTCGAAATAAGCAACATGTCAGATAGATGTGTTGTGTTTGGGTTTTCAAATAAATTAGACTTAGAAAACGAAATTTCACTTCATCACATTCCTTAAGCTACGTCACAGGACTCTTTCGACTTTTTAATTCGTCTCTCCTTTTTTTTTGAAAATGGCAATGTTTAAAGATACAGTTGAAGCTCTCGTAAGCGACCACCCTCGGGAACTGAAAAAAGTGGTCGCAACTAGAACTGGTCGCTTACGAGAATTTGACCGAGAGATTGCACAATGCCGAAATAATTACCTATACGTCTACACAGTTTTTAAATTGATTTTCTTTTAATATGTACTTCAATGTTTTAACACGTACTGTCTTTAACAAAACAACTTTAACCAAAACCAACCCTCACCCTAACCCAACTAAATGCAAATAAACATGACTGACGGATAGCCAATCGGCGCGGCAACAATTAATATATTGAAAATGTTTACGTATTGTCAGTGAAATATCCCTTGAGGATTGGCTGATGGACTTAAGCTGTAGGTCAACTAAAACATCTTTAGCCCGTGCAACTAAATTGGTCAGTTCTTCATTCCCTTTCCATTCCGAAAACTCTGTTAGTTTATTTGTGAGAAGAATAGCTTCATGAACATTCTTGACCTCAGGAGTCTTTAACGGCTGATCAAAATCGTCGGTTTCATCGCCAGGATCGCCCGTCTCTGTTGGGTCTTCTGAGGCTTCAACAATTTCCGCGCGCAAAGTCTCCCTCCAGTTTGGCAAAGAGGTATCTACCGATGGCTCGTATGCTTCGACATCATCATCAAACGCAGATGATGCATCTAGCTCTTGCTCTGGTGTAGACATTTTAGACAGCAAGTCTTGTAACTCGAGAAGTTCTTCGCCATCAAAAGGATCATCTTCTGTTAGCATGCTTTCTGTCTCATCTGGATACATTCCCACATGCTTGAAGCACTTTGTAATAACTTCTGGCTTAACTTCTTCCCAGGCACTCACACAGCTTCAAGGATTGGATTCCACAGCTTCAAGAAGAACAAATTTTGAAAAGAGAACCGAACAATAAAAAGGATGAAAATGCAGTAGCTGTAATCAGACATTTGCCTTCGCACGTATCTAAGAGAAGAGCTACAGAATTAAATCACTCTAACACCGCAGACGAATACGAGGGCGAAATACTCGGTCATATTCCTTTGCGAATGTCAACATTTGTGAGCAGGTTCTTGAAAAGACTTACAAATAAAGGAAAGGTGGTCATAACGGGTAAGCGAGTAAATCGAGGAGCTGGTTATGGTTTGGAAATACCGTGCAAGTACATTTTTTACGGGGACAAGCAAATGTCAATACCTTGGCTGAAATCTAAACTGCAAAATCTGGGCTATGATGTTTCTACGTAACTCTAAATGTTGCATGATTTTCATGCTACAAGAAAAGAAAGGATCAGAAGAAAACAGACATTTTTATTCCGGCAACCAGCCGGAAACAGCAATACTTTATTGACATTTATAATCACGTTAATCTATTAAATGTTATCAAATATCATTGTTACGTATGTGCTTTTCAGCGCAGTCGCGCAGTGTTGTCTAAAGGGTCTTTCAAGGTTGGTCGCTTATAAGAGCTTAAAAACAAAGAAAAAGATCAGTTTGTTAATCTGAAAGGTGGTCGCGGTCTCTTACGAGAGTGGTCGCTTACGAGAGCTTTCAGTAACAGAGTTTAATAGGGAATTTGAACGGGGTTTCGTGAGGGTGGACGCAACTAGAGCTGGTCGCTTACGAGAGTGGTCGCAAGGAGAGCTTCGACTGTACATGTTCTAAGGATTTATGGTGAAGGAAAATTTTCCTTTCAGCACAATCTAGCAGCTATCTCCAAAGTGAAAGATATTCCTCATTTTTAGAATTTGAGTGAGTAGATGACGTCATCAGGTATCTCATTTGCAGCTTTTAAAAACTTAAATATATCTGGAACAAGATAAGACTTTGACAAAGTAAGAGCGCTATTCTTGCTTATTTCGAATGCACTTCTAGATAAAGCGTCTTACTGCCCCTTTAAAGTAAACAAACAAACCAACGATCTAAGTAAAACTAACCTCAACTTCAACCTTTCCCTTTCGCAATTACCAAGAAACGTGCCAAACTAGAATTAAAAATAGATACATGTCAATTCGTTTGAAAAGTGATGCCATCTTGAGATCCAGAGTTTATTTGCTATATATTTTTATCTTAAAGGGTATGGGCAACAAATACCAAAAGTTGCGAAAAGCTAATTAATCGGAGATAACAAATAAAATTTAGATCCAAAATATTCAAATAAAACAAATTAGTTGCACTTTCGAAGTTGCTAACCTGGACCATTGTGCGCCATCTTAGATGTATTTATTATATGCGTGTGACATCCTACCAATATATCCCACCTATATTATAACTCAACTATAAATTGTCCAATCAAAGAGCTAGAATTGTACCACGTGACCAGTGAATTTAAACTCGAATTCCCCGCTATGGCGGGGTATAATTGTGAATTCCCCTATGTGAAGGGGTATTCGACTCGAGTATCACGCGCGAAACCAAATACCACGCGCGAAAACCAAATAACACGCGCGTAAACCAAGATGAGCCTGTAAATAATGGCGGAACAACAAGACGTTTCAAGACGTTTCTAGACGTTTCAAGACAGCATTCAAGATTGTTTCGGCATAATATATCATTTATAGACCCTCCGCTCGGGGAATTCGTCGAAATAATTCCCCTCGCTCCGGTTCTATAAATGATAATTATTAAGTCGATTTTTGTAAATGACTTCCTTTTTCAATTAAACCACAACATTTTAAAAAGCATTCCGCGGAAACTCGGCTACCCACAGAGTAGTTTCATCAGGTTTACCTAGGTTGTGACGTCACCAACTTTCCAGTTAATAGACAAAGTATTACAACAACATGGCGGATGACAGGATTGTCTTTAGTTAAAATTAGTGCTGTTGTTTTAAACAAAACTAGTTTTATTTACTTGGATTGTCTTCGTAAGCCTGTTTAACAAGAAAGTCAAATATTCGAAATTATGATTATTGTTGTCATTACCCTTTAAATAAAATAATTACTTCACTATGAGGGGTGTCAATCTTCAACATATTTTCAACATCGTAGGTGTTGATATCCGTTAAATGCGAGTGAACTCCATTTTCGAGTGATACAAGTGAGTGCTCATGATTAGATATTGAAGCCATGCTTGCTTTTTTCTATGTGCGTTATTTCAAGATTTCTCTTGATTAGGATCAGAAAGAGGTTCGGATTGAGGCTCAGATAACGATGTAGAATAAAGGTCAGAATTATAGAGTAACACCTTTTACAACTTTTCCGTAGTTTACTTCGTTTATGAAATATTTCAGTTTGTTTGATATGTAAATGAGATGGTCTCTGACGTCAGGTGCAGGGTACAGAATTTTCACTCATTAAAATATTAGTTACATCTTCAAGTTTGTTCCACAAATTTACTTGAAAATGTCCGTATAATAACTCCTCGTGATAATCAGTGATAATGAACGTTGTAAAGTCAGCAATCACTGAGATATAAGATACTTTTAATGAGTGAAAATTCTCTACCCTGCAGACTTACGTCAGAGACCATCTCATTTACATATCAAACAAACTGAAATATTTCAAAAACGAAGTAAAATACGGGAAAGTTGTAAAAGGTGTTACTCTGTCATTTTACGAGTTCTTTCATATTAGACAAACTTAATTTGTGTTGCAAATGTCCTTTAAGGATGAAGATAGTAAACAATCAAATTAACAGTTCACATACCTGACAAGAATTAGCATGATCATGAATGGTAAGAAGAAATCTTTCATTAAACTGGAAAGCAAACGGGAACTGCTGTTGTAACTGCCATACACTATCCAAAAACTGTGTAAACACTGGTGACACCTCTTTACCATCGTTCTGGAGAAACCCGCACCTGTGAATAATATGCAACGTTACAGCTATGATAAAGGATCAATATTATTGGTTAAATTACAACCAAAAATACCATGCACGTATTACCTGTCGACAAATTTGTATCCAAAAGAAAGCCATTCTTTCTCAATTAGCACCTAAATTTGATAAATATGCTTGAATGTTGGCGTGTATAATTGAAAGGACTTTATTTTTTGTAATAGAACGACCGACCGCCGGACCGAACGAACGAATAAATGTTCTCATTTTAATACACTGTATATATACAGTACTACACCAGAAGATAAAGATAAAGTCGTTTTGTGAATGTGTAGGTAATTTCTTCCTACCTGGAAACCATGAATGGTTCTGTAAAACGGATCCAATAAAATACTTGCAAGTGAGCACGTCTGAGCAGTTCTATCCCAGCCATCACTGCAGTGAACTAAAACACTTGTACGTTCGTCATGAACAGCCTATAAAAAGGGTATTAAAAGGTTAATGGCTTTATATTATCATTAAGAAAAATCATTGAAATGAAAGTCAGTATTTTAAGAGAATACACGAGGTGACGTAATAGCCTTAAAAACAATGTCACTAGTTTCAAAATGTGTTGCCCTCGCGAGTGTGAGAATCTTGACGGGGAGGGTCGTGTGTGACGTGTCCCTCGCGTTTAGGCAATATAATTGTTATATTTGTTTGTATGCTATATATATATATTTGACATTCCAGAAACTAATAATGGCGTAATGTTGGAGCAAAAAAGGGTGAAAAAAAGAAATGAGTTCTTATAATAATAATAATAATATATAGTTTAATAGAATCTTCCTTGCAGCATAAGCTGAATTGTGAAAATTTTACAATGAATAATAGCTAAAATACATGAATAAATATCTTAAAATCTAATTATATACACGAACAATATTAATAAAATTTGAGTTCAAACTCGAGTAGCACTTTAGAGTTCTTAAAACGTTTAGTTTTACAATTAGGAATGTTAAAATATATTTTATTTCTAAGGCGATTACAATTATTTTGTTCTGGAAGTAAATGGTACAGTTTATGTGATTGGTTGGACAAAACGTCAGCAAATGTTCTTTCGGAGTGCAATTGGCGTCTAGCATACAGTGTTTGGAGATTAGATTCCGATAAGCAATCTGAGTAAGATTGGCCATTGAAGATGATTTTCAATGCTCGTTTTTGGACTCGTTCCAGGTCTTCACTCATATAACTTGGAAGCGAGTTCTGAAATACCGGAGAAGCATATTCTATGACTGGTCTTATACACGTACTGTAAAACTGGATCATATCTCTTTTCGGAATCTTTGCTCTTTTTAACTGTTTCAAAAAATATATTCTTTTGGAAGCTTTCTTGATAATGGACTCAATCATGGGTGTTCCATTTTAAATTATTTGATATTGTTAAGCCAAGAAGTTTGGTTTCTTTAATTATTTCCAAGGGTTTTCTGTGTACAATAACTGGTGTAGGATTCACAGGAGTCTTACTGAAATCTACGCGGAATTCTTTACATTTATTTTCGTTTAGTTCAAATTTACTTGTAGAGCATTGAGTTTCAAACGAGTCCACCAGGGCCTGGATATTACTTGAGGAATGTTTTGGTACGATTTCCAAAATGGTGGTGTCATCGACATATTTCCACATTGGTGCGTCCACATCTATATCGTTTATCATTAACGCGAAAAGCCACGGACCAAGCTTGGTGCCTTGGGGTACGCCAGCACGGACTGCAGCCCAATCCGAGAAGCACTCATTCGAAAGTTTCACTCTTTGAAGGCGGTTGGTTAAAAAGTCTGTAATCCATCCAACAATTCCTGGCAGTAGATCGAGGTTTTGTATTTTTTCCACTAAGATATGGTGGTCGATTAAATCGAACGCTTTTCGAAAATCAAATAGCACCATTCTCGCCATTGCACCTGTTCCATCAGTGGCACTGTAAAGGCTGTGGAGTACGCTTATAAGGGCATGAGTGGTAGATGATTTGGGAACAGTTCCAAATTGTCGAGGGTCGATAATTTTTAGAACTGCTGGTTTGAAATGTTGGTCAACGATGAAGTCTTCAGCGATCTTGGATAGGATAGGGGTTAGAGAAATTGGTCGGAGGTGTTTATTGATGTCGGTGACAGGATTTATCTTAGGAATAGGAGACAAATTGGCCATTTTCCATGAAGTTGGTAGCTGTTGTTCACTATAGGATGCGTTGATGATACTGGTAATTGGTTGTACTAAAACATCAGCATTATCTGGTACAGAAGACTTCGAAGGATTTAGATGACATAATTTCTTGAAAACGGCTATTTCAGGCACAATTAAATCCTGACATATTGAAGGGGCAGCAGACGTTGTTGGAGTGACCAAAGGCACAAAGGATTTCATTGGTTCAAGGAAAGCATTGTTTATGGTATTGGCAAGATCAAAAGCAGTAGACTCAGGACCTGTAAGGTGGAAGAGGTTGAGCGATGAAGAAATAGGGTCCATTCCACTGATGGCTTTAACGGCTTTCCACCAATTCTTTGGTTTAGAGCTAAAAACTTTTCCGCGACATTTCTTCCGTTCCCGGTTTACGGTATTTCGAAGAGATCTGAACTTTGCCATATCTCCATTAGCTAAAGCATTCTGACGTTGTTTGATCAATGATTTGAAGTGTGGGGTAATCCACGGCGGCTCGTTATCACGTATAACGTGTGATTTTATCGGTGCGATGGTATCCAACCCTACTTGGATAATATTTTCGAAGAAACTCAGCTTAGCTTCGCAAGTAGGTAAAGAGTTAATGGTAGACCAGTCTATTTTTTCAAGGAATGCACTAATCGCTGATCTAAAACTTGGCCGTAAATCTCTGGAATGTACAACTTTTTTGGAGTGGACGAAGCTGGACTTAGATTTAACGCTTACTGTGAAATGGTCAGATAAGCCAAATGGAGCAAGCCTGGTAGTACTGATGCATATTTGTTAAAACCAAATCGAGTGTTTGATCTTTACGTGTATGAAAGTTAATTAATTGTTTCAGCTTAAACAGGTTACAAATACTTCGAATGTTAAGTCTATTAAAATCGCCAAGTATAGGATGATTCCGCAACTTGTGTATTTAGATTCGATAGTAAATAATTGGTCGATTAAATATGAACGCATAACTTCGTCGTTGGCGGAACTGTTTAAAGATTTGAAAAATAAATAGGCTTAAAATAAAATAGCACGATACATTTCGGCAGACCACTTATCAAGTGCTACGTCTGCCAACTGAAAATTAAAAACACGAGCCTTATATAATCGAAAAACTGAATCATAATCAGATGATGTCACCCACTAACGCCAAGTTGAAAACGAATTCCTTTTGTCTGCAAAGATCTGGATCATTAAGTTTAATATATACGGACTCCATTATCTTTAATTGAAAAGCCAGACACTTCGAGAGAATTCTAAAATTAAAAAGTGTCGGTCAGCTTTTCAATTAAAGATAATGGCGTCCGTATTTATTACACTTAATGATCCGGATCTTTGCAGACAAAAGGAATTCGTTTTCAACTTGGCGTTATTGGGTGACATCATCTGATTATGATTCAGTTTTTCGATTATATAAGGGCTCGTGTTTTTAATTTTCAGTTAGCAGACGTAGCACTTGATAAGTGGTCTGTCGAAATGCATCGTGCTATTTTATTTTAAGCCTATTTATTTCTCAAATCTTTAAACAGTTCTTCTAAGAACTCATTTATTTTTCTCACCCTTTGCTCCAACATTACGCCATTATTAGTTTATGGTAAATGTGTTTATAAATAAGCAGTTTAGATTTCAAAACGTTTTGAACTTATTACCATTCACCATATTAGTACGTTTTACAAAGCTGTATTTTAACCATTTGTGATTGTACCAGTTTTACTGTACGTGTGCAAAACCTGTCAATTTGATACGACCTTCATGGCTATACACGCGGATGTCTATACATATTATATTTTAACCTGGAATGTCACATTCATCATGGTTAGTACGTTTTACAAAGCTGTATTTAAATTTGTCACCGCGACAAAATCATTGTTCAAAATGATTAAAAAGACCACAAGCTATCAAACCAACGATGGAGTTGTTCCTGTGATATTTTCAATCCGTGTGTATCACCGTCATGTGTAACACGTTTCCATTTACAACAGTAAATAGAATGAGTTTGGGGTAATTCCTTCATCAGAGGGACTAAAGCGACACACATTATTTACCAAACATTCTATTCAGTATACATCCACATTCAAATTACAATTATATACATTATATTCAGTTTATCATTGATATTAGTAGGATTACCATCAATTACATTTTTAATCACAATAGAAATCATCCTCTGAAAAGGCCAGAAAAAAGCAGAAAGAAAAGCGTTTAAAAAGGTTTTTCGGAGAATTGCTATAGAACCTGATTCCTGATGCAGCAATGACGAAGAAGAAATCGAAGACCAAAAAAGCTCACCTCATAAAAAGCAGTCAATCAACAGACTTGAAAATGAAGTTTGTCAACAAAGAAAGGAGATCATGATACTACAAGTACATGTCTACATCATAGTAAGTTTATTTATTTATTTAACCATCTTTAGACACGGTGGCTTATCAACCAGTATAAAAATACAAGTAAAAATATAATAAATGGTTGCTTTTCGTAAGGCCGTGTGAGTATATATACAAGAAATATTGATAAATATTGATAAAATAAGCTAAAATTTACATCTAAGAATCGCAATCTAAAAACTGTGATAATAAGAAATTGTTTCATTTATTATTTGAGAGTGAAATTAATTTTTTATCATTAGGGAGACAATTCCATGCCTTTGCAGCCGAGTAGCTAAAGCTTCTTTTCATGGCATTTGTGTTAGGTTTTGACAACATCAACATCAGGTCATTACTTCTAAGATTATACATCTCACGTTTTGCAAAAGTGAACATATTCGAAATAGATTCTGGGCATTGCTTTTTAATGACACTTTCCATGTACGAAATGATTTTGGTGAGAAATGATTTTGAAATGATTTTGAACATCCTTCGTTTATGGAGAGGTCAATTAATCCTGCCCCGTACCATTATATTTGTTATCCTTTTTAGAAATATCAGAGTTTCTCAGCCAAGCACTGAAATCAAGTCCAGTTTGTAATCAGTTGAATGGTAACCGACCACTTCTACATATACATGAGCTATATTTCGTCACTCAAACCTACATTTTGTGCCTAGTAACAACTATTAACGAGCACGTCCTACCTTAGCAATAAAAGAGGATGTTTCAATCACACACTTGATGTGCTTTAGCCATCCACTACTTTCGAGACAATCTATAAATGACTCTCCTGTTTGCCTTTCACCACAGGCTATACAAGCAGAACAAACAACAATATTTCACTACAAATCATCACAGCAACAGCAATTCACATAACAAATATACAATTTCACAAACATCAAAGAACAAATTAAGAACAATGACAAACTTATATAATTAAAAGTATTAATTTGAAAGGTAAGTAAAGGCGGTGTTACACCCGTGGTTACACTATGCAATATTTCGTGCAACTTGTCTCGCAATGGCTTAATCTCATATGCTACGTTGCAGTTGCATGAAAGGGGTGTAACACTATGCAATTTTTCGTGCAACTTGTCTCGCAACGGCTTAATCTCATGCTACGTTACAGTTGCACGAAAGGGGGTGTAACACTATGCAATTTTTCGCTGCGTTGCAGTTGCATGAAAGCGGTGTTACCCCTCGCAAAGTTTCGCAATCTTTGTGTTTGTGACAAGGTACGCATGCGCATCCAATCGCCAAAGAGAAAAATTGTGAGACAAGTTGCAGATGGGGGTGTTACAATGTGCAACGCTGAAAATAGTTGCTACAATCGTTGCAGAAAGTAATGATTGATGCAACTAGTGCAAGGCTCGAAATACCGCATGCACACCTGCACAAATGCACGTAAAATTCGAGATGTGCACGTAACTTTTGTCTCTTGCATGCACTTTGTGCACGTGGAAAATTGGTTACTCTTCATAACCATTTAACAACAAGTTAGTATGATTTGTTGGAGTGACTGCATTTATTGTTAAAAATGACTGGCGTGCATCTCTGTCAAGCCAAACTCTTTAGTTCTCTCATGTTTGTAAACATGAGTTGCAAAACTCCAGTATCAGAATACAACCCAGATGAGGCAATCAATTTGGGCATGTTGTAAAACATGGACTGATAAAACATGGACTGGACTGGACTGATAAAACATGGACTGATAAAACATGGACTGGCAAAACATGGACTGATAAAACATGGACTGATAAAACATGGACTGATAAAACATGGACTGGTAAAACATGGAGGGTTAGGATCTTTGTTGTTTTGGGGTTAGCGATTATTTGTTAATGTAGACATCTCATATATGATGTCTATACATTAACAAATAATCGCTAACCCCAAAACAACAAAGATCCTAACCCTCCATGTTTTACCAGTCCATGTTTTACCAGTCCATGTTTTATCAGTCCATGTTTTACCAGTCCATGTTTTATCAGTCCAGTCCAGTCCATGTTTTATCAGTCCATGTTTTACAACATGCCATCAATTTGTGGTGGTTAGGTAAGAAACAACACCGACGAATCAGTCAGTGAAACCATATGGTCCAAGCCGAGCCGCAGGAATTAGACGTGGAAGACATAGATTTGATGATACAGATTCATCTTCATCACGTCGGAGCGAGAGTAACACTGACAGATAATCTGGGTCTTGAATCTGAATTTTGCACATAAATCAATTAAAGAAAACTACATCCAGTTTGAGGTAAACGGAAATAAAATTATGCTTTAACTTTAACTTTAAGAGATTTTTAGTATTGTACATTTCTGTGCACATAAATAATTTGCAGTGCAGGTAGTTAAAAAAATTAGGTGCAAACTGTGCATGTACGATTTTTCTATTAATTCGAACCTTGTAGTGTCGCAACAATTTTCGCCGTTGCAAGGCATGTTACACTTTGCAATGGTTCACGCAACTTGTCTCGCAACGGTATTGCGATACAAGTTGCACAGAAATAGCATAGTGTAAGAAATTGCATAGCGATTATCAGTTTACAAAGTCAAGAATATGGAAAATAAGGAAACATTTAGATAACAACTTAAAATTAAATATGTGAAATAAAAACGTACCGTAAACTAGTTTTTGAAGACTCTGTCGCATGACGTGTATATTTTCTATTCCTATAAACTGAAATTCTACATTTTCATAAAATTCTGTATTTTCATAACCTTTCCCGGCCGCTCGATTTGCCATGGCATTGATCTGAAGAACAGAAATATGAGAATGAGCATTTGATAATAAAACGTCCACAAACAGAAAATAAAACTCAATGCGTGTGTATGTTTCGTTTATAAAGACCATGTTGCTACTGCGATGAAAAATGGTATTGCGATGTTTTCTAAAAAATCAAAATACACCACCAAATAAGCACACTCACTTAATATTGAAGCAAAATAACAAATTTAAGGCTGCAATCGCGGAGTTTCTTTTCTCAAATGGCCACAATCCATTATTAGTATACACCCAACCATTGTCTATTACAAATCCTGCATTCTGATTGGCTACTCAACCGTTGTCTATTCGTGATAGACAACGTTTGGGAAAAATGAAAACAAACCTGAAAAAATATGGCAGTAAACTCTCGTTTTGCAGACGTTTCGGAGGAATGTTTGGAGAGTTTGATAGATTAATATATCTAGGTACATGGTATATACTAAAACAATTAGACAACTCGTCCTCGTTGTCTATGAGCGAATAGTCAACTCAGGCTTCGCCTTCGTTGACTATTCGCTCATAGACAACTCGGACTCGTTGTCTAATTGTTAAATGGTGCAGGCCATATAAAACGGTCAAATTTGCGAAAATGAGCTCAAAATCTGAGAGCGATAAATTTAATATTCTACTTTAATATTAAGTGAACGTATAACGTTATTTGGTGTTGTACTTCGACACTATGAAAAGAATAGGAACGGAATTTTCATCGCAATAGCACTTTATGGTTGTTAGCCATGATCTATTAGGACGCACGGCTTACGTCGGCTCACGCCAGCCGACTGCTTTTGTCTTTTTCATGCCCCCGAAATCCCCAAGAGCTGCTTCAATAAACATGTTGAACGGTTTGTCTTCAATTTTTATTGTATAAAACAAATAGATTCCATTTTGCCGTTGTCTGTTCAGTTATACATTTAGATGCACAGACGACGTCAGAACGTGGTAAAAGCATCAGTGACCAACTCGACTATCGTCTCGTGGGCACCTTTTTTGTTCTTACCATGTGTTAATGATTTACAGGTGGGTGCGCACCCCTGCCTTTGGCCAATGGACCTAGGTATTAGGTATCATGGCTATCATATGATTCATAGATATATGATTCATATATATAGATATCATATGATGCATAGGTATTAATAGGTATAAAAAATAAAATTTTCTGGCGGGCTTCTCATACTACCCCCTGCCCCACCGCCAGCTCGGCCCCTGGACCCTGCCGAGTTACGGCAGGGGTGTGGGGACACAGTCCCCCTTAGCGGCGCTCCACCCTGCCTCGGTCCCGCACCACGACGCAGGCCTAATCTCACTTCGCTCGCTCAGCACCCCCCCCCCCCCCCCCCACCCCCGCCCCTACCAGATCAAGCTGGATCCATCACTGAGCTGCAACAAACCAACACACACTCATGATATTACGTATTTACCGGCAACAACGATAGAAATACTCACGCCCAACAACTATCCTCTGTTATCAACAACGGTGCAATGTGTTACACTTCCTATTTATCTTCTGACCAAAATATATCGACTGCCAATCCCAATAAAGAGTCGTTTTGCATCCTTTCCTTGTGTTTCTGATTTTGTACATGAATCGTACATGTATTTAATTCTGCACTGCATGTCCAACGGCGCAAGAACAACCGACGCTCACCATAGCCCTTAGACTACTGTGTTTGTGCATATTTCTTAAAACGCTATAACTAATATTTAACATTTACAAGTCAACTACTATACGTACCATAAAGTACTATAGATACTGTACTTTTCAGTTTAGTTTGTTCTATACATGTATATCTTGATCATTATTAAGCAAACATTACACATTACTAATCAAATGGTACTACTACTTTTATCATGACACAACACAACAGGTAACTGTTGAGTAAATATTGAAATCGTTAAATCTGCTGCAAAACAACTTAAGTGTTCCGATTACTTATCCTAATGCTACAGCAGACGCCTGTATGCACTGCGTACCTATTTTTATTTGTTTTTCAAACCGCGGTGTGATTTAATAGTCCTATAAGTTCAGACAACTAGCTTATTCAAATGCAAGATTAAAATAAATCCAGAAAATATTCACCTTCGGTCTTGTATCCACAATATATAATTTTTCAGACTTTGGTGTTGATTTTAAAATGGCATTAATCATTTGTTCGTCATCAACAGAACGGCTGTTAAACCCTGAAAGTGGTTGACTTGAACGACAAATGGCGGCCTTTAAATAAACAAATCAATGAATTCAAAAGTCAATAAGAATAAATATGAAAGCTGCTAAGTTCTCAAAAGAACTGGATGTGATATAAAAAGGAGAAATGGGAGAATTCTCCTATTAGGAGAGTTCTCCTATTTATCCTTTTTTTATATTATATTATTACATTATTTTAATTCACAAGTCAAGCCATCATGCATACGTTGTTTTAATGCGCCCACCTTGGAAACCTTGTGAAAATAAGAAAGAGTAGGAAGTCTGTTTCGGCTACGAAACAGTGCACTGCCAATCACCACCTCCTTGTTGGTCGACGACGGCAGATAGAGAATTCTTGGGTAGGTATCACATATCTAAAATATATAAATTGAATTTGAGTATTCAATAAAACCTGCGAAGGCGGCTGTTGCGACGACAGCAACGGGGTGATTGCAGGAGTATCTCAATTCATCATGTGATCAAACTCACTTAGCAATTGTGAAAACTGTATTGAGGTTAACTGCTCAACTAACGGAACCTGTCAATAAGTTATTAATCTTTCTTGTGAAAAAGCTCGTTGTTATATCTAACAGGCTCCGCTACATGTATATGGATGATGCAATTTCAAGTACGCATGACCTATTACACTATTACACTGTATACATCGCTGCAACCTACTGCAACCTTCTTCTATAACTCGCTGCAACCTTCTGAATAATGCTTAAGATATTCTATAACCACCGAGTTACATGAACTCAACTGACAAAGCAAAGGTTACTAAACATGAAATTGATCTTAGTTATTTTAGGCAGTGCATGGCTCTAAACAAAGAAGCTAATTAGTCTAAATATACATGTAGTGGCACTACGATGAAAATTCACCCCCGTTTTTTTAGATTTTCTTTAGCATAGAATAGTATTTCAGGGTCGAAAGAGATCATCGATGTAAAAGAACACTAAAAATGGTATTTTGAAGTAAGTATTTGAGCTCTGAGATCACTACTATTTAGGCCACAATTACTAAGAACGTGTTGCAAGTGAGCCGGCAATTTCAATTGTTTGTGACGTCAGACTCTCAATGCTACGCCAGAATTTCAGTCGAAGTTACTTGTTTTCTTGTTTTCTTCGAGAAGTAGATAAAATATCCGATTAGCCATGTGGAGTCTTCGTGTTGAGAGTCTGACGTCATTTCATTACTCTTGTCAGGAACATGATCGACTAATGGCCGACATAACAACTCCAGATATCGATAGGTAAAAATTTGATCGTAGTACCACTTCTTATAAATATAACTGAACGAGTATTTCTTGGGGATAAAAACTACACAAAAACTCTTGAGTTTCAAATTGACAAATTGTTAACCTGGCATAAGCGTATTTTGAAAGTATATACCCGATCAAACAACATTTCGGTCGGAATAAATGCCATGACAAAATAATACGAAGATTGTAATACACTCAAGTCGATCTACCGTGCTCTTGTTCAACCACATTTTAATTATGGTTGTGAAATTTGGGATTTCGTTGCAGGAGTGGTCTTACCGGTACTACCAAAAACGACACAACAAAGGTACTAGGGAATAATAATGAATTGTAAAAATGAGCCTGGGGATATGAACTTAACGATCGTCCATGTATCGCCTGTCTACGCCAAGCTCTCCCACATTCACTACATTAGTGTATAATATTAACACATCCAAGCATTACTGATATATAATGACTGCTCCATAGGTTGTAACCTTCGCGAGTCTCGATAGCTCAATTGTTAGATCGTCTCACCAGCAATCAGAATGTTACAGGTTCGATTCCTGTCCGGGACGATCGTCCATGTATCGCCTGTCTACTCCAAGCTCTCCCACATTCACTACATTAGTGTATAATATTAACACATCCAAGCATTACTGATATATAATGACTGCTCCATAGGTTGTAACCTTCGCGAGTCTCGGTAGCTCAATTGTTAGATCGTCTCACCAGCAATCAGAATGTTACAGGTTCGATTTCTGTCCAGGACGATCGTCCATGTGTCGTATATATCGCCATATCTAATATTATATATTACTTTTCAGAGCCTGAAATAATTTCAAAATTTGTCCGGACAAAATTTCCGAACAAAATGACATTTGATCGGAAATTTTCAAATTTGATCGGAAATTTTTTTTCGATTTTAGTTTGACCCCCTCCGTTGAGTAAATCCCGTCAAGCAGTAAATCACTCTATGCTATAGAGTTTACACAAAGTTTAAAGATGAAATTGCAAGAATATCTTATTTTTTTATCATATTTAACACTTACTTTTGAAAAACGAAGCAGTTATAAATGACATATTTTGACTTTGAGGTGTTGCAAACTTGCAATATTACAAATATATGTATTTACTATCAGAAATTATTTTAACATCTTTTAATATACAAAATTATGTTCTAAAATAAGGCAAGAACACTTTCCAGCATGTCATCTCGTAGACAAAGATCAGTGTGGTGCTCACCTTTCAGTTCAACAACCACACGCCGCCATCTTGTTTATTGAGTCCGTATTATTTGCGAGATGCTGAGCCAGTTTACTACTCTATACAAGACTAATATAGATGTCACTCACTGTGCTGAGCTCAGACCCAATCTTTTGGGAAAAAAATGATTGGATTTTTTTTCAAACTTGTCCGGACAAAACTTCCGATCAATTCAGCATTTGGTCGGAAAAACTGGAATTTGGTCGGAAAACCGCGGACCGCCGGCCGTTATTTCAGGCTCTGCTTTTGTCCTCTTATTTTATTCATTGTAAATATAAGTTTATAGAATGTAACATGTAAAATTGTTCTCTTTGTATGTAATATTTGCAATATACAGTACGCGCCCCGCATACCAATCAGCTATTGTTAAAATGGCAAGCAAATGTCGTCATTATCGTCACTGCCAGGGAGCACAATTTGGGTATCTTAACTGATCTTTGACGTCACGTTATACAAGTTATCATTATAATCATAGTTATGATGATGTTGATGATGTTGACATAGACAACGATGATTATGTTATGTTATGTTATAATCATCATTGTCTATGTCGTCATCATCGTTATCAACATCATCATAACTATAATCATCATAATGATCTTCGTGATCGATATAATACAACGTGTCAAATGTACACTTCACCTTATATTCTTCATTGATATCGGAAATTTTCCAGGTGTTGGGAGGTATCTCCATCCTACTGAACTCTAGCAGTGGATCATACAATACCCAACCAGCAGACTGGCTAACTTTGTCATCAATAGGAGCATAGGAAAATGCATGCAACTGCTCCATTGTTTCTACAAATGGTATAAAATACATATAGTAAATAATATAAAACAATAACAACGCGAGTCAATAACAAGACGAGATATTTCCATATTTTGAGTTTATGTGAAAGTAAATGGCGAACAATAATGTTGAAACATTATTGAAAAATAATTTTTAATAATTCATGAGCAGAAAACAAAGGAAATCAGCACCGAGACGGTGGTTTCGATATCAGAAGAAATTACATAAATTAAGCCAACTTTCATGTCGATTTTCTCTTAAAATACTGATTTGTTTGAGATGTAATATGAAACACTCGGAAGAGTTTTTCATCAGGATATCCAAACACCTCGATGTTCTCGGTGTATGGATATCCTGATGTATTATTCAGCCAACATGGTGTAACAACTTGTGTTATTTTGACAGCTACCTGGGGCAGACATCTCCAACAACGAAGAATACACATCCTGACAATCACGTTCTCTTGGAATAATAAATGTTACGACCATGAAGGTTTTGCAGAATATTCTCAAAGGGGAGCCAATGATGGTTAATGGTAGCTTTTCAACCAACTGAATGTGGTGATGAATTATCTAAAACGAAAGGAAAGATCATTCAAGGAAAGATCATCCAAGGAAAGATTATTCAAGGAAAGATCATTCAAGGAAATATCATTCAAGGAAAGATCATTCAAGGAAAGATTATTCAAGGAAAGATTATTCAAGGAAAGATCATTCAAGGAAAGATCATCCAAGGAAAGATCATTCAAGGAAAGATCATTCAAGGAAAGATTATTCAAGGAAAGATCATTCAAGGAAAGATTATTCAAAGAAAGGTCATTCAAGGAAAGATCATTCAAGGAAAGATCATTCAAGGAAAGATTATTCAAGGAAAGATCATTCAAGGAAAGATCATTCAAGGAAAGATCATTCAAGGAAAGATCATTCAAGGAATGATCATCCGAAGAAAGGTCATTCAAAGAAAGGTCATTCAAGGAAAGGTCATTCAAGGAAAGGTCATTCAAAGAAAGATCATTCAAGGAAAGATCATTCAAGGAAAGATTATTCAAGGAAAGGTCATTCAAGGAAAGATCATTCAAAGAAAGATCATTCAAGGAAAGATCATTCAAGGAAAGATCATTCAAGGAAAGATCATTCAAAGAAAGGTCATTCAAAGAAAGATCATTCAAGGAAAGATCATTCAAGGAAAGATCATTCAAAGAAAAGTCATTCAAAGAAAGATCATTCAAGGAAAGATCATTCAAGGAAAGATCATTCAAAGAAAAGTCATTCAAAGAAAGATCATTCAAGGAAAGATCATTCAAGGAAAGATCATCCAAGGAAAGATCATTCAAGGAAAGATCATTCAAAGAAAGATCATTCAAGGAAAGATCATTCAAGGAAAGATCATTCAAGGAAAGATCATTCAAAGATAGGTCATTCAAAGAAAGATCATTCAAGGAAAGATCATTCAAGGAAAGATCATTCAAAGAAAAGTCATTCAAAGAAAGATCATTCAAGGAAAGATCATTCAAAGAAAGATCATTCAAGGAAAGATCATTCAAGGAAAGATCATTCAAGGACAGATCATTCAAGGAAAGGTCATTCAAGGAAAAATCATTCAAGGAAAGATTTTTTAAGGAAAGATCATTCAAGGAAAGATCATTCAAGGAAAGATCATTCAAGGAAAGATCATTTAAGGAAAGATCATACAAGGAAAGATCATTCAAGGAAAGATCATTCAAGGAAAGATCATTCAAATAAAGATCATTCAAGGAAAGGTCATTCAAGGAAAGATCATTCAAAGAAAGGTCATCCAAGGAAAGATCATTCAAGGAAAGATCATTCAAGGAAAGATCATTCAAATAAAGATCATTCAAGGAAAGGTCATTCAAGGAAAGATCATTCAAAGAAAGGTCATCCAAGGAAAGATCATTCAAGGAAAGATCATTCAAGGAAAGATCATTCAAGGAAAGATCATTCAAAGAAAGATCATTCAAGGAAAGATCATTCAAGGAAAGATCATTCAAGGAAAGATCATTCAAGGAAAGATCATTCAAGGAAAGATCATTCAAGGAAAGATCATTCAAGGAAAGATCATTCAACGAAAGATCATTCAAGGAAAGATCATTCAAGGAAAGGTCATTCGCATTTCTGGCAAACAATACGAGCTGGAAATTAAAAATTCGATAATATTCCACTCTCATTGTAGTGATGCCTTATTAATTGTGCTTTAAATATTATAACAATACATTTAAACAGCTAAATAATAATACCCATGTCTCCTTCTTTCCTACTGGATCAATAAAAAGTACGTGTTTTGGTGTGATGAGTAATGTACCAGATGCGGTATTCTTGTTAAGAAGTCGATCAACAAGGCGGACATTTTCTACCTACAAAAAATATAGTTTGGGTATTTTCTAATTTAGATAAAGATATACGTATTTTAACCAGCTTAAAAAAGTCTAAATATAATAGATATAATCGAATCAAGCGTTATATATACAATATAGCCATAGGGATTGTCAAACTTAAGTTTGTCAAACTTAATACATTCCACAAAATAATCTTTCGTAAATCTTTCGTACGTCTTCATGGGGGTCGATTTGCAAAATACTTAAAACCATCTAATGGCAAATAAAAGCTGCAACTACTCTACCTATAACTACAAAAGGTACAACATACATATTAATCATAGGGGATAGCACTAGAAATGTCAGCTTTAAGTGCTAAGCCGTGATGGTTTGGGGTACCAAACCCCTTTTAATTGGTCAATTGTCAAAAGGTTTGTGTACTGAGGTTTAACGTCTCCGAGGTAGTTAGGAAGTCCAACGTTTCAGAGTGAAAAATAAAGTGACTGGTAAAACTGACAGGTGCTTTTGCAAAAAAAACTCCTGTTAGAGCTGATATAAAACGATCAAAGGCGCTTGACGAGACTGACGGATGTGCAATGTTAAGCAGTATAACAACCAAACAATGAAACTAGGCAATCACTGTAATCGATAACGGATTTCAAGCACTGGAGGCTTCAACCGAGCATGGCTATACGAAGGCGCGCGCGAAGTAGAGTGGTCAGTTTGGAAATTTACTCACCGCATAAGTAAGTAAGTAAGTTGGCCGGCCGTAGCTGGAGGCGACCCGTAGGCTCCTCTTTCTGTAGCTGCTACCCGAAGGTAGGGGTGGGCGGTACTCCTATCCCTGGAATTAACCACTTATACCCCAGTCAGAGCTGGTCCCAATTTTATTTAAGGCTCTTTGTGAAAGCCCGACCTCCAATTAACACTGCTCATTGGATTATGGCAACACTAATTTACAGTCTTCCAGGATCGATATATGAACAAGGTGGTAACCCATCCAGTTAGTGTACCAGAGGTACGGTGCCTTAACTTTGGAAAGTCAAGCAGCGGTCACTGACCACTATACTATACCGCATAGCGACTGCCAAATGGTGCGACACAGTATCTGTGATTAAAAAATAGCGTGATGTATATTCAGAGCAGACAGCCTGGATGCAAGACTATGAATCATACACGTTTTCCGTGTCACTTAAACCGCAGTGTTTACTGCTTCGTGATCTTGGTCTACAGTATCTGAATTTGAGATGGTACATATATTGAGAGCTGCATAAAGGCACGTTTAGGCTACATTTACACACTGCAATTAATCGGGCCAAATTATGGTTTAGATGCATGGTAAGTAAGGAAAGTAGGAAGATGATTACAGATTATGAGCCCATGAATCATTCCACTGACAGTTTCTCGTCCTTAACATGCATCTAAACAATAAATCGGCACGATTAATCGCAGTGTGTGTAAACGTTCCTTTAGACTTTATTTTGGAAAATTCACGGTAACTAAATATGCAATCTGGTTCGTGATAAAGCGTCCAAAGAGTTAGAAATAAACCCTAATCGTCTCTCCTACGCTTTGAAAGTGCACGTTATCTCTAAGGACGAATAAGTTTCTGAAAAAATTTTATTTTCAGAAATCAAAAAAAAGGCGTGACTTTTTGAAAATTCTTTTAAAAAGGGGGCGTGGCTTATTTTTGTGAAGTATCAAATAGGTTTGAGATGCAGAAACTTCCCAAAACGCGCTGGCGTGAAGTTTTAAGGATAAAGAGAGTTGGTTTGAGATGGAGTAACTTCTGGGGAGTGAAGTTTCTAGGACTTTGCGAAACTTCGGAAAAAGATGCTGCGCTGGCGCCGGTTCTTTACATCTACTTGCCGGCTGTACAGGTATTCACCATTGCTCGGTTTACCATGCGCCTTGTGGTGTAACCTCCCCTGGTTTTGTTGCAGCCCCGGTCGCAGCCAACTCGAAAACGATCGCGGAATAGTTGGTTGGAACATTTTTTATGTATATCTATATTCCCCTAACTTCAATTCCAGTGATTAATTATATCGTTTGCGCGCTTTATGTATTTGCTATATGTTGGCTTCGTTGTTGTTATTGTTTTGGAGGTTACCTTTATAGGTTATCATGTTTTGTTCATTTTCGCAACGCATCAAACCGCCTACGGTGGGATGGGGGCTCTTCTCGTTCGCTGAGGCTCGTTCCTTCGCATAATGAGTCTCAGTGATTCGCGTGCGGTTAGCGCTCCGCTACCATCGAGTTGTTGCAACGCTGGGCCACGAAGCGTTGGTGCACCCGCACGGAACTGGAATCGTTAATTGGCTTCCTCCATCACGTCAATTGGCTCCCCCGGCCGCTCCTTTGTTCGTCGGATGATCGACCTTCTAGGCGCTTACCGTTCGCCCAATCACCCAATTCGTCTCAACGTTGCCTTTCGCCGAGATTTAGCTTGGTGGTTAGAATTCTTTCACTCCTGGGATGGGGTCTATACCATCCATTTCCTCGCTCCGGACCTCAGCTGTCGCTTCCAACGCTGCGGGCACCGTTGGTTTTGGGGCTATTTGGCACAGCCGTTGGTTCGTGGCCTCCTTTGCTAACTGCGGCTTCCATAACCGTGTTAGAACTCTTTCGCATCGTCGTTGCCGCCCACGTTTCGTTTTGGGCTTGTCAAAAGGTAGAATTTCTATCCAATAATTCGGCGGTCGTAGACATTCTCAACACCGCGTCCTCCCGTGATCCGGCCACAATGCACCTGATACGACGTCTCTTCATGGTGGCTTGTCATGGTCAATTTTCTTTTTCTGCCCGCTACGCAACACAGCCGCTGATGCCCTTTCCCGTTCTCGGTTTCCACAGGCTGCTGCCCTTCGCCGCTCAGTCTCCAACCCCCTTACGTCGTCGCCTGATCCAGGATCTGCACCTTAGATCTCCGTTGTTTCTGGTTTTTCGCGGATCCACTGAAATTTCTGGCAGTTTTGTTCAGCGATTCCATCACTGGTGTCACACCCGCTGCCGCATCCGGCCTCCAAGTATACATTAATGATGTTTGTTTCCTGGCTGGCCCAATCCTTATCCCCAGCTTCGATTAATGTTTACTTGACTGTGGTCCGTTCTCTCCACATTGATCATGGCTTCGCCGATCCGACCTCCAACTACCCTCGTTTGCGCCGCGTCCTTAAAGACACCCGTCACTCTCAATCCAGATCACTCTCTCGCCGTTTGCCAATCACAAAAGATATTCTTCATTCCCTGCACTCCCTTCTGGCCGACGCTACCTATTGCTCCGAAGCATCATGTTTTGGGCCGCGTGTTGTGTTGCCTTCTTTGGTTTATTGCGGGTTAGCGAATATGCCACCCGGGGTCCGTTCAATCCGTCCCGTCATTTGTCTTTGGTGGATGTTGAAGTATCTCCAGCTTCCACTCCGCCCGCATTTCGTTTACATCTTAAGTACTCCAAAACCGACCCGTTCGGCATGGGATGCTCAAGTACTTGGGTCGTTCGAGTCACGACATTTGCCCAATATTGGCTCTCCAACATTCTCTCCAACACTATCTGGCTTACCGCGATCTATCACCAGGCTCCCTTTTTATTTGGAGTGATAAGATGGTTCACCTCTACTGTGTCTCCAGCTGCGTAAAAAAAGCGGACTCAGGTTGAGCGTTTAGCGACAATCGGTTTTACACAATCGGAAAATACAGATAATTCTACCGATTCCGATTGTCTGCCGATAAGGCAAAAATCGGCCCGATTCCGATTATCGGTCAATCACTATTATCGTGAATACGCTCGCACGTCACCAGCAACGACTACGCGCATTGCACCTCTTCTTTGAGTGGTTGGAGTCAGTCTTGGGAGGCGGTTCCAACGGTAACCTTTCTCCAACCCCCCTCCTTGGTTGTAGATTTACATTGCAGGAGGTTCTGTTGGTTGGGGTGTTATGTACCATGCCGGTGTCACAGGAAATTCGCCCCCCTCCCCCTGGAGGGGCGAATTTCCTAGTAATCTTGCCCTCCCCGGGGCGAATTTCCTAGGATATTCGCCCCCCTCTAGGAAATTTTCTCCCCTCTCAATTTCGTTTTAAAATAAAAACTTCTCAAGAACATTGTTTATTAACTTTAATATTTTACAAAAAAAATACTTAAATATATTAGTTGACCAGTTCAGACATTTTATAGCTGTTGGACTTGTTTAGAAATAAATGAATAAAAATAGAAATTATCAGATAAAGTGCTGCAAATTTCGACAATAGCAATCGTTAACAATGGCCTTTGCGGTGACCACTTTAACAACAAACTAAAAACAAAACCCGTGCGCGCACATTAGGAGAAAGATATTTTCCAATCGTTGAGTCACAACTGACAATTGGCTCGCTTCGACATTGCCGTTTTGGCTGCTGACGAGTGGCAATAATTTTATTTCGAATGACAGAAGACACATGTTGTTACCACGTATTGACGGCAAGTGGATTCCAATTTATATCTTGCGATTAAAGAGGTGGGCGAAATTCCTAAAGAGGAGGGCGAAATTCCTAAAGGGGAGGGCGAAATTCCTTAAGGGGGGCGATATTCCTGGGAAATTTGTCCCCCGGGAGGGCGGATTTCCTAGGAATATCGCCCCCGGGGGGGGGGGCATATTATGGCGGGACGAATTTCCTGGTAGAATTAGCATCGTGGGTTGTCCCTGGAGGAGATACAACTGTTACCTGGTTGAATAGGCTACTGTATTTTAATAATTTTAAATAAATTTTCGCCGTCACTCAATTCATGACAGCTGACAGATGAAATCATGAAAAGATTTCCAATATAGATAAAGTCATTCAGGTTCGAATCCGATGTGATAAAATTGTAGTATTTCTCAAGGAAATATATATATAATTATATATATATCAAATGAATATGAACTGATACATTTATTATACACAGGAAAAACCTGTTTAACATTGTTGTCAGCACTCATGCTCACTAGGCAAGTCAGAATAAGCATTTTCATTAGTACTCTACCCTAGCAATCAAACGGCTGACATGGGGATGTTACATGATCACCACAATTGATAGAACATTAATTACCAGCTGCATACAGGTATACAGAACTGATCCAGCGTCGCTCTACATAAAGTTATCCTAAACCATACATTCCACTCCTCGACAACCTACAAACGTTTGTCTATCATTTTACTTACTCACAACCTTGCAGCAGTTCTTGCAGTGTCGGTCCTATTCTCCCTCCTCAATAGGACCGACACTAAGAACGGCTGCAAAGGAAACTATGGTACCGTATATGCTATACGTTTACGCACTGCAATAAATCGGGCCAATTTCCTATCCTGGTGTACTGTCTGTTGTATGTAGTGGATTACTGGATTTACTCATGAGAGCTGTACATTTATAGATATAAATTTATAGATTAATTTACTCATGAGATATTCCAGCATTCCTTTTTCTCCAGAATGTGCAGGCCATGGAATTCCAATATTTTGTCAGCATGTAAATTAAGGAGTCACATGTATAAAGGGAGTCACGCTTAAATAAATTCAATGCACTACCCTGATGTACTACCCAACAATTACAGTAGATTTTTATGAGGGTCTCTAGGATTTCAGCATGACTGACGACTATCCATTTATCGTCTGCATGTATATATAACTCCAAGATCCCACAATCACTACATCATCATGTACTACATACTGTATTATATATATATACATTAGTACTGTACACTGTATATATGCTGTACTGTAATGTACTATATTTCTGATCCACTTACAATATTCTTCTCTCTCAATATATACTGTTTTTGTTTTATTATGCACACATGTAAGTAGTGCTAAAGCAATGTGTTGGCGAATCTTTGCGAAGAACCCACCAGGCAACAGCAAGCTAGCGACAAGATATTGGAATAATGATGTCATAGCTACACTTTTTGAATCATAATATTGGAACAGAGTCACATGAAGTTGCAGATGTCACGAATTAGCTGTATGCTACAGCCAATCAAAATCGAGATAGAATAGAGAATGCATAATAAACAGGCTTAATCAGCTGATATATCAGTGGTTACTGATAATTGGTCAGCAAGAATCCTTAACTAACACTTGAATTTAGGGCGAAACATTGGCAAAATTAACATAAGTGTTACTAGTAGATCAGTAACAGTCTAACAGAAATGCCTTTACGATAAATGAAGATTGAATTTGGTATAGTAATAAATTTATTTTGAAAAGTATCAGTAAATGGCTAATGTTTAACTTAACATGTCAATTGTTAAAAATCAAAGTAATCTAATTTGACAGTTTATTGGAACAGTTTATTATCATAAACTATTAAGTTGCTGTTTTTCTTGACAGACAAAAGAAAAGATCACAAGTATAGTAAAACTATAGCATGCTATTTATTTGCACTGTCTTTAATTGTTATTGGCCAATAACCGATAAGCTTGAAAGTTGCCAATTATCGGCTCACCCTAAAAATATTGAATGGATGAATGTGATATTATATGCACTATATATAATTTCAAAAATTCAAAAATTATAAATGGCTGACAGCCAATTTACCAACAAGTAATATTTGCCAATTGCTAAAGTATTTATCAAATAAAAAGGATTAGAATATGTATATTATACAGGTATTCTATGCTCATGCTGTGAAAATAAAACATATGGTAGGCATATGATACATCCAAAAAGGCTTATAATACAGCTTTTAAATACCTGTATTACTAATAATAAATATTATATAAGTATCTGATAGTGATATTAAAACTATAGGGTTATTTTCATTTATAAATATAAATGTGACTAAATCAGCCGACGATTCAACGATCGGTTATTAAACCAATATTAAAGAAAATAGGTAAAAGTCATTATCCAATGCTATATCGACTTACGAGTGAATCATACGATAACAAAAACCTGCGAGTAGTATTATTAAATTGTTATAAATGATACAGGGAGAGCTACGATCGTTCATGAGTTCATGGTACCTTTAATACCTTGGATATTTTGATCGAATCCATTGCATAAATATCTTGAAGGCATTCTTCAGTGAACGAACAATCACGGATCACAAACCACCAAAGCCATCGTTAAAAAATAACACAAAGCTTGAAAAATCGTCTTTCTCTATCGTTTGCTAAATGAGTTGTTCTTCGTGGCAAAAATGTGTACCCGCGCGAGGGATGCACGCATGAGTTTCTCGCGTGAACGAGAACAGAAAACATGGCGTCTGGTTTAACAACTTTACAATCACAACCGAGCGCTTTTTCAACTACTAGTACGACAACATTAGGAGGGATACAAACTGGAAATTTAAGGTAGGTTGACAACTGGAATTTGTAGTTGGGGCATTGGTTGCAATGAATCAAATCTTTCCATATATCATCAGACAATTGTGAGATGGAATAATTTGAGTATCATGACAGTTTATTACCGTTTACTATCCATGGTCGGAGTCACCGATTTTCTTGACTTGACTTGTCAGGAGCCGTATGAAATTTTAATTTTTTTCATTACCTGGCTGACATTTATGGCGAAGTTGTTTTTTTGTTGAATTTTTTCAAGAAAACAGACCTTATTTGTAGTTTTGGTATATGCCATGATCATGATGTGAATGATTCGCTCAGATAGGTCCAAAAATAATATATATTACAGAATCCAGAAATCATATATGAAAAAATAGTGAAAGAGGAATAATAAAAAAGCCTCATAATCTCTCGGGCTACTGTAGCCTACGCAGGGAAAACTGACTTCAAACACTTCCAAGCAAGCAGCTGGCAAAAACACTTCAGTTCAAACCACTCGTTCGAAAAGAAAGAACGTGTATGCACTAGCACTGGTCACATGCATAGATAGAGAAATCGAGACTAGAAACCTACCACAGGTAGCCGAGTAATAATAGGGACCTTTAGATTGAGTACGAGTACGAAGAAAAACTTTTCTGCGCAGGGGAGAAACAACAATGGAAAAGAACCATGCGCAATGGTAAACTCGTCTTCGTACTCACCTCAAATCTAAAGGTCTCTAATACAGAAACAGAATCGAAAGGACTTGTGTAACCACAGATACCCTGAGTAATAAAGGATTTTATGTTGGTGTTATTGAAAAAATGCAGTTTGTGTGTCAAATGCAAAATATTAGAATGTCAAATGCAAATTTATACTTGGAATAGGTTAAAAGGAAATTAAACAGTTGTTTTGGTGAATTTCTCAGTGTAAAATTCTCTTAATTTCCTAAATTTGGCTAAAAAATCTTGGGTCCAGTTGTTTATTAAAGGCTGGAAAGTTACCTTGTTGCAGCACATTATAGGCAAATGTAATATATGCAAATATATAGTTCTAAGTAATCAGATACAGTTCTGTCAGTGTAGGGGCAGTTACATTTTCCAAACTTCTGCACACCAGTAACAAACTGCCTTCATTGATTACATGGAGGCAAGTTGGCTGGGTATCCAAGCTGGCTCACAAAGCTAGCCTGCGTGCAGACGCTTCCTGTTTACACTGACGCCGTAAACATATTTATAATTTTAGGACAAATTTAGGACAAATTACTGTCTCGGTTAGACCAAGTAAAAAAAATTATGTGGTTCCGGTTACATCTTGAAAAAAATTAGGGTAGGTAGGTCGGGATTTTATTTTTTTTGAGAAAAGTTTTTGGTCAATTGCCACACAGGCTGTCATCTTGTTCCATTATATTATTGTGCAAGAATGACGGCCTGGGAACTAATTTAGCAAAATGGCGATTGTTCCAGAGACCGTGGCAGGTCACGTATAGTGATCTTATTTTACGATTTTACCAGGGTAAAACTTATTTTATCATCAAAGTCTACATGTACAGTATGTAAAAACTATAAAACCTACCTTTTTTATGTCTAATAGTCCTTTGGCGCAAAAATATGTCACAAAATTTACAGGGTCAGCCGAGCTGAGCTACTGTAGGGTCGATCAGGTAACCGGAACCACACAATTTTTTTTTATTTGGCCTTAGTGAACCAGCTCAGGTACCGAGCCATTAGCTCGCCTCCATGTAATCAAGGACAAAAATCAATTTGAAAGGTACACTGTATCTGGATGTGCAGACCAACTACATGTAACATGCAGTTGGCAAACAACAACAACAATTTGTTTGGGGTAAGGGACATATGGAAAATACATGGCTGAATAAGCTGTCACCGGAAAACCAGCAAACAAAAACAAACACTTCATCTATTGGAGTTGATCTACAGTACTGCTCAGACATAACTTAACACTGCAGTTGCGGTTCGGTTGGGGTTAGGTTGTGGTTCGGTTGGTGTTAGGTTGCGGTTCGGTTGCCGTTCGGTTTGCGATTTGGTTTGCGGTTCGGTTTGCGGTCGATACACATTAGCGTGTGTGAAAAGGGCTTGGGTTCCTACTATTTCCGACATGCAAAGCGTTTAGTTTAAAATGTAGAGAGGGCACCAAAAGCAAAATAGATTTCCATGTTTGGCTTCATTCTTTGTCTGTTTCATGTCCTGTTGAAAAGAATCATATGGACTTATCGTACGTATTCCATATAAGGTCATATCGGACGGGACTGGGAAGAGCAAATACGTTGCCCGAACGAGTATATATGTTGCCCTGACGAGCAAATACATTGCCCTCATATACCAGCCCACTGGACGTGGGATAGTTAACACGTTACGATATGTTCGATTATCTGCTCTTTTTAAGAAAACTATGTTCGCTAGCCGGATAAGCTGTTCGCATATTGTAAACAGATAATTTATCTTTGTTTTAATATATATTGTAGCTTTGGTAGTTCGTCGAAGACAGCCGAAAGTTTGTTTACAACGTAATACGAAAATTATATTTTTGGGCATGTTCGATTATTCGCCTTCAAAGAGAACTAAGTTAGCTACCAGGATAAGCTGTACGTATGTTATAAATAGATCATTTAACTTTCCTTTAATATATTCTATAGATTTTGGGGAGGGTTAGGATCTTTGTTGTTTTGGGGTCGGTTACAATCGAATTAACTAGGAGGCTGGTGCTCTAACGAGCAAATACATTGCCCTCGTAGCCACGTGTATTTCAATAATATTACCTTGGCCCAGTCCCGTCCGATATGACCTTATATGGAATACGTACTATAAGTACCTATCAAAAGAATACACTCACGCAAGAAATTCGCAGTTGAGACGTTGTGCTTTCGCCGTGCAAAACCTAATTCAAGTAATGTTCGACTTATACTGCACTCGTGGCACCGTTTGCAGTGAATCCTCGTCGAATCTAATTAATGTAATAGTATTACGAAAATATAATGATTTAGGCAGAGCGCGTGTCCGTTTTAATTCCTAAGGCTAAACCGTTTTCCCCGATCATTATTATTTATCAGATTTACTGCTGCAGTGCGTCATCCGCGTAGCATGGCAGAAACTACAAAGAGCCTCTACATGTATCTCTGTTGAAGGGTTCTCTCGAAATTGTTAGACCTATTAATATTCACACCAAACCTTTACAGGCTTTAGCATTTTCGATTCCATGAAGTTTAAAGGCACCGTTGTTACACCTAGCTTTTTTTCGTGCAACTTGCGTCGCAAATAAACAAAACTCAAGTTACACTTGCATTTTTAACGTGTGACATTCCCCAAATTGCTCGTGGAACCTGAACTTTGCTTTTTTCAACGAAAGTTGCACGAAAAAAAGCTACAGTAAGTGTAATCATTTCTGTGTTTACATGAAGCGAATCGAAAATTCGATCGGCTTACAATGCCGGATCGACTCTACTTTTCAAAACAAAAGAAATCGACACTATTTTCTTGAGCGGATCGAGTGTTCCAATCGGATTGAAATTTCGATTTAACAATATTAGATTTGAACGGATTCGAATGCCTTTGTTGGAGAAACTAAAAGCGTCGTAGCGCAAACGTTTCAATCGATAAAAAGTCGACAAAGAAACGAAAGATCACGAAAATAGTCGATAACTTGCCGATGTCTGCCGATAGTCACGACCGAAGACTACTTACGGACTAACGGACGTATTTCCACACACTCTTCTAAAGAGGAGTAGCCACAAAAATCATGTTTATCACAAATGACTGCTAGCTTTTTCAATATATTGATAATAGCATGATAACACTTTCGAGGAACACCGAATATAACGAAAATGCACTTTGCAAATTAATACGCCAAATTTGGGAAATATGCGACTTTTTCTGGTGTTACGACTATATACGAACCTTGCGGCTGCGAATAGGTGTGAAGGCTAAAAGGACCTTCACCTTTTTTAGAACTACTAACCCTAATCTCAATCCTAATCCTAACCCTAACCTTGATCCTAACCTTGATCCTAACCTTAATTCTAACCCTAACCGTAGCTATCCATAACGGCATAACCTAACGAAAAATAAAAACCAGAAAAACCAGAAAGGTCCTTTTGTCTTGAGTCATCCCTTTTAGCCTTCCCCGCGATTAGGTTCGGTTAGTTTTGGTTACGGTTGAACCGCTGATCGGTTATAATTTCATGTTACGAAGTTCCAAAGACATTAGCATATATTAGCAACAGAACGATAGATACATGTACGTTATGTATTATTACCTCGTTTTCTTTAAAGTGCCTACCCAGCGGGCACACGACGTTGTTTCGACGTCGATTTTCGGTCGAAATCGGGTCGCGATGTCGATACCAAACATCGACGTTGTTTCGACGTCTACTTTTCGACGTGTTATCGACGTCGGAAACAGACGTTGTTTCAACGTTGAATTGACGTTGATATCGAGTCGTCAAATCACGTCGGTTCACGACCAAACATCGACGTTGTTTCGACGTCTACTTTTCGACATCGGAAACAGACGTTGTTTCAACGTTGAATTGACGTCGATATCGAGTCGTTATATCACGTCGGTTCACGACCAAACATCGACGTTGTTTCGACGTCTGCTTTTCGACGTGTTATCGACGTCGGAAACAGACGTTGTTTCAACGTTGAATTGACGTCGATATTGTATCGTCGAATCTCTCCTCACTTAACGACCAAGCATTGTCCAAGTTACTTATACTATAGGAGTAATCAAAGATTATGTAATTGCGTTCGACGCATGTGGACCAGTAAATGAATGAACATTGGCAATTATGCTGTAACGAATTATGAAAATAAATAAAGCTAATAAATTTATAACAGCGTCTTAATTGAAGGAGACACTGTAACTTCGATGTTTTTGACAACGGTGACATCCTCCTGAGTGATTTCCGTACGTTATTTTAATATTAGGAAGGTATATTTCCCGTTCGTTTGTTCGATTTGAAAATTGAAAGTCGCATCCCTATTTGAAAGTTGACCCGCCAGTCACCAGATACCTGTAAATCGCTCAATTCAGAAATATTACAATCGTGAAGTTCGATTTGGCAAAAGTTTCGCTTGAATGGAAAATTTATAACTTCGCGAGGGTTGCACGTTTCGAGTAAATATTGTTCGAATTAGATGTATGGTGTTCAAATGATCAGATTGAATTTTGACATTATAAACGCACCATATGAATAATTTATTAGCATATATTATTTATTACAAGGCTATATGATCGCCTTTATACGTGGTTTATATTTTACATTCTATTTATTTGATCCTCCATGCTATAGAAAATGTCTAGCATCATTCTGTTGGCATGCCTAATCCTGAACACTTCTATACAGGCAACTTCGTATCCACTGCTCCTGTGTTAGTCCCGAGGCAGCATTTTCCTAGCCAGTACTAATTCCATAATTTATTCGAAATTCCAAAACGGTAATTTATTCAAAAAGGGGAAATATTTTATCTTGATTTCTTTTAGCTGTAAAGCACAGGTAACCCGTAACATGCAAGATTAGAATGCGTTCTCCTTCGTCGAACGCAATAATTGGTGATAAAATATTTTCGTTTCGACATCATATATTGTCCATCAAAAAAATAGTCCCAGACGAGTCAAAATGCTATAGTTTCTTACTTTATTTTGTATGTATAAAAGCAACCTACTTTATATCAACTCAGACATGCGATGCAGGGACAGGAAAAAAGTCAGCAATGACTGTAACTGTAGTTGGATTTGAAGTGTCCTTCGGTTCGAAGACTTTGTCCGCGATCAGGGACAAGGACTATGCTTCAAGAACCCATCTGCTTTTGAAGAAACCTGTCTTCCTGTCAACAAGAATTTTTGGCCTAAGGTTTACGTTCATGTGCTGTCGTCTATAGCCGCCGCTTTTAAGTCTGAATGCCGTACGACTTATTGGCTTTTTTACCTTCTTTGTAAATCGTATTATTGCCTTTTTTACTTTCTTTGTGAATCGTCGAGTACTGTCCAAGTTATTAAACATATATTTTATGTCTAGTTGAGAAAAGTTTTGTTCTGTTCTTACTTGTAATACTGCAGTCTGCATGCTCAACAAATTTGCAAATCTTCGAAATCAGATTGTTTAAAATTGATTACAAGTAATAAACAATATTAAAAATTTGAAAACGAAAATAATAGCCATCACAGTTCGTAAGTGCCTTTACTAATTCATTATATACGATAAATATTACTATATATTTAAGAGGGGCGGGGTAGCGCAGCGGGTTAGTCGCGGAACCTTAGGTTAAGTTAAGCAAGCGCGGGTGGTAGGTACAGGTCACCGGTTGGTCTTCCGAAACTGAAATCTCACTCCTAAACACCCAGGGGTGGTGGTATAGGTAGTTAGTCATGGGTAATTTTTTACTCCCGAAAAACGGACGGTTTTGAACCTTTTTTGTGACTCCAATAACTGAAATTGACGTTGAATCGACGTCGATTTCACGTCGTTCAACGACGTTGTTTCAACGTCGTGAAAACAACGTCGATCTAATTTGCGTTTTCAACCTTTTTTCAACGTCAAATCGACGTCGTTTCAACGTCGTGAAATTGACGTTGAATCGACGTTGAATCGACGTCGATTTCACGTCGTTCAACGACGTTGTTTCGACGTCGTGAAAACAACGTCGATCCAATTTGCGTTTTCAACCTTTTTTCAACGTTGAATCGACGTCGAAGAGCGACGTCGTTTCAACGTTGAATCGACGTCTTTTTGCCCGCTGGGTATGCAACGAAATTTCCAATTTGGAAATAATAACATTGAAGTAATGTTTGGTATCGCTTCTTTCGACTGTGAAAGTTTTAGTACGAACAATTAAATGGAAATATGTTTATTTAGCGTTTAAAGACTGTGCTTTCCCCCCTAAAAATTGAGACATCATTAAAATAGTTGGCATACATGTACTTGCACAACTCGACCCAAGACCCCAAATTATGATTGCTTTCTAAGCTCTTACCGCAATGACATGTATATTAAGAAAACAAAGGGATTTTGTCGTTCATTTTGTGGTTAGAAACTTCGAAGTTCATAAATGAACTATTCACGAATATGTTTTAGATGTCGAAAATCGACAGTACATTCTTAATTACTCATAAGACGACCAAGTTGGATACGGCTTCGACCATGTATATTTTAAAACAAATAACTCATTATGAATAAATTTTACACACCCTTGTGCACACTTTCCCACGAGAGTTTAGTTTTCTAAAGGGTGTTTTGAACAGTCTATTCGATAGATCCTAGTGATGTCATAAGTTGTGGAATGCCAAAAGCCAGCTGCCAAAAGCCAGTTTTCAAACGCGAAACAAACATACTTTCCTTAATTATTCGCCCTGAAACTTTCATAATCGAAAGCAGTAATCTCAAACTTTACTTTAATGCCATTTCCTCCAACTTGAAAATTTAAAAAACCCACTTAACTTTTTGAATAAAAACAGAAATTTAAAGCGGCTTTTTTTAAAGAAAGAGGTAATACATATACATATCTATCGTTCTGTTGCATGATGTGCTAATATATTTGGAACCTCGTAACATGAAATCCGCAAATAATCGCTAACCCCAAAATAACTTAGGATCTAACCCTAACCCCCTATAATGTGACTGCTGACCAACAAGATTTCATGCTCATCCTCGATCATCGCCCGGGTTATAGCAA
The DNA here is from genome assembly GCA_035772405.1 of Chrysogorgia sp. JL179-B06. Classification (NCBI taxonomy): domain Eukaryota; kingdom Metazoa; phylum Cnidaria; class Anthozoa; order Scleralcyonacea; family Chrysogorgiidae; genus Chrysogorgia; species Chrysogorgia sp. JL179-B06. The sequence continues at coordinate 701,762 of JAYKKM010000143.1, forward strand.
ACCCCCCGCTTGATCATCCGCGGTGGAACCGTTGATCGTACGGAAAGTGAACCGCGGATCGACCTCGGTTTTATGCTATTTTAAACCTATTAATCTTAAATCTTTATCCGTAAAATATAAAATATATTGTTTAATTTCTATTTTATGAAGAGGAAATCATATTTTTAAAATACAGATGATTAGTCTATTTGAAAGCTACCGTGCAAGCACTCTTTAATAAAATCGAATAAAAATAGGCTATTTTAATTATATTTTGCAATGTTGACGAAAAGATATTTTCAAAATTGGGATAACATACACAATTTGAAACCTATTGTATATTCATTCCACTTCACAAAGTCTTCTGAGATCATTATTTTGTTATTTTTATGAGATTATATGTACAATATAGAATAATTATAAAACATACAAGAATTAACTAACTAATAATTCACAGACAGGAATCGTACTTGTAACGCTCTGATTCCCGGTCGAGACCAGCCTCGTTCCCAGGCGTCTTTGGGGAATTGCGCACGTCAGATCACGGCTCAGATGGAGAGTGAAGGTTAACACAATAATGTATATACGGTTTTGATTGATATACATGTGTATGTACCGGTACTGCCTATGCAGCAGTCACTATATATTAGTAATGATTGGATGTGTTAATATATCCAAACTCTCCCACATTCACTACAGCAGTGAATATATTAACACATCCAAGCATTACTGATATATAGTGACTGCTATACTTGTAATATAACTACACATTTTAATATTTGTGGTGAAACCAAATAAATAAATTACGTTACCGCGATCTCATGACTCGCCGCAAATTCACCACAACCGGTGTTGGTGCTGGTGTTACTGTGAGCAGTACTATATACAACATATATTTCCATGTAATTTACTGTCTTTGTTATAAATTAGTAATTACTGTATTGTCTATTTTACTTTATTCATCTTCTTTTTACACCATGAACAGTGCGAAGAAAAATGTTAAAGACGAGACCTTACCAGATGGATTGAATACGTTGGTTAACCAACTAAAGTAATGTAAAACTTTATATTTTTTTATAAAAATGAGCATATAATGGGGACAGGCATGGGTTGAGATGGAGAAATAAACATACCACATGGGGGCTTTTAGCCAGGCTGCAGCCGTCTTATGGACGGCCGCTTTTGAAAAATCAGATTTTTGGATACGGCCTAAGCAAAATATTTCCTCAAACAACAACTTATATGTTTCCCCCTTTCTCATGTTTTTTATTTAGCTTTTTGTGTACGTTTCGTTACAAATTTTTGTCAAGAACATGCAGATATGAGTGACGATTGATTTCGATTTAACGCATATGTATATGCTCTAACATGAAGTAGCAAAAACTTTTATTTTAATAAAACCGCTGTTCAATACGTTTGATAAGCTCACTTGCTCACGGCCACGCCCACAATTTATTTTGTGGCCATGCCTCCAAAATGTTTGTACGGCCAGTTTTAAAATCATGGCTAAAAGCCTGAGAACATGTAGTAATAGTCATATAAGCAGCCCAGTAATATAATTTTAATATAATAAAATAAATTGTCAAAGCAAATTGTTCAAGTACCTCGTTTGTTTACATCCAAAGTTCGGAGTATTATTACATCCAAAGTCCGATTCCCCTCATAAACGGCGCTCATCCGTCGTCAACCTTACACAGTATATAATTCCCAAAGACTGGCAAGTAAATCCACTAGTTCAACACTACACTTCAACAAAACTTTTCAGTGTTAGATAAACCTATGTGTGCTAGATAGAACCCCAACAAAACAAGAGTCACCTGCCAATTATTCAGCGACCATAGGAATGACAAAAAATTGCAACGAAAAATGAAAACCAACAAAAAATTGTAGTCGGAGAAGTGTGGGCCAAGTTTAAGAAAAAATCGTAGCGCAGCAGTATGACACGTGCAAGGGGTGATTCTGCTTGGGTGGGGAAGACACGATGAGGTGGGAAAGTAGTTGTGATGAACGAAGTTGGAATGCTCAACTGAGATTTAGGTGCAGTCACCTACCTGAGATTTACCTGTGCAAGCCCGTCTCGCTTGACGTCACATCATCGCTGATAGTGATAAGTTAATGATCTTAGACGATACGTGGATGATCGTCAAGCTTATATCCTCTTAATGATCTTAGTTGTATGAGAAAGCCACGAGAACACCCCTAGTCCCGGAGAGAAGACATTTTAAGTAACTTTAGCAAATGTTCTTCTTTACTACAGAGATTACATTAAAAAGCAGAAAAGTATCAAGGACGAAATTGAACGTCATTCTATCAAATCTTTTAAAAAGGTCAGCGATGAAACCTGCAAGTTAAGAAAGGTAAGAGTCGTATTTTGATAACCTGGTCCCATTGCATTATGCTCAATCTGCTGTTCGTAAAGGAGAGCGATTGCTTTAAGTTAAGTTAAGTTAAGTTAAGTTAGCTAACAATACAATGCCTCCGGAACCAATGAAAACACAGAAAAATGGAACGAAGACAACGACTGCCACCCCAAAAATTGAGAAAAAAATGAGAGAAATTGCGAAAAATGCAACATCGAGGACTTCCGTCTGGAATTGAATTTCTTAATTTATTTTTCGGTATAACTTGAGAGAATAATTGTTATACACGTATATCTTTCACAGCATTAAATTTAACCTGCAGTGACATGTATAATTATATATTATATATACATGTAGTATATAGTATATAATATATATATTATGAACATACTATATCCTACAGTTTTCATTCATTCTTTCGTCAGGCTGTACACCTAAGCGTACCTATTTTTCTTTCTTTTTAGGATGTCTCTTTAGTTTCAAGTGGAATTCAGAAAGATTCTACTGCTGTCGAAAACCTTAAAGTTGAATTAAGCCAGGTGCGTTATCAAGAATAGGGTAGTCAGTTTGCAATGAGATAATCACTAAACAGCATGTTTGTCAATCTATATTTTTTATCAGCTGAAGTTCTTGATATACAAACTGTGTATACAGCAACTGAACTTGGTGGAGCGAGGTTAAGACCTTTTCGTTTTGTCCTGTGGTAAGTGGGGTGGCCTGCTCAGTAAGAGATTTAATATGCGACAAACAACCTGTTGGCCATTCATATATGGAAAGCTTTCATTTCGCTTGATAGGAATATTGGCAGCGTCCACCGAGATCCTAACCACCTCATTTCCCATATGAACGCAACAAAATTTTAATAAGGGGAATAGTTACAATTTGATGTGAAATCTAGCTGAATTGGCCGGGATTGTACAGTATATGAACAGCCAGAACAGACCTGTGTAACCAGGGCCGCATTATGCTATGGGCAAAAGGGGCAGCTGCCCCGGGCCCCGCGTTAGCAGGGGGCCCCGGCCTCATGAGAGAAAAAAGTTTATTAGTTGCGAAACGACTCAAGGGATATTTGAATTTTGAGTTTTTAGTAACTGTACAATGTACATACTGAATAGATTGTGACGATTAAAAAGTCTATTTCGATATATGCGCTGTACAAACTTTGCTTCCCGACACACAAGATAGGAGACAGTGAAATTTGCTCTATTTCTCTCGAAAAAAGTCTGGGAACTACACTGGAGTTGGAGATCGCCGTAAGTAAAGGTTTGCGATCGCTTCGGCTTTCTGTTAGCATTTCCAACAATGCAACCAGGCTCGATTCAAGCTGCTGCAGAAACGTTGACTGCTTTCTACTCTAACGATCTAGATGCGAATTTTGGCGATGAGCTGCTTCAGTTCCAGTCTTTTCTCGGAGAATTCTTGAATCAGAAAGATAAAGACTGTAGCATGGAACAATTCATGTACTCTCTCATCATCGACAAAGACGTTCAAGCTATGTTTCCCAATTAAACCTAACCACTTCAGTGCATGGGACCACTTACAACTTTCGAATAAAATTTTCATCATGACCCGTTATAGTAATATTAAGGTTTTAAACGATTTTTAACCCATTTTCCAGAAATCCTATCTCTGCCTTTCCCAACATTTTTCCAGATAGGTGCCCCATCAAATTTCTATGCCCCGGGCCCCATAATCTGTTAATGCGGCCCTGTGTGTAACTACTGGTTCGAGTGTACGTGAAACCCGTATATAATGCAGTACTCTCTATATGGTCTAGTACAAGTCGCGATATGTCAATATTCTAGAAGCTGAATTGTTTATTAGACAATCTCTGCACTAGCGTTCAGAAGGTTGCGGACCGATTTCCATCTGGAGCATTGAAATTCTCTACGTGATCTATCAATCAAACCATAAGCTCTGCAAGTGTGCAAGTCCTGTGTTTAATAACTACATTCTTTTTATAGGAGTTAATCAATGCAGAGATTGCTCAACAAACTAGCAACACGGCTTTGGCCTTTCAACATGAGAACATTGCACCACGAGAATATTTCCAAAAGTTAGTGGAATCTTTTGAAGAGAGGATGTATTTATATAAGAGACAGGTGGAGGAAGTAGAAAGTCATTTAGCATCACTTCAACAACCACAGAAAGTTTCGCCCCAAGGTACTATATTAAATAGTATTTGAAATAATATTATTTTATGCGGTCTTTCTGAACGAAGTGCACTGTATATACTGCACTACACTGTACTGCACTACACTTTACTGCACCGCACCGCACCGCACCGCACCGCACCGCACCGCACCGCACCGCACCGCACCGCACCGCACCGCACCGCACCGCACTACATTGCACTGTACTGCACTACATAGTACTACACTGCACTGCACTGCACTACATTGCACTGCACTGTACTGCACTGTACTACACCGCACTGCAATTCGTCGCACTGCAATGCACTGGAGTACACCTCTTATCACTTGATTTTATTAATCCTGCAGTTATGTCTTCTATATATAGTATGTTATACCTTTTGTATAATCTTATTTCTTTTCTTTAGAAATCTCTAATGTTATGAAGAAACTGCACGAAACATTCATCACTTTAGCAGCACGAATGCATGAAATTCACGTGGCAATTAAGGTACGTGAATATTGTGTCGTCGTGTACAGGGTCCGAAATTAACGATCGTCTAGTTGTCAGAGGCGACTAAAATTTTTCATTGATGACGACTGATCTCTTGTGGAAATATAAAGACTATATACATTTAAATTGAGATTGCTGGTGAAGCTATAGTAATGATGTCATAGCAATAATCAACAGTTATTTGAACTTCATGTTTCCTAATTTCCCTTACATCGATATACGGTATTATTTAAACTTTTTAAACTTATTATACTTTTTAAAAGTCTTATTTTTCTCAATTTGCAGAGAGAGAAGGAACGTCACCTTGACTACAGAGAAAAGGTTTTGGGTGACAGAACAAATGTTTTTCAAGGCAAAAGTGTCGCTGAGCAAAGATCTTGTCAGTATTGTGTTTAGCTTTATTTTAATTAAATTATACATGTGCCATGATAAAATACTGAAATTGCTACAGAGAAATAGTCAGTAATTGATTAATATATCTTACCATTCAATTTAGATACCGTACTTGATATGCCAAGTACAACCATTGGTCCCTCGCCTTTTGCTGTCCACAAAACAACAACTTCATACACTAGCTTATCAACTGCAACACAAGGTTTGTCCTTGTTCACTTGTTTTGTGTATTGTCTTTACAGGTATTCTGTATAGTTGTGGTTGCTGTTGTGTGGTCGTTGTTCCTCCTGTGATATTGCGTTGGTGGTGATGCTGATGGTGCTGATGATCAACTTTTATCAATTCAAGTTTTTGTTATTTCTTTCAGCACTTGGAGGGATTAAGCCATCCACTGGATTCAATAGTTTTAGCAGTGGACTAAGTAGTGGTTTCGGAACCTCAAAACCAGGAATCCTTACTGGAAATTCTGGCCTTGGGACCGGAACTACTCTGTTTGGCTCTTCGTCGCTTGGTTCTACAGGTTTTGGGACACCTAACCCTTTTGGTTTATCAGGTGCAAGTCTTTCAAACTCAGCGTTAGGAAAAAGTATTGGATCCAGTGGCCTGGGTGGCCTGGGTACTAGTGCTACAGTAATCGGTACATCTAGCTCGTTACAGCTGCAAAAACCTCCCCTTGGAAATAAACGAGGAAAGAAATAACAAAAGTGACGTTCTCATTGCTACACAACTAGGTTACACTACATAAAATTTAAATACTATAAATAGTTGCATGTTCATTATGAACAAAAAATTCGATCAAGTAATGTAACGTAGATTTTAATTATTTGACTTTTTTGGTACTTTCTATAGTTTTGATACCAATGTCACGGTATATGAAACAACATATTACTACTATACATATTACTACCTACAGTATTGCATATTATTACAAATTACTGTTATTAACCGAGATCGCGGTCATTACGGGAAAATATCAGACGGAGGTCTTGACAGGGCGAGGCCGTACATGAAAGACCGAGGTCTTATATGTTCCCGTGATGACCATGGCACTTTTGGACAGCAATAGCGTGACATGAGTGTCCATCCTCTGATTGTGGCTCATTCGTGATTTAATTAAATCACTGAAACAAATTTGTATACTTTTTTGGCTTTTTTAAAAAAGGGTTATCAATTAATAGAATAGCGTTGGGTATGGTTGCTGTTCCTACAAACAATTCGAAAATACTCTCAAAGGATTCCGAATTACCGTATTACCATTGTTGGAAATGCAAAAATTGAGGCAAACTCAGACAAATTTGGTCGACTTCAGAAGTGTTGAATACCGATACCAACATCCAATTGCTAAAATTAACTACTGCGCATGACCAGAGCCGTATTGGAGATCCATATCGTATCTGGAAGTAGGATTTCACCTCCCTAATGAGCTAACTTACAGTATGAAATGTCGTGGCAAAAATGATATATATTGATTCAAATCGACCGCCATATTTCAGTATTGGTACTCGCAAGCTGACCCTGTTCAAATGGAAATAATAGAATATTGGTATTGGTATCGGAAGTCAAGCTTAACCTCTAATAACGTCTCAGTCTCAGCCAATCAGAGCGCGCGATTTCACCGGAAGTAACTGATGCCATATAATAATACATATCAGAACTATGATATCAGTAGATATTACTGCACTTGATCATTTACATGATAGACTAAATACAGTAGAACCCTTTTCAACAGACACTGACCCTCTTAATTGGACATAAACTCCTGCGGTCCTGCATGGATAATAAAAAGACTAAATTGGCTATGTATAAAAAGTCTTTATAAAATAACATGTACACAACAAGCAATTTGATTGGTCAATACCCGTGCAGGATGAGAGTATCCTGCACGGGAATTTGCAGCAATTAAGTGGCGTTTTCCATCTCATTCCGTTTATCGTTATAAGTTAAAACAAAACTCTCAAAAAAAAAACAGAATATAGTTTTTGTATTGTGAGAAAACTATCACCAAGAAAACTGATCGTCTGATCCATTTTGTGTTCAATAGCGAACTTAAACAAAACAACAAGATTTGAAAAGGGCATGTTTTGAAAGCAACAAACTCGCGAGAATAATATACTGTTTAAATACCTTCTATTTTCTTGCTTGATGAACTCACTGGGAAAAGAACAATTTTTATCTATACGAAGTAAAATACCCAACAGCTCTCGACTTAAAATCCAAAATCTTCCAGTGAAATTGTGAAAAAGACAGCGCAGACCTTTCAAGAGCGAGCTGCCCACAATATATCTGTCTGTTCGCTTTGAAACAACAAGCCAAACCCTGAGACGGCTGATTCCAGTAATTAAGCTTTTTGCTAAAACTAGTCAGTATTTCTGATATTCAAAGTCGAGTTTTTTATCCATATACTGCTCTTTAATTGTAGTCGGATTTGTCGGCAAAACAAATTTCAGCTTTCCGACTCGTCTGCTGTTGGAGACGAATTGTGATTGGTAGTTGATAATTCTTGGGAGAATTTGTATTCTCATCATATTATTTTTGGATAAAATTCGTTATTTCTCTGACGTTATATTATAAAATAAATACCAAATGGTTTTCCGTGGCTCGACTTCCGAAAAGCTAAAAAACACTCGCCTATCGGCTCGTGTTTTTTTACGCTTTTCGAAAGTCTCGCAACATCCCGCGTGTTTGGATCACAGTATCCTGCACGGAAAACCATCTGGTATTAAAGAAATACCTAATGGTTTTCCGTGTTTGGATACTCTGATCCAAACACGCGGGATGTTGCGAGACTTGAGAAAAGCGTAAAAAAACACGAGCCGCTAGGCGAGTGTTTTTAGCTTTTCGAAAGTCGAGCAACATCCCAAGTGTTTGGATCAGAGTATCCAAACACGGAAAACCATTAGGTATTTCTTTTATAAAATAACCACAGAGAAATATCACTAAAAGGTATTAATATAATTAGATCAACATTGCAATTCTCCCAAAAACCGTCAACTACCAATCAGGGGAGGTCTTTCATGTCCTTCTAAGCTAATCGGCCAATCATGGATGGTTTCCTATTATGATTTATGATGCTGACGACAGCAACAGCCAAAAATAAGTTTGAAGTGGTAAAAACATCAGGAAAACATGCTGAAAAAGATATTTCCAGATGGATTTAATCGCGAAAATATACCGTTTAACTTTATGTTGGATTGCTACAGATGTAAAGTGATGTTGTGAGTTTGCCTAGCCTTTATATCCTACAACACAGAATCTTTTTTGTGGTTTTCTCTCACTGTCGAAATGTTGTTCGGTGATTTTTTGTTGGCTACAAGAACAAAATGAATGGTTTCTTCGTGAATATCCTGCCCGACGAGAGGTAAAATAAACATTTTACACCTTTTCCATGTTCTTTTGGTGAACTATATCTATAAAAAGTGTTGTGTTTTTGGGTTTTATTGAAACTTTCAATAAGGTAAACGTCGCCCTCACAAATTATACGGGAATTCTCGTTCGCTTTAGCGTTGCTTTGTTCACTTTAAATACTTGTAATTTCGGCCTATTTTTGTAAAATCTTGTGAAAATTAGCAGGGAAGATTGCTATATTTTATTTATAGTTATTGTGCATATGTATAGAATGTTAATAAATGTTTAAAAACGATGATGGGTCGGCATGATTTGCTTTTTGTGTGTACAAGATCGACCTCAAAATTCCCGTGTTTGGATACTCTTATCCAAACACGGGTATTGACCAATCAGAGCGCTTGTTGTGTACATGTTATTTTATAATCCTTTATTCTACTATCCATGGGTCCTGGTCAGGCCATTTATTTAATAAGACACTATAGTTATCCATTTGAAACGGATACTCCTCTCAAAGGGTAACTGTACTTAAAAAATAAATTACTTTTAAATAAAAGCCTGAGGACGCGTAGCGTCCGAGGGCTGTATATCGCATAAATCCTGACGTTCGAGGTGTTTATCTGACTTATTATTACATTGAGGAGGTTTCCACAAAGATTTTCCGAGTTTTTTCTTCGTTTCTTATCTTATTAGTATTCAGGGTGTATGGCGCATACAATGTAATAATAATCCGTAATAACCCCTCGCCTGTTTTATCCCCCCTAGAGTTTCATCCTAACCCCCTGCGGGATTTCCCGTCACTGGTCCCCAGACCTACACGGCGTACTCGATTTCAATTCTGAAAACAGATTTGGAATTACCTAGTCAAAATACATAACATGCGTGCCTATTATGTTACGCAAACGTGTATATACCCTTCATAAAAACCTGGTTATGTACTTAAAAATTAATCGGCCATGTTTGTGCCGGTTGGTCTTAGCCAATCATGTGTACGAGATTTGGTCCTACCATGTATGGCATATATACAAACTTTTCGTGAGAAATGGATCCCGCATGCCGCGGCGAGATTATCACCCTCGCTTGCGAGCGGGTAATGTTAATTTTTAACGGTGTCTGCTCTTGTTTTCTTGAGAAATACAGTAAAATCCCGCATATAAGAACCTACTCTTTTCCAGGTCAGGGTGAATAGGTTCTTACATATTTGATGCATAAGACAAAATAAGCCTGTTTAGGTTCTTAAATAGGTAACGTTCTTATTTTTTCAAAGAGTCAGGTCATGAAATCTTAAATACAATTTAAATTATTTTACATCAGTTTCTATGCAGTACTGTACTGCTTAACACTGACATTTGTTTTGTTGACAATTTTATTATACCAGTAGAAGTTGAAAGTATAAGTGCTGTTTCATATAAAGTCTGAAACACTTCATGAAAGTAAATTTTGCAGTCTAGGAGTTTAATACCCTGAAATACATTTATCTGGAACTGTATAAATCACTGCCAATCCAGAACGACTTTACACATTCGTGTTATTGTATTTTACAAATAACTTTTTACTTTCGGTTTTTTCAATAAACTAAATACCGGGTCACGACGTCAGGTTAGATACGATTGCAAAATGCGAACCCGCCGAACAGATCATTTTCACAGGTTGACTGTTTCGATCAGTGGGCAGTGCAAAAACTCAACACAAAGACTCGAATTGACGAATTCTGTTCTCATTAATTTTCTCATCGATATAAACAAGTAAGACAAGTAAGTGACTCGCGACTGGTTGGTTTATCAGGGGCTGCCGGAACACGGGGGCAGTGGGCGATAGGCCCTGCCCCCCACTTTTTTCGTAAACTGAAAAAAGTCGTAAACTGCAACATAGCAAAATAAAAACTTCTACATAGAAACTATGTGATTTAACACCATTAAATATCCAAAAGGTCTCAATTGGTGTTCGACTGACGACTGTACCTGTAATGTGTTGAGACTAAAATAAAATTTCCCTTTTGCAACCAATATTTACAATTTGATTACACATTTTTCTGCTTCTAGTTGTATTACTAACTAACTACTAACTAAAGTCCTCTGGTTAAGCCGGTGAAACTTATATTATATTACACAACTTCTATTGTATTAAGGTACGTTTACACACTACGATTAATCGGGCCGATTTCTGGTTTAGCTGGATGTTAAGTGGAGAAACAGTCAGCGGAGTGTCCCGTGGGCTCATTTGTCTGGCGTCTTCCTTGTCTCTCATTACTTAACATGCATTTAAACCAGAAATCGGGCCGATTAATCGTAGTGTGTAAAATAGACAGCGATGTAACTTGTGTGAGTTATAGTTTAATCACGTGGAGCCGTAACGTCTAAAATAGTGAAGCGAGTTTAACAGTATTAAAATCGGTTTATTAAAATCGGTTTATTCCTTGCTTATTGGTTGATTAAATTTAAGAAAAAGGGACTTTCTGGGGGGGGTGTCAAAAATTGATTTGTGGGGGGGGACTGGGGGAATTATTTAAATAAATAATAAATATATTTATTGCACGAGACTACGTGAGCCCGCGGTACAGGTCAGTTGTTTATTTGTTGCTCGACTCACATGTTCTATTGTTTTTAGCCATGTTTTAGCTATAGTTTTTTTACGAATTCATGGAACGTGTTTAAGTTAAAATAATCATCGATTTTGGTCTTACTTATGTCTAACTTTTTCCTCCAACATCTTAGCATAATATACCTCTTACCTGTGGTCATTTTGCCATCGACTAATGCCAATGAAAGCGATCCTGGTATCCAGAACAAATCAATCGAAAATGAATCTGCAAGGAAAATGAGTCAGTTGTTCTTATGTATCCTTTGATCAGATAAACATTTTGATTGAATGTATTTTGAAAGATGCGTAATTTGTGCTAACATTACTTGTTAGAGACAATATATATATAAATTATATTAATATTATTTTATATATTATTATAATTATTAATTTTATTATATACTTTGTCAGCTACTGTAGTTCTTTAAAAAGACGCATTCATAATAAATACAACAAGCAAATTCTATTGCTTATTAATAATACTAGGACTACCACTTCTTAATATAAATAAACAGTGCCATAACAAGCTCAAAAGGATTGGGGAGGAGTGTAAGAAAGCCTAATTTTTTATTATTAATATTATTATTATTATTATTATTATTAAATAGTTTACTAAAACACAACATATTGCAGTTAGAGACTGAATTACATATGTGTATACAGCCCGGAGCTATATGGGGGTGAGTGGGGGTTGCGACATCCCCCCAAATCTTTTTACGAGTTTCAATTGGCAGAAGTTATATTTTAGATGTGTTACCAAATTTAAGACTCACAAATCTAATGTTGATGTTAAATGTTTTGTTTATGTATAAAATATGTAATCAATGAGAGAACACCAAAGTGAACAACAATGACATTAAAATTACATGTCATCATGTTTTCATTCCGTATTGAGAGTGCGTTATTAACGTCTGGACTAATTAACCATTTCACCAGCTGACCAGGGTCAGTTTAGTACTGTAGGCACCCAATGTAAAGTCAATATTTTGACAAGCTTCGATCGATAGGATGCAGTCGATCAGTACAAGCTTGCATCAGTCGGTTGAAGTGAGCTTACATCCCCCTGTAAAATTCTCTGAGTATAGCCCTGTGTGTATAAAATTACAATGGTTAAAATATATGAAAAAAGAAATTATAATGGTTATAGTCAAACCTGAATATAATTAAGCAGCCGTGGGGAATGGGTTGGTACATGGCAACTTAATACAGAGTTCAGGGTGCTAATATAGAGGGTTTGTGTGAGGTAAAACTACCATTTTATTGATGTATAAATATTGTGATAATAATGTTAAGTGAAACTAGAAATAAATTATAATATGGTTATATGGGTGAACATTACAACAGCACTTAAACAGTGCAACAAAACACACACACATGATCATTAGGGTGTATGATGTTATAATTTTGGAACGAGGTTATAGTAACAAACGTGAACGTTTATTTTTAGAGTCCTTGAGATAGATAGTAATATGGTCAACGAAAAATGTGAATTTCCACATTCTTATAACCATTGTTGCAGTCCCTAACGACTGCGTGCAATAATATTTAATGGTTGGACGCAGGCATTCTGTATTCTTAAGTTTTTTAGTTCTGATGAAGATCACAGTTAGTGATAAAAAATTTAACCTTTTAATATCATTTTCAATATTTTATCTATTTACATATGATATAATGTCTACTGATCACTTTTATCACACATATAATATATATATATATAATACCTATATAATTATATATTCATCACAGTCTTCAAAGATGGGATGTGGGATATACGTACCACACTGCTCTAATACACAATTACTCAAACATATTTTGTTATTTGACCAACTCAGTGATTGCTCATGCGAGTCTGACAGATGGACTGACAATAGATCAAGCAGTGCCAAGCCCCAATGAGGGCAAAATAGCTGTCCGCGGTTGCCAAATAGCCCAGGCATTGTTCGATCTATTGTTAGTCCGTCTCAGTCAGACATGCATGAGCTGGATCTGCACTGAGTTGGTCAAATGACAAAATATGTTTGAGTAATTATTAATCTAAATTGGGAGCAAGTTGAGCTTTCCAGTTTCTTTATAGCCATCTCCATGCTCCATTTCTCTAGTCTTGCACTCACAGTTCATAGAGCACAAATGATAATTTCAGCTACAACAACTTCCCTACAGTTCAATATTATAGTCTCTTGAGCTCTCTTTTTAGACCCTGGTATTTTTTAATCTTTTCTAAATTGTTCCTTTTAATTCTGGTATCACTCTTGTGTTTATAAAGGGCATGCATGGAAGCATATGAAGCAACATCAATTATCAGACATATATTCTTGTTTTTCTCTCTAAAACAATGTCAGAACTGTTACTGTATAAGTGTATATGTTCTAATTTATGGTTCGTTTTGGATAGTTCCTTTACAGGATGGTGACTTGTGGTCCTCAGAATATTATTACAGGATCAGTCTTGTACAGACACAGTACACCGTTTATCACAATGTGGAAACCCTTTATACCATACTTTCAAAGTAATTTTAATCCAACTGAGTCTCCACCTAGTTAATGTATAGTAGACAGTCTACGTTTGTAACATGTCGCTGTGAATGTATGATGTCTACTGTACATTAACATGAAGCGCCATAGATAGCGCATGCGTTTAACAGTCAATTGCTAATCCCACATGCTTAGTCTCTCTTAAATTGAGGGAGTCGAGGGTGGGGGTGGTGTCATAAAACTCATTAGGCGGGGGTAAGGGTTAGACAACTTGTTAGGTGGGGGGTTAGGGTTAGGATCTTTGTTGTTTTGGGGTTAGCGGTTAATTGTTAATCTAGACATCATACATTCACAGCTACATGTTTCCAATGTAGACTATGCCAACCATCTCCTCTTTCAAACTTCCTATAACCAACCAGCTTCTTGTTGTGTTCCCATATATCACTCTAACACACTCATTTGTAGTTGGATGGTAGCTTCAAACTCACCACCATGATTTAACTGACACCTGTGCAGTATATATGTACTGTACATGTATAGAAACAATTGAGAAAACTCAAAATGATAAAATAGATGCAGATGGGTATTGTACACTTCTCCCGTCACACACGTGACATTGCTATTCCTTTGGGCTTCACACTTAGTGAGTGTGAAGCCCACTTAGTGAGTGTGAAGCCCAAATGAATAGCAATGTCACATGTGTGACGGGAGAATCGCCCACGACTGTAAATGTACATTTAGTTGATGCACTAGCCAATATTTTGTGAAATCCTTGACATACATAAGATCGCAAAGTTTTTAAACAAAAGCGTGTGGAACAAATGATAGCTGTTGAAAATGTTTTAAAGATGAAAGACTATGCTCAGCAATACAAAATAACTCAAATCATATTTGAAAAATTATTCAAGGTATTTATTAGAAGCACAACTTGTACTGAGGGCCGGTTATTTAAAAAATGCTGACGAAAAATACTGCCGGATATTGAGAATTAACTGCAGGAGTATCGAGAATGAAGTTTGAATTTATAATAAATTAATTGTTCCCAGGCTTTCTGGCTGCTTTTTTGTCATCAAACTCCGCTATATTTGTAATGAAAAAACTAAAGTAAGGTTATCTATTCGTGTCTTCATCAGGGGTTATCGTTGTAAGGTTAGGATCCCTATTTATACCCTCATAGAACCGATGATGACGTTATCTATTAACAAAATACAAATAAGCTTCTGGTGATAGACCACCGTCATCGCGATTCATTGGGGCGTGGGCTCTATTGATCCAGAGTTGCGTCAAACTATGTCTGATTTATCACCTGTTTGCATTGGGAAATTATTTGTTGCCTGGTTAAACCTTTCTTGGCATCACTATATACAGTATCAGGCCAGTATTATTGTTTCATAATATGGTACAAGTATACAGCTTTTATATATTCGACTTTCATTCCATTTTCATTTTACCCCTTTTCAAATGTCCATATAGTAAGAATATCTATGTAACAGGTTCTACAGGATGCGAAAATTCAGGTTGCATCAAGTGGCTACGTCCCTGGAGAGGGGTTTCCATTGGAGCAGAGATATAAAGAAGGTTTGCAGCTTTTTCGTTTTTTGTATTACAAAAAAGTCTAGAATTAATTATTAAAGGACATTGGCAACAAAAATCAAGTTTGTCTAATATGAAAGAACTCGTAAAATGATAGTAACTCCTTTGGAAATTTTTCCGTATTTTACTTCGTTTTTGAAATATTTCTGTTTGTTTGATGTGTAAATGAGATGGTTTCTGACGTCAGAATTGTCACTCATTAGAATATTAGTTCCATCTTCAAGCTTGTTCCACAAATTTACTTGAAAATATGCGTATAATAACTCTCCGTGATAACGAACGTTGTAAACTTAGCAGTCACTGAGATATAAGACATTTTTTAATGTGTGAAAATTCTCTACCCTGCACCTGACGTCAGCCATCTCATTTACATATCAAACAAACTGAAATATTTCAAAAACGAAGTAAAATACCGAAAAGTTGTAAAAGGTGTTACTCTATCATTTTACGAGTTCTTTCTTATTAGACAAACTTAATTTTTGTTGCCAATGTCCTTTAAGCAAAATGGGAACGTGCATACAATACATGTTGCAGTACAAACGATTTTTATGATTTAAAATTGCAAATATATACATAAAACTTTATTTCATCAAGATTGTCAATATACAATGTATTCTGTTATCAAAGCAAGCGCTCTATAAGAATAATAATAATAATAATAATAATAATAATAATAATAATAATGGAAACTTTATTGAAATTCTTTATATATATGCAATTATAAATCTCACTAATTTAGGTAATTTATAATTGACTACTTGAACCTATTTATTGTTTACAAACTATATAGAAAAAGAAAAAAAAGTTAATTTAAAATGTATCTTTAAATGTTCAGTAATTCCGGATTTGTCCAGTCCTTATTTCTACAACAAAACATATAATATGTTGTTCTAATGGCGATAGACATAATTCTCCTTATACAATAATTTTGGTGTTTGTTACCAAGACCTAGATCGCTCAACATATCTAAAAAGGTATGACATTCTTTTGAGAAAACACCTAAGGAGCTTATTGACAAATTTACAAATTTGACGGATTTAAAATGTTCCTTTTGCTGTGTAATGAGATCTTTGTATCTTGCTCTTTTGCGATCAACATTTGTTTGGAGATTAGATTCATATCCGACAGAGAGTTCAACGATATAGAGACAATTAGTGGAAATGGATAGAAGCAGATCTGGGCGGAACGTGTCACCAGTTATGATTGATGGCCTCTTATATCCAGGAAGATCAACGAAGAGATTAGAGTTGTTGACAGGTTGTAGGGTTTGTGCAATAAAGTTCAGAACAGAATCATGTCTCCATATGATCGTGGTAGGTACGATTGACATCCAGCAACTACGTGTAGGAGGGTTTCAGGGTTTAAGCAGGAGGAGCAATCGGAGTTCGACATTATTCCTCATTTATAATAATAATAATAATAACAATAGCAGTGACCGTCGGGTTAATACCTGATCGTCCTGCAATGGAGAAGTAAGGCGTCTCCTTCCCTCCGCTAGCCTGAGGTTTCACCTTGGGCAAGTGATAGCAACCCCTAAGCTCCCCTGCCAGGGTTACGGTGAAGGTTCAAGTTTAACATCATAGAAGCATCACTGTAACCAGTTACCATCATTGGCACAAGAGAAGGTAACTCTTTAAGTTATAAACCCCCATCTATTGGAGAAGTAGACGCAACCCAAAATATGTGTTGTCACGTGCAAAAGGGTGGATGGCCGACGTGTTAGGAGGTCGTAAACGTACTTGCAAGGTGGAAAGCCCACCCCATTTGTAGCGGGCAACTTCAAGTGGTAATAATTTTATAACCCGTGCATATGGGAACTTTATGGAAAATTATGATCATGATTATCAAATTAACCAATCAATCACCAACCGACACGAGTCTTCAAATCAAACAGTGGCATTAAATGCTGATTATAATGGAGATCGTGGTAATAATACTCACAATGATGTGATATCATCATCTGAGTGGACAGTTCTTATGAAAAGAAGGCTTGTGGAGATAGATACTGATGAAAGGGCTCGTGAAAGGGCTCGTGGAAAAGGGTTTATGAAACGTGTAATGGAAAGGTGGAATGATGAACACCCTGATATGCAGAAATCAGCCTTGGCATTACGAAATGCTGCAGCCACATTTCGAGCTGCATACAGGTGACCATGATAAGAGTATTGAAAAGAGAATGACATGGAAAACTGAATTAAAGGTGCGACTTGAAATTGACAAAAAGCTAGAATGAAAGGTAGGGGATTCATGGACGTTATGAAAGAAAAATGGGATGATGAGTTTCCACAATACAACTGGATTTCGAAACAGCGCCTCCGTGATAGTGCTTATGAAAGTACTATCTCGTCCGCAAAAGAAGTGTTGAAACAACTAACATGGATCCAATAGAGATTGAACAGGATTTTGGTGAGCCTCAAACAGAAGATATGACTGAACCTCTAATAGGAGAGGAAGCAGAACTGAATATACCTTATTCAGACAGGCATTCGATGAAGTAACATCAATTGTGGATATAGAAAACAAACCAAGGGAATGTTTACTGAAGGTAAAAGTAAACCAAAACTAAACCAAAAGAACCAAGAGAGGTAAAAGCTACAAACAACATCCTTGCAAAGCACATGAATAATGCCAGTGACATTTGTTTTATTGATGATAGTGTATACGCTATGGGTCTAGCCATTAACCGGCAAATGGGGGGAAAAGGAAGATACCTAACAAAAGTAATGGAAAAGGGAAAGGAAACCAACAACAATTGAAAAAGGATATTAAACTAATAAAGAAATTATGACAATGGATTGCTAAAGCTGCAAATGAACTCTACAGAAGGAAGGTTAGGAGGAAAGCCACCAAAAAAGAGAAAGGAATCATAGCATCTTTAAAGGAAAAGACAAAATGCCAACAATTAACAAATAGCCAACTTCGGAATAACAAAGAACAATGGCTCCAACAGCTAAGGTTTGAGAGGAATCGCTTGGAAAAGTCAAAACGAAAGAGTAAGAGGATACGTAACAATTTTATGTTTATGAGTAATGAAAGTGCATTCTATACAAATCAATTTGTGAAACCATTACGTATACAGGAAGAACACCAGACATGGGTAAATTTGAACAATTCTGGGGAGGTATATGGGAGAACGAACAGGTAACAAAGGTACAACCGTGGATGATAGTCATCAGAGACAGGATTAAATCAAAGATCTCTTCAGTCAGGGAATTTAGTATCACCCTTGATTTATTAAGCAAGAAAATTAAAAAAAGGAAGAATTTAATGGCAACATCACCCGAACAGTATTCCACAGTGGCTCCCTATTGGACGCCATTGATTCCTAAAACTAAAACATCAGACCTCAGCAACTCCCAAGAATACAGGCCGATTACATGCTTACTGACGCTATACAAACTGTTTACTGGCGGCCTACTCGCAGATTACATGATGATTGATTGATCAATTTATCTTAATTTATATTAATGATATTACCGATGACCTTGAATCACATCCTTTTATTTACGCCGATGATACTACCCTTTTTGAAGTTGTTAATGATCCAACTACGTCGGCTGATCGGCTCAACAATGATTTATTAAAGATTTCGGAGTGGTCTGATAAATGGTTGATGACCGTGAACCCGTCAAAAACTCGAACTATGTTATTTTCGATTAAAATTGCTTTCGATGGGGGGATATCATATCGAGGAGGTCGATGCCCACACCCATCTCGGTCTCACTCTTCAAAGTAACATGTTATGGAATATGCATATTACAAGAATTTACGAAAAGGCTTGTAAAAGATCAAATATGCTAAAATCGTTAAAATTTAAAATCAATAGATCGACGCTCGCCTGTTTATACAAAAGTTTGATACGACCAATAATGGAGTACGGAAACGTAATATGGGATAATTGTACTACCGGGAATAGTCAGCTACTTGAAAGCGTTCAATATGAAGCATCCAGAGTTGTCACAGGGGCAATAAGGGGTACCAGTGCAAATAGACTACGTGAGGAAATGGATCTGAACACCAGAAGAAAAATCCATAAATTAATTTACTTTTACAAGATAGCTAATAAGATAGCTCCCATGTATCTGGTTGAACTTTTACCAAATTTGGTAAGAGAGCGTTCGCATATTGGTATGGCCCAAATGTCAGTTCATTTGCATGCAGAACAGAGAAATTTAGATCTTCATTTTTTCCTTCTACATTTAGTTTATGGAACACTCTCGAACTAGATATTAGAAACTCGATTTCACTTCCATCTTTCAAAGTAAAAGTGAATACTATTTTGTTCTCGTTAACTCTTTCCCTACGGCTGAAAAACATCAAAAATTGAACGACCACGTTGTTCTATTGATATCTCTTGAAATAACCATAACTGTTGCGAAAGCTATACATTTTCTGGAAGCCCAATAATCCGGCTTTTACTTGTTCTTTTAAATTTCCCGAACAAAACACATTATGTTAATATAAATTAGCATTAATTATCATAAATCGGGTTGAAAAATTTACATTTTTCCAGAAAAGGCCATCTTGCACGCCCGCATAGCATCTTGAAAACTCAAAATGCCACCAATCGCAGAGTTGTTTATGAAATCAAATCAAACTTGGCGTGTGCGTGGATTTCATGTTCCTGACGCTTGTCGAATTTCAATTTTTAATCTTGCATTACCGTGTGCCGTGTTTTTCGATTGACGACTTTGCGGGTCATCAATGACCCATTTTAACTGCGCCCGTAGGGAAAGAGTTAAGCTATAATAAGTTATTTGATTTTTCTCTATCTATAGAAGAGCCTCAGTCTTACATACCAGATTAAGACTGGGTTTTTGTGCTCTCAATGACTATTTGTATAAAATTAGTTATTGTGATTCACCTTTATATTTCTGTGGACTTGAAAAGGAAACTAAAACATTTCTTTTTATCATGTCCTCGTTTTGCTGCTCAACGTTTTGTTCTTCTTACCTCTGCTGCACGTTTATGTGGTCAGACATGGTTAGCGAGTGGCGAAAAAGAAAAACTCAGATATATACTATTTGACTCTGAAGCATTAAGTTATGAAGAAAACTGTAATTTGTTTCGTATTTCATGTTCAACACTTTATATTGAATACTGAGCGCTTCTCCCTAGCTAATGTTTAGCCTTTATTTATATTTTGTTTGTTATGTTATGTGCGTTCCTGTTTGTCTTTTTAAGAAAATAATGTAAAATGAAATGTATATGTGAGCTCCCTAGATGAGCAAGTTTGCTTTTGGGGTAAACGTGGATCGAAATAAATTTTAAATAAAAATAAATAAATCATGCACTTGAAAATGAGTTGTTGGATGAAGGGCAACTTGGTTGTAGAAAAGGAGTACAGTACTAGGAACAGTGGACCAACTACTTATTGACGAGTGCATAGTGGCTGAAGTTAAAGAATACCATCGGAATTTGGCTGTGGCATACTATGACTACCAGAACTCCAGAAGGCCTATGACTTCGTCCGTCATGACTGGGTCCTAATGGTATACGAGTGGATGGGCTTTCCTAGTTATGTAATAAAAGTGATGTAGCAATTAATGAAGAGATGGAAAACCAAACTTTCAGTGAAGATAGATGGGAAGAATGTGTTGAGTACATGGATCAGATTCCACAAGGTGACAGTTCCCCATTGGTTTACTTCTGCAAGACTCACCGGGGTACAGAATGGGTTTGCCAGGCTCACGACTAACTCCCCGTACTCATAGCTTATTTATCGATGACCTAAAAGTTTATCAAGAAAGCCATAACAACCTGGAAACCGTCAATAGTACTATTGTACAAGCAAGTGATGATACTGGTGCGGTCTATGGGGTTAAGAAGTGTGCCGAAATAGTGTACCATCGGGGAATGATAATCAAAGGAGAAGGACTTCTAGTGTTGGAACAGAGAATGAAAGCACTAGATCCAGAAAAAGGAGAGACCTATAAGTTTCTAGGTTGTGAACAAGCAGTATAGGTGTTGACCGTAGAAAGATTCTTGAGAGAACTAAAGTACGTTTGGAAGAACGTCTTGCCAAAATCCTCGAGGCTGAGCTGAACGATAGAAATATTATTCAAGCAATCAACTCATTTGTGTTACCTACTGTTACTTATCCGATGAATGTATGTAAAGTTGCTGAACAAGAATTAAACGAGATTGATATGATAATCAAACGTAATCTCCGTTTGAAAAGAATGCATGGAAGATTGTACAGTGATGAAAGATTATATCTGCCTAGAGATATGGGAGGAAGAGGCTTAAAAGGTGTGCAGGATGTATACAGAGAAACAAAAATTCGAGTTGCATGTTATATGGCAATGACCGGGGAATGTAACCGTGACTTTTACTCGATTAAGAAAGAGGCAATGGAGAGCGTTCGTGCTGTGGGTCACACAATAGACTTTGCGAATGGGGTAATCACACTGGATGGTGCACCACTGGATGTTGACTGGAAAAAGAGCTGGATAAAACTGAAAGAAATATATCAGCGAGCTGTTATTAATAAGAGATGCAATGATTACAAACAGAATCAAAGCTCAAATTTGGCCAGACAGGAACAGGAGTGCCACAGTTGGCTTAGTACATGGCTGGATCCACACAAGACAGCTGCAATATTTGAACTTCAGGAGCAAATGATAGAAACACGTGAATGGAAGAGAATTAGAGGTTTATAGGTTGAATCAAATCTCTGTCGTTTATGCTCCCGATTCCCTGAAACTGTAGAACATTGGGTACAGGAGTTACTGTATTAAGTGGACAAAGAAAGAACTTCGAAAGATGGATAGGAAAACAAGAAAATTTCTAACAGTGTATAGAGCCTTCCACCCCAAGGGCGATGTGGATCGGCTTTACTTCAAAAGAAGTCAAGGAGGTAGAGGGCTAATTAGTGTGGAGGATTGTGTAAATGTTGAAGTAAATAGCTTGCGAATGTATGTTGAATGTAGTGATGAGAAACTATTGATAGCAGTAGGAAAGAAGATGTTAGATGGAGGGAAAGAGAAAAAGGAGATCCAGAATTCTAGACGAGACAAGTATACAGGAAAGAATCTACATGGGAAATTCTACACAAGACAGAGGAAGGTAGAGATAGTAAGACCTGGAATTGGTTAAAAAGAGGAAACCTGAAGAAAGAAACAGAAGGAATGTTGATGGCGGCACAAGACCGGGCATTACGAACTCCATCAGGAAAGTGATTGACAAAGAAGATATATCGGCTGCTTGTAGGTTATGTGGAGAGCGTGATGAGACAATAGCACATATTGCTTCGGAATGTAAGATATTAGCCCAAATAAAGCAGTACAAGAACTGGAGACACGACAAAATTGCTCAGGTGATCCATTGGGAGTTATGTAAGAAATACAAGCTGGAGCATACGGAAAAGTGGTACGAGCATAAGCCAGAAAGTGTCACTGAAAATGTAAATGTAAAACTGCTGTGGGATATGAAAATCCAAACTGATAATAAGATAGAACATTCCCGGCCAGATATACTGTACTAGTACTAAATAAAAAGAAGAGATGCTGCGCACTGATAGATGTTACATGCCCATTTGATACAAGAGTTCTGCAGAAAGAAAAGGAATCAAGATCTAAAAAGAGAAATTAAGAGGATATGGTAATGTAAAGAAGTAACAATTGTACCCATCATTATTGGAACACTCGGAACAGTAAGCAACCATTTCGATATGTGGCTAGGAGGGCTCGACATTAGAATTGACTTCCAGATACTTCAAAAAGCTTGTTTGTTGGGAACTGCAAGAATATTGAGACATGTGTTAGACACCTAAGGGTGCGAGATGTACCTTGATATTTAGCAATGAAATCCAGCTAGTAATGAGCTGTGCGAAAACTGATAATAATGGAAACTTTATTCATTTATAATTGACGTATACTACAGTGATAAACCTCTCTTTTACAGGTAGTTTACCAATGTCTACTTGAATTAACACTATATGGTATAAAAATATTAGTATGACATTAAAGTCGGTAATCCCATTCTTTGTTACGTTTACAAAATATATAGTAAGATGTCCTTAATAATAATAATAATAATAATAATAATCATCATCATCGAAGAAACGACATTAGAACATCAGAACATCGAAGAAGCGACACGAACATCGAACATCGAAGCGACATCAGAACATCGAAGAAGCGACACGAACGAAGTTACAGAAGTACCAGCAGTTGGTGTTTGAAATCAGAGAAAGGAGAAGCGGGTATAGAGTGGAAGTGGTCCCAGTAATAATCGGATGCCTGGGAGGTGGTATTGAGAAGGCAACAACAGCAGTGAAAAAGATTATTGGAGATGAGGAAAGTGTGATTGGAATAATAAGCACAATGCAGAGGACGGTGCTCTTTGAAGGGGAAACAATAATAAGGAAGGTGCTTGGCGGGATGGTACAGACAGAGTAGTGGGACACAACGGGATCATGTGCAACTCGGTTACCGCCCAGCAAGAGTTGGTGGGTGGATGCAAGGGCCAGAGTGTGTTGAGCTGGGTAATTAATTAACAATAATAATAATAATAATAATAATAATAATAATAATGTAAACTTCATTTTATTGATAATTAATAATTAATTTACAATTTACAGGTAGTTTACCAATGTCTACTTGAACTGATTTTATATTATAATAACAGATTAGATGTTCATTAGTTCTGGGTTATTCCATTCTTTGTCGCGTTTACAGAAAACATAGTACGTGCTCCTTATACATATGTTCAATTAATGTTCATTATTTTCTTTAAAATATACTTCCTACAGCGTGCGTCATATTCAAGCTCTTTTAACATTTCAACAAAATCTAGTGATGCCGACTGTCCGAAAACTCCAAGTGTACTGATTGATAAATTGACAAACTTAACTTTTTCATAGTTTTTGCGCTGATCGTTAATTAAATTTAAGTACTTGCGTTTCTTACGGGAGATTAGACTCAAATCCGACAGTAAGTTCGAGAATGTAAAGAATTTTGTTTTCAATTGCTATTAGAAGGTCAGGACGAAATTGATCTCCAGTAAGAACAGATGGGCTGATAAAGCCAGGAATATCAGCGTAAAGCTCAGAATGTTGTACCGATTTAAATGTGGATGCGATGAAATTTAAAACAGAGTCGTGTCGCCAAGTAAAGCAGCACTCATCCAGATATGTTTTGCATCCAGCAACAACATGAAGCAAGGTCTCAGGAGCTGAGCATGAAAGAGCAATCAGATGTTGTTGATATTCCCCATTTCGACAGGTTTTTGTGTGTCGGAAGTGTGTGGCGTTTAGTAAAACACGGAACAGCGGAACACCGGAACAGCGGAACAGCAAATAATAAACATAAAAACAAATAATAATAATAATAATTATTATTATTATTATTATTATTAATAATAATAATAATAATAATAATAATAATAATAATAATACTGAAGTGTCGTATGAACAGACTGAGATGGCGAAATTAGCAATATTTGACATTCATTGTCAGAAAATGAATAATGTGTTACAGCCAGCTTGGCCACTTATTTTTTAAGGAATAAGGCCGGTTGGAAAGTCGCTGTTTTCGAATATCACGATCAACTCTGATATTCGATTGTACTTTGTATTAGAAATTTGAATTTCATTTTTCCTCTCATTAATGTTTATATATCGTTTCGATACTAAATTCTAAAATTGATTTTCCTATTTTAGAGCTTCCACAGTAAGTTGTGTATCCTAGTCAATAAAAGAGTTATTTGCCGTTCACATGGTACAGCACTCAGGAGTAACCCGACGAATTTTCGTCCGGCATAGCGTAGGTGGACAAATATTTCTACGGATAGTATAAAACGAAAAGTATACATCGTGTAAAAATTTGTCAACTATTGCCGCGAACAAATAAGTTAATCTAATTAACTTCTGAGTGCTGCGGAAATATATTTTATGACATATAAACAGCTGCGAAAATGAGCTCTGTTTTTTGTCAGTTTTACAACGACGATTAGATGGCGTACAGCAGACGATTAGATGGCGTATACAGCGGCACTTATGACCGGCACAGATATGATTGAAGAAGTTAGAAATAAAGCATAATATTATGCTTGTCGGCACAGATTTGGCCCCGTATTTATTATGCAAAGTGATTCGACCATAGCTCGACTGCTCGACAAAAGACTTCACTGCAAAGAACGGCGTTTGATTTAGACTCCGTACTTATTGAAAAGTCGTACCATAGTCGAATAAGACAACCGCGACGGCCGTATGGCCGCACTTATTATACCGAATTGCCGTAATTAACTGACTCAGACGGCGTATTGAATTAAAATTATTATTAATAATAATAATATTATTATTATTTTTTGTTTTTATGTTTATTATTTACTGTTCCGCTGTTCCGGTGTTCCGTGTTCCGCTGTTCCGTGTTTTACTAAACGCCGAACTGTGTTGTTGATGTACCGGATGGTAAAGTTAAAGATATTTTTAGGAAGTTTGCTTTGGACAGAGGACCATATGGAGTTGAACGTGGATGTAGAATGTTTAACGATGTTTGAGAAGAAAGAACCTTGTGAAATGTGGTGATTTTGAAGCCTATCTTCATGTTCTTTTCTGACTGCATTCAGGACATCTTTTGTATTTTTGTATATATCGTATTGAACATTTTTGTGATTGCTAGTGACCGACCATAGATTTCTGATCTCTTCGTTTGGCGAAGACTTTAAAGCAGATCGGGAGACGGTTTGACACTGGAGAAATTTGGTTTTAAACCGAATTTGTTGTGAGGAAGCAGAACATTGCTGAGAGTTGCAGAAATGGGAAGTTCTAGCCATTTTCGAATAAATTTTGACGTGATACTGTCTAGTTGTTCGCAGACCCAAGTTTTTGGTTATTAATCATGTCGTATGATTCTGACTTGTGATCTTGGTCTGACATATTGAAATCAAAATAGCGACCTAAATAACGGAAGGTTTGCCGTTTTCAACTCGTGGAATAAGTATGTTATTGACGAATAACTTAGGTAGATACTGGACAGATTTTGTTGCGTTTTTTTTCATGCCAAATGTTGAACATTTGTCAACTCGGATAATCATATTAGCCCACTGGCACCAAATTGTAAATCGGTTGAGAAGCATTTGGTTTTCTTTTTCTTGGCCGCTAATAACGGCAGCAGCATCTGCAAATTGAAACCAGTGGATTGGATTAAATGGGATACCATTTTCATTTAATTTCCAGAAGCCAAACTGACGATATTTGTCCGATTTAATGTGTTGGATAAATGTATTAAAAGCCATATTAATGAGAGGATGGGGCTGAGACAGTCACCTTGAAGGACACCACGGCCAATTCTAATGAAAGGTGTGTTGAACTCTTCGGTTATGATTGAAGTTTGGAAATCAGTGTAGAGACTTTGGATAAGATTATTGATGTGATCTGGAACGTGATGGTAGTGAAGAACTTCGGTTATGAGGTTATGATGAACTTCACCAAATGCATTTTTAAGGTCTAATAGTGATATGACGAGAGATCGTTGTTTTGTACGTGCTTTGTTAATTATATGCGCCATCCAGTGTTCCGGAAAGTTTTGGGGTGAATCCTTTCTGAATGTGTTGTTCTATGTATTGGTTTTCAGCTAGAAATTGGAATGTTTTATTGCGGATGCATGACGTGAACACTTTAAGCGGGATTGATTCAAGTGTTATTGGTCGAAAATTTGCAGGATTATCTGTCTCTCCTTTTTTATAAATGAGTATTGTGCATGCTTTTTTCCATTCAGAAGGAACAACGCCACATGACCAGGGGCTGTGTGGATGATTTCGGTTAAGTATGAACGTAAATATGGACAACGTTTAAAACAGATTACAGATAGCTGATCAAGTGGACATGGGGAGCCAGACGGTTTCATTTTACGTATGACGTTTGTGATCTCTTGATAGGTCGGAGGGTCAAGATTAAAAGGTGTTTGAGGAGAAGCAAATTTCGGGATCCAACTAGGAATGTTGAATATTTTATTTTGGTTGATAGCTGAGAATGTTTTAGTAAAATATAATTTGCATTGATCCATATTGAATGAAGGGAGTGTGACGTTTTTCTTTATGAAGATCTTTTAGGTTGGCTGGCTACGCAACTTCTTCGCGATGAATTTGATTTCTAAAACATCCCCATTTTCTGATTTTAATTTTTTTAAAGTTTTCAAGTCATTGGCGGAAAAGGTTTTGTATTTTCTATTAAGTTCTGCGTTAACATTGCCATCCACGTAACCACAATTTTCACTAAAGTAGTTGTAGATTACTGTTGCCATGGATTTGATGTTGATATTTAAGTCTTGAGACGTGATTGGATGATTTAAAAAGGTTAATTTGAAATAGTCGTTGGCGGTTGACCATTGTAATGGCGATTTCGGCAGTTTAATTCCCTTTTTTATTTCGGCGAAGTTTTCTAATTGATTTATCGGCGGCATTTCATGATTAAAGTGATCCATATTCGTCTCCTCTTGCTCCTCACAAATTGCTTCGGTCATTTGACTATAGATCTCGTCTTTTATTCCGTCAATGACTCTGCAGCTCCGTTGATGCATTTTAAGACCTCGAGCGCCTTTACAGACTTTACCACAACAGCATTTGACACTTTGCAAGGTTTGACAGGTAGGCATTCTTGCGCTGGCATTTCAAACGATGGATTGCCATTTGTTGCGGTTTCTTGGTCATACATGATCTTGCTCCGACAACGCCATGAATGACGGCCCAATGATACGTATTCCTTTCCACAGAAACCACATATAACGAGCGTTTTATTAATCATTATATATTAAGAATATGTTTAACAGATGAATATAGAACGCTGAATAATCAATTCAAGTAAAAAAGTGTTCGATGAAACTGACGACATGTACAGAGCGCGTGTGTACGCCACTGCTCTATGTCTGCTTTTATAATAATAATAATAATAATACAGTATTTGTATTGTGTTATGGTACTCTAAAGCGCTAAATCCAGGGTGCTCTAAAACGTATATACCGTGGTGATTGGTAATAACCTTAGAACGTTCTGAAAGCTAGACTGCTTATATATAAAGACATTTACCAAAAATCTAATAATGGCGTAATGTGGAGCAAAGGATGAGAAATAGATGAATTCTTAAAAGAACTGTTTAAAGATTTGAGAAAAAATAGGATTAAAAGAAAAGAGCACGATGAATTTCGGTAGACAACTTATCAAGTGCTACGTTTGCTAACTAATCATCGAAATTGTATAAACCATGGTACAGCTGTATACATTTTTCAAACCTACAGTATATTTAAGTTTGTTACCACGACAAGTTCGTTGCTCAATTACTGTAATAAAACCTGATAAACCTAACAAATTATAAACCTAATAAACCTAAAACTTAATAATCACACTAACTATTAATCAACACTTAAAAATTAAAATTATAATTATTTGGGAAAGTTTATAAAAAGGAAAGTTGTCAATTGATTTTAAAAGTTTAAAACTTTGTTTCAAAATTCGTCTTAAAAATAATTATTAAAATTACTATCAATTAAGTGTTGACTTATTTTTAGCTATTGGAAATATTGTTGAGAACACCGCATTGTTGGGTGATATAGTTCTGAGATTGCCTGATATTGCTCAAAAGGTTAGTATATTTACGTATCAAATATTCAATGAATTACGTTTTCGAAAATCTAATAAGTTGTATCGGAGAATTGACGAAAAATCGTACTCGTGTTTGGTGAAATATTCATATATTAGAGAGTTTTAGATCGACGTCCTTTTTGTTAACCGCAAATCGGCCGCGGTTAAACGTTTGACGTTAGAAGTTTGACGTCAAAGAGCAATTAGATTGGTGTTCGTATTTTCACGGCGGATAATTGGATTTTGGGACGATTCAAACATGGCGGCTTCCCATTTTTTCAAACAAAAACTGAATCATCATTCGAGAATAACAGACATGAACAGGTAAGAGTATAAATTTACACCTCAAACGTGGGTTGGTTGAGTAAAAGTTACTTAAAAACCTTGCCGTGATTCACTTACCTCAAGAAGCCGTAAAGCAGTAAAAACGTGAACCACAGACGGGTAGGTACTTCATCTGACCCCCATTATAGTGTATCATATAATAACTATGTAACCATGTATATTCTTAAGCTTCTTTACCCTCCTTAACCATCCTTAGCCATCCTTAGCCCTCCTTAGCCATCCTTAGCCCTCCTTAGGCATACTTAGCCCTCCTTAACCATCCTTAGCCCTCCTTAGCCCTCCTTAGCCCTCCTTAGCCATCCTTAGCCATCCTTAGCCCTCCTTAGCCATACTTAGCCCTCCTTAGGCATCCTTAGCCCTCCTTAGTCATCCTTAGCCCTCCTTAGCCATCCTTAGCCCTCCTTAGGCATACTTAGCCCTCCTTAGCCATCCTTAGCCCTCCTTAACCATCCTTAGCCCTCCTTAGCCCTCCTTAGCCCTCCTTAGCCATCCTTAGCCTTCCTTAGCCATCCTTAGCCCTCCTTAGGCATACTTAGCCCTCCTTAGCCATCCTTAGCCCTCCTTAGCCATCCTTAGCCCTCCTTAGCCATCCTTAGCCCTCCTTAGGCATCCTTAGCCCTCCTTAGGCATCCTTAGCCCTCCTTAGCCATCCTTAGCCCTCCTTAGCCATCCTTAGCCCTCCTTAGCCATCCTTAGCCCTCCTTAGGCATACTTAGCCCTCCTTAGCCATCCTTAGCCCTCCTTAGCCATCCTTAGCCCTCCTTAGCCATCCTTAGCCCTCCTTAGCCATACTTAGCCCTCCTTAGGCATCCTTAGCCCTCCTTAGCCATCCTTAGCCCTCCTTAGCCCTCCTTAGCCATCCTTAGCCCTCCTTAGCCATCCTTAGCCCTCCTTAGCCCTCCTTAGCCATCCTTAGCCCTCCTTAGCCCTCCTTAGCCATACTTAGCCCTCCTTAGCCATCCTTAGCCCTCCTTAGGCATACTTAGCCCTCCTTAGCCCTCCTTAGGCATACTTAGCCCTCCTTAGCCCTCCTTAGCCATCCTTAGGCATACTTAGCCCTCCTTAGCCATCCTTAGCCCTCCTTAGGCATACTTAGCCCTCCTTAGCCATCCTTAGCCATCCTTAGCCCTCCTTAGCCATCCTTAGCCCTCCTTAGGCATACGTAGCCCTCCTTAGCCATCCTTAGCCCTCCTTAGCCATCCTTAGCCCTCCTTAGCCATCCTTAGCCATCCTTAGCCCTCCTTAGCAATACTTAGCCCTCCTTAGGCATCCTTAGCCCTCCTTAGCAATACTTAGCCCTCCTTAGGCATCCTTAGCCCTCCTTAGCCATCCTTAGCCCTCCTTAGCCCTCCTTAGCCATCCTTAGCCCTCCTTAGCCATCCTTAGCCCTCCTTAGGCATACTTAGCCCTCCTTAGCCATCCTTAGCCCTCCTTAACCATCCTTAGCCCTCCTTAGCCCTCCTTAGCCCTCCTTAGCCCTCCTTAGCCATCCTTAGCCATCCTTAGGCATACTTAGCCCTCCTTAGCCATCCTTAGCCCTCCTTAGCCATCCTTAGCCCTCCTTAGCCATCCTTAGCCCTCCTTAGCCATACTTAGCCCTCCTTAGGCATCCTTAGCCCTCCTTAGCCATCCTTAGCCCTCCTTAGCCCTCCTTAGCCATCCTTAGCCCTCCTTAGCCATCCTTAGCCCTCCTTAGGCATACGTAGCCCTCCTTAGCCATCCTTAGCCCTCCTTAGCCATCCTTAGCCCTCCTTAGCCATCCTTAGCCCTCCTTAGCCATACTTAGCCCTCCTTAGGCATCCTTAGCCCTCCTTAGCCATCCTTAGCCCTCCTTAGCCATCCTTAGCCATCCTTAGCCCTCCTTAGGCATACTTAGCCCTCCTTAGCCATACTTAGCCCTCCTTAGGCATACTTAGCCCTCCTTAGGCATACTTAGCCCTCCTTAGCCATCCTTAGCCCTCCTTGGGCATACTTAGCCCTCCTTAGCCCTCCTTAGCCCTCCTTAGCCATCCTTAGGCATACTTAGCCCTCCTTAGCCCTCCTTAGCCCTCCTTAGCCATCCTTAGCCCTCCTTAGCCATCCTTAGCCCTCCTTAGGCATACTTAGCCCTCCTTAGGCATACTTAGCCCTCCTTAGCCCTCCTTAGCCATCCTTAGGCATCCTTAGCCCTCCTTAGCCATCCTTACCCTCCTTAGGCATACTTAGCCCTCCTTAGCCATCCTTAGCCCTCCTTAGGCATACTTAGCCCTCCTTAGCCCTCCTTAGCCCTCCTTACCCTCCTTAGCCATCCTTAGCCATCCTTAGCCCTCCTTAGGCATACTTAGCCCTCCTTAGCCATCCTTAGCCCTCCTTAGGCATACTTAGCCCTCCTTAGCCATCCTTAGCCCTCCTTAGGCATCCTTAGCCCTCCTTAGCCATCCTTAGCCCTCCTTAGGCATACTTAGCCCTCCTTAGCCATCCTTAGCCCTCCTTAGGCATACTTAGCCCTCCTTAGCCCTCCTTAGGCATCCTTAGCCCTCCTTAGCCATCCTTAGCCCTCCTTAGGCATACTTAGCCCTCCTTAGCCATCCTTAGCCCTCCTTAGGCATCCTTAGCCCTCCTTAGGCATCCTTAGCCCTCTTTAGCCATCCTTAGCCCTCCTTAGGCATACTTAGCCCTCCTTAGCCCTCCTTAGCCCTCCTTAGCCCTCCTTAGGCATACTTAGCCATACTTAGCCATACTTAGCCCTCCTTAGGCATACTTAGCCCTCCTTAGGCATCCTTAGCCCTCCTTAGCCATCCTTAGCCCTCCTTAGGCATACTTAGCCCTCCTTAGCCATCCTTAGCCCTCCTTAGGCATACTTAGCCCTCCTTAGCCCTCCTTAGGCATCCTTAGCCCTCCTTAGCCATCCTTAGCCCTCCTTAGGCATACTTAGCCCTCCTTAGCCATCCTTAGCCCTCCTTAGGCATCCTTAGCCCTCCTTAGGCATCCTTAGCCCTCTTTAGCCATCCTTAGCCCTCCTTAGGCATACTTAGCCCTCCTTAGCCATCCTTAGCCCTCCTTAGCCCTCCTTAGCCCTCCTTAGGCATACTTAGCCATACTTAGCCATACTTAGCCCTCCTTAGGCATACTTAGCCCTCCTTAGGCATACTTAGCCCTCCTTAGCAATCCTTAGCCCTCCTTGGGCATACTTAGCCCTCCTTAGCCCTCCTTAGCCATCCTTAGGCATACTTAGCCCTCCTTAGCCCTCCTTAGCCCTCCTTAGCCATCCTTAGCCCTCCTTAGCCATCCTTAGCCCTCCTTAGGCATACTTAGCCCTCCTTAGGCATACTTAGCCCTCCTTAGCCCTCCTTAGCCCTCCTTAGCCATCCTTAGCCCTCCTTAGGCATACTTAGCCCTCCTTAGCCATCCTTAGCCCTCCTTAGGCATCCTTAGCCCTCCTTAGCCATCCTTAGCCCTCCTTAGGCATACTTAGCCCTCCTTAGCCATCCTTAGCCCTCCTTAGGCATACTTAGCCCTCCTTAGCCCTCCTTAGGCATCCTTAGCCCTCCTTAGCCATCCTTAGCCCTCCTTAGGCATACTTAGCCCTCCTTAGCCATCCTTAGCCCTCCTTAGGCATCCTTAGCCCTCCTTAGGCATCCTTAGCCCTCTTTAGCCATCCTTAGCCCTCCTTAGGCATACTTAGCCCTCCTTAGCCATCCTTAGCCCTCCTTAGCCCTCCTTAGCCCTCCTTAGGCATACTTAGCCATACTTAGCCATACTTAGCCCTACTTAGGCATACTTAGCCCTCCTTAGGCATACTTAGCCCTCCTTAGCCATCCTTAGCCCTCCTTGGGCATACTTAGCCCTCCTTAGCCCTCCTTAGCCATCCTTAGGCATACTTAGCCCTCCTTAGCCCTCCTTAGCCCTCCTTAGCCATCCTTAGCCCTCCTTAGCCATCCTTAGCCCTCCTTAGGCATACTTAGCCCTCCTTAGGCATACTTAGCCCTCCTTAGCCATCCTTAGCCATCCTTAAGCATCCTTAGCCCTCCTTAGCCATCCTTACCCTCCTTAGGCATACTTAGCCCTCCTTAGCCCTCCTTAGCCCTCCTTAGCCATCCTTAGCCATCCTTAGCCCTCCTTAGGCATACTTAGCCCTCCTTAGGCATCCTTAGCCCTCCTTAGGCATACTTAGCCCTCCTTAGCCCTCCTTAGCCCTCCTTAGGCATACTTAGCCCTCCTTAGCCATCCTTAGCCCTCCTTAGGCATCCTTAGCCCTCCTTAGCCATCCTTAGCCCTCCTTAGGCATACGTAGCCCTCCTTAGCCATCCTTAGCCCTCCTTAGGCATACTTAGCCCTCTTTAGCCCTCCTTAGCCCTCCTTAGGCATACTTAGCCCTCCTTAGCCATCCTTAGCCCTCCTTAGCCCTCCTTAGCCCTCCTTAGGCATACTTAGCCATACTTAGCCATACTTAGCCCTCCTTAGGCATACTTAGCCCTCCTTAGGCATACTTAGCCCTCCTTAGGCATACTTAGCCCTCCTTAGCCCTCCTTAGCCATCCTTAGCCATCCTTACCCTCCTTAGGCATACTTAGCCCTCCTTAGCCATCCTTAGCCCTCCTTAGGCATACTTAGCCCTCCTTAGCCCTCCTTAGCCCTCCTTACCCTCCTTAGCCATCCTTAGCCATCCTTAGCCCTCCTTAGGCATACTTAGCCCTCCTTAGGCATCCTTAGCCCTCCTTAGGCATACTTAGCCATCCTTAGCCCTCCTTAGGCATACTTAGCCCTCCTTAGCCCTCCTTAGCCATCCTTAGCCCTCCTTAGGCATACTTAGCCCTCCTTAGCCCTCCTTAGCCATCCTTAGCCCTCCTTAGGCATACTTAGCCCTCCTTAGCAATCCTTAGCCCTCCTTAGGCATCCTTAGCCCTCCTTAGCCATCCTTAGCCCTCCTTAGGCATACTTAGCCCTCTTTAGCCATCCTTAGCCCTCCTTAGGCATACTTAGCCCTCCTTAGCCATCCTTGGCCCTCCTTAGCCCTCCTTAGCCCTCCTTAGCCATACTTAGCCATACTTAGCCCTCCTTAGGCATACTTAGCCCTCCTTAGGCATACTTAGCCCTCCTTAGCCATCCTTAGCCCTCCTTGGGCATACTTAGCCCTCCTTAGCCCTCCTTAGCCCTCCTTAGCCATCCTTAGGCATACTTAGCCCTCCTTAGCCCTCCTTAGCCCTCCTTAGCCCTCCTTAGCCATCCTTAGCCCTCCTTAGCCATCCTTAGCCCTCCTTAGGCATACTTAGCCCTCCTTAGGCATACTTAGCCCTCCTTAGCCATCCTTAGCCATCCTTAGGCATCCTTAGCCCTCCTTAGCCATCCTTACCCTCCTTAGGCATACTTAGCCCTCCTTAGCCATCCTTAGCCCTCCTTAGGCATACTTAGCCATCCTTAGCCCTCCTTACCCTCCTTAGCCATCCTTAGCCATCCTTAGCCCTCCTTAGGCATACTTAGCCCTCCTTAGGCATCCTTAGCCCTCCTTAGGCATACTTAGCCCTCCTTAGGCATACTTAGCCCTCCTTAGCCCTCCTTAGCCATCCTTAGCCCTCCTTAGGCATACTTAGCCCTCCTTAGCCCTCCTTAGCCCTCCTTAGCCATCCTTAGCCATCCTTAGCCCTCCTTAGGCATACTTAGCCCTCCTTAGGCATCCTTAACCATCCTTAGGCATACTTAGCCATCCTTAGCCCTCCTTAGGCATACTTAGCCCTCCTTAGCCCTCCTTAGCCCTCCTTAGCCATCCTTAGCCCTCCTTAGGCATACTTAGCCCTCCTTAGCCATCCTTAGCCCTCCTTAGGCATCCTTAGCCCTCCTTAGCCATCCTTAGCCCTCCTTAGGCATACTTAGCCCTCCTTAGCCATCCTTAGCCCTCCTTAGCCCTCCTTAGCCATCCTTAGCCCTCCTTAGCCATCCTTAGCCCTCCTTAGGCATACTTAGCCCTCCTTAGCCATCCTTAGCCATCCTTAGCCGTCCTTAGCCCTCCTTAGCCATCCTTAGCCCTCCTTAGCCATACTTAGCCCTCCTTAGGCATCCTTAGCCCTCCTTAGCCATCCTTAGCCCTCCTTAGGCATACTTAGCCCTCCTTAGCCATCCTTAGCCCTCCTTAGGCATACTTAGCCCTCCTTAGCCCTCCTTAGGCATACTTAGCCCTCCTTAGCCCTCCTTAGCCATCCTTAGGCATACTTAGCCCTCCTTAGCCATCCTTAGCCCTCCTTAGGCATACTTAGCCCTCCTTAGCCATCCTTAGCCCTCCTTAGCCCTCCTTAGCCATCCTTAGCCCTCCTTAGCCATCCTTAGCCCTCCTTAGGCATACTTAGGCCTCCTTAGGCATCCTTAGCCCTCCTTAGCCCTCCTTAGCCCTCCTTAGCCATCCTTAGCCCTCCTTAGGCATCCTTAGCCATCCTTAGCCCTCCTTAGGCATACTTAGCCCTCCTTAGCCCTCCTTAGCCCTCCTTAGCCATCCTTAGCCATCCTTAGCCCTCCTTAGGCATACTTAGCCCTCCTTAGGCATCCTTAGCCCTCCTTAGGCATACTTAGCCATCCTTAGCCCTCCTTAGGCATACTTAGCCCTCCTTAGCCCTCCTTAGCCCTCCTTAGCCATCCTTAGCCCTCCTTAGGCATACTTAGCCCTCCTTAGCCATCCTTAGCCCTCCTTAGGCATCCTTAGCCCTCCTTAGCCATCCTTAGCCCTCCTTAGGCATACTTAGCCCTCCTTAGCCATCCTTAGCCCTCCTTAGGCATACTTAGCCCTCCTTAGGCATACTTAGCCCTCCTTAGCCATCCTTAGCCCTCCTTAGGCATCCTTAGCCCTCCTTAGCCATCCTTAGCCCTCCTTAGGCATACTTAGCCCTCCTTAGCCATCCTTAGCCCTCCTTAGGCATACTTAGCCCTCCTTAGCCCTCCTTAGGCATCCTTAGCCATCCTTAGCCCTCCTTAGGCATACTTAGCCCTCCTTAGCCATCCTTAGCCCTCCTTAGGCATCCTTAGCCCTCCTTAGGCATCCTTAGCCCTCTTTAGCCATCCTTAGCCATACATGTCCAATATAACCATCGGGATGCATCTGCATCAGATGGTTACCGATCGCGACCGATTGTAAACTGATCCCTTCCCTTCCTAAGTGTACTAACCATCGGCATGCATCTGCATCAGATGGTTACCGATCGCAACCGATTGTAAACTGATCCCTTCCCTTCCTAAGTGTACTAACCATCGGTATGCATCTGCATCAGATCGTTACCGATCGCAACCGATTGTAAACTGATCCCTTCCTAAGCGTACTAAGCATCGGTATGCATCTGCATCAGATGCCTACCGATCGCCACCGATTGTAAACTGATGCTCCTACACCTCTGCCAACTTTCCTACCGATGGCACCGATGGCACCGATGGCTCCGATGGCACCGATCGCTTCAATCGCTTCAATAATAATGGATACTTTATCTGTTCCTACGCTACAATTCATTCATACCACATACAAGAGTTTCTAAACCCAAACAATTCAGCCATATAGTTTGTGTGTTATGTATTACCTCGTTCTTAAAAAACTTCAAACACATATGTTACGTTACACCATCGACACCGATAGCTTTAATGATCATGCATAATTTATCTGTTATGTATTATCTCGTTCTTAAAAAAACTTGCAACAACTGTATCTCACGTTCTCAAATAACCATGTAACAAATATCCTACGCTACAATTCATTCATAACACATATAAATGTTTGTTAACCCAAACAAACTCTTCACATATATCACTACTATTTATTACGATTACTTCAATTGTCACATGCATAAGCAAACTCTTCACATGTATCACTACTATTATTACGATGACTTCAATTGTCACATCCATACTTTATCTGTTATGTACTATTACCTCGTTCTTAAAAAAACTTGCAACAACTGTATCTTACGTTCTTAAATAACCATGTAACAAATACCCTGCGCTACAATTCATTCATAACACATATAAGTGTTTCTTAACCCAAACAAACTCTTGACATGTCTCCTTCTTAAAAAACTTCAAACACATATGTTACGTTACACCATCGCCACCGATACCTTTAATGATCATGCATAATTTATCTGTTATGTATTATCGCGTTCTTAAAAAAACTTGCAACAACTGTATCTCACGTTCTCAAATAACCATGTAACAAATATCCTACGCTACAATTCATTCATAACACATATAAATGTTTGTTAACCCAAACAAACTCTTCACATATATCACTACTATTTATTACGATTACTTCAATTGTCACATGCATAAGCAAACTCTTCACATGTATCACTACTATGTATTACCTCGTTCTTAAAAAAAATTGCAACAAATATCTCACGTTCTCAAATAACCATGTAACAAATATCCTGCGCCACAATTCATTAATGATCATGCATAATTTGTCTCTTATGTATTACCTCGTTCTTAAAAATACTTATATCAAATATCTTACGTTTTCAAATAACATTGTAACAAATATCCTACGCAACAATTCATTCATACCACATATCAATGTTTCTTAACCCAAACAAACTCTTCAAATGGCCTGGTTGCCATATCATCGCTGCGATCGCTCAATTTTAAAATCGACGATCGTAGCTATCATATTAAAACCACACGCTCAGCGATCCTGCCCATCACAGCGAACGCTCATTCGAAATATCTGTTGAACCCCAAAACGATACTTGCCGCAGTTACGCCTGTTTCAAACGTCCAATTTTTCATGTGTCCAATCAAATACATCGCATTATGCACATGATAAATTCCACCTATGAAACAATTAACTTACACTTATTTTCAATATTAACCGCTTCCGTAGACGGTCCAATATAACGACCAAAGTGCGATGGTCTCAAACGTCCAATTTATCATGTGTCGGATGTAATACGGTTCGTCGAAACAAACTGGGACGACATTTAAGTTCACTACTTTTAAAATGCAATCCGAACGACTTCTTTTTACGGGAGCTCCATTACTTTCCACAAAATGATAAGTTCTATGTTTCAAACCGACGTGCAATTTCTCCAACCTAATACGCATTATATTCGACACATGATAAATTCCACGTTTCAAATAGGCCTAATACTGATAAGATCGATTACAATGAAAAGCTGTGCTTGTGATAGTAAAGACACTTCTCTTTGTTTACAAAGCCCGCTATCAATACCGCTGACTATGTTTGTTTGCCGCGATCGCAGCGATTATATGGAAACAGGTGCGATCGTTAAAGTTTCTTAACACAAACAATTTCTGCACATCACTACTATTTGTTTTAACATGTCTCTTCATTTTCTCCCAAAATTTCTCGCCTTTATTTACATCAATTTACGACCAAACTGGGCACAAAATAAAAATATCACACCACATTCCTTTCTTTTCTCCCCACTTCGTCACACCCCAATATCCTGTCTGTCACATCCTTCTATAATTAATCCGTCATTCTCTGACCTTCTAACAAAAACCCTTCCAAAAATTATTAACGTCATACTTTATTTAACTTACACAAAACGTTCACAACAACCCAAAACACGTGTTGTTATAAATATTGCTCGCCATCATCTAATTGTTAAGTCAAAACAATTCTTTAATAAAAACAAACCTTTCGTCACTTCTGCCAAGTAACATAATCACACTAGCTAATAACTATTTACATATAAATCTCCCCTTAAATACTAATACTCCACTAATAACTATTTTGATATAACTACTCTCATTATCTTGCTAGTACACTCAACGAAACTTACTTTCATTAAAAATATTTTTACTTTCTCCATGCATTTACAAATGTCTTTCAACATAATTTATCTAATGATTACTAACTTAACACACTTATTTTCACTTATATCCTTGGCGCAGTTATGCTGTTTCAAACGTCCAATTTCTCATGTGTCCAATCAAATACATCGCATTATGCACATGATAAGTTCGTAATTGCGGTCGAACGAAATATTAAGTTCCACCCCTTCGGACGGATATGAGGACCATGCAATGCAAAGTGCGACGGTTTCAAACGTACAATTTATCATGTGCCAAGTGTAATACGCCTCGTCAAAATAAACTGGGACGACATTTTAGTTCATCAAAATAAACTTGGACGACATTTAAATTTACTACTTTTAAAATGCAATCCGAACGACTTCTTTTTACGGAAGGCCGATTACGTCTATGAAACAATTAACTTCCACTTGTTTGCAATATTAACTTCCATGCACCGCTTCCGGCGACGGCAATATAACGACCAAAGTGCGATGAGCTAGTGTGATTATGTTACTTGGCAGAAGTGACGAAAGGTTTGTTTTTATTAAAGAATTGTTTTGACTTAACAATTAGATGATGGCGAGCAATATTTATAACAACACGTGTTTTGGGTTGTTGTGAACGTTTTGTGTAAGTTAAATAAAGTATGACGTTAATAATTTGTGGAAGGGTTTTTGTTAGAAGGTCAGAGCATGACGGATTAATTATAGAAGGATGTGACAGATTAAGGTGAATATCTATAAGCTAATTAGTATTACAGGATATTGGGGTGTGACGAAGTGGGGAGAAAAGTGATATTTTTAGTTTCTGTGCAGTTTGGTCGTAAATGGATGTAAATAAAGGCGAGAAATTTTGGGAGAAAATGAAGAGACATATCAATAATAAATAGTAGTGATGTGCAGAAATTGTTTGTGTTAAGAAACTTTAACGCTCGCACCTGTTTCCATGCAATCGCTGCGATCGCGGCAAAACAAACATAGTCAGCGGTATTGATAGCGGGGTTTGTCGTGTCACAAGTCGAAGGAAAGAAAGCCCAAGTGTGTTTTTAGTATCGCAAGCAGAGCTTTTCATTGTAGTTGATGTTATCAGTAAGGGCTATTTGAAACGTCGAATTTATCATGTGTGGAATATAATGTGTATTAGGTTCGACAAATTGGACGTCGGGTTTCAAACATAGAATTTATCATTTTGTGGAAAGTAATGGACCTGCCGTAAAAAGAAGTGGTTGGGATTGCATTTTAAAAGTAGTAAACTTAAATGTCGTCCCAGTTTGTTTCCACGAACCGTATTACATTGGACACATGATAAATTGGACGTTTGAGACAATAACTATTTACATATAAATCTCCCCTTAAATACTAATACTCCACTAATAACTATTTTGATATAACTACTCTCATTATCTTGCTAGTACACTCAACGAAACTTACCGTTTCATTAAAAATATTTTTACTTTCTCCATGCATTTACAAATGTCTTTCAACATAATTTATCTAATGATTACTAACTTAACACACTTATTTTCACTTATATCCTTGGCGCAGTTATGCTGTTTCAAACGTCCAATTTCTCATGTGTCCAATCAAATACATCGCATTATGCACATGATAAGTTCGTAATTGCGGTCGAACGAAACATTAAGTTCCACCCCTTCGGACGGATATGAGGACCAATGCAAAGTGCGACGGTTTCAAACGTACAATTTATCATGTGCCAAGTGTAATACGCCTCGTCAAAATAAACTGGGACGATATTTTAGTTCATCAAAATAAACTTGGACGACATTAAAGTTTACTACTTTTAAAATGCAATCCGAACGACTTCTTTTTACGGAAGGCCGATTACGTCTATGAAACAATTAACTTCCACTTGTTTGCAATATTAACTTCCATGCACCGCTTCCGGCGACGGCAATATAACGACCAAAGTGCGATGGTCTCAAACGTCCAATTTATCATGTGTCCAATGTAATACGGTTCGTCGAAACAAACTGGGACGACATTTAAGTTTACTACTTTTAAAATGCAATCCCAAGTCCCAACCACTTCTTTTTACGGCAGGTCCATTACTTTCCACAAAATGATAAATTCTATGTTTGAAACCCGACGTCCAATTTGTCGAACCTAATACACATTATATTCCACACATGATAAATTCGACGTTTCAAATAGCCCTTACTGATAACATCAACTACAATGAAAAGCTGTGCTTGCGATACTAAAACACACTTGGGCTTTCTTTCCTTCGACTTGTGACACGACAAACCCCGCTATCAATACCGCTGACTATGTTTGTTTTGCCGCGATCGCAGCGATTGCATGGAAACAGGTGCGAGCGTTAAAGTTTCTTAACACAAACAATTTCTGCACATCACTACTATTTATTATTAATATGTCTCTTCATTTTCTCCCAAAATTTCTCGCCTTTATTTACATCCATTTACGACCAAACTGCACAGAAACTAAAAATATCACTTTTCTCCCCACTTCGTCACACCCCAATATCCTGTAATACTAATTAGCTTATAGATATTCACCTTAATCTGTCACATCCTTCTATAATTAATCCGTCATGCTCTGACCTTCTAACAAAAACCCTTCCACAAATTATTAACGTCATACTTTATTTAACTTACACAAAACGTTCACAACAACCCAAAACACGTGTTGTTATAAATATTGCTCGCCATCATCTAATTGTTAAGTCGAAACATCTTCCCCAAAAACGAACTCACATACAAAACGGCGAAACACATCAACTTTTAAAAACACTAAACCCAACAACTCATACAAGAAAAGCCACCTAAACATATACCTAGCACTCTCCGACAACGACGCCATGTTTCTTGCAACGATAAAAACGACGCTTAATGCCATCACTCCTTCCCAGTACTTTATTACCGAACCCTCCATCTGTCCATCGGTACCATCGGTAGCATCCGTCATACTCTCCATCTATTCCAAGTCCCCTACCATCTGTTACAATCTGTTACCGTCTGTTACCGTCTGCTACCATCTGCTACGATCTGTTACTACCTGCTACCGTCTGTTACCGTCTGTTACCATCTGCACCATCGGTACCATCGGTACCATCGGTAGCATCCGTCCTACTCTCCATCTATTCTAAGTCCCCTACCATCTGTTACAATCTGTTACCGTCTGTTACCGTCTGTTACCATCTGCTTCCATCTGCTACCGTCTGTTACCGTCTGCTACCATCTGCTACGATCTGTTACTACCTGCTACCGTCTGTTACCGTCTGTTACCATCTGCACCATCGGTACCATCGGTACCATCGGTAGCATCCGTCCTACTCTCCATCTATTCTAAGTTCCCTACCATCTGTTACAATCTGTTACCGTCTGTTACCGTCTGTTACCATCTGCTTCCATCTGCTACCGTCTGTTACCGTCTGCTACCATCTGCTACCGTCTGTTACCATCTGCTACCATCTGTTACCGTCTGTTACCATCTGCACCATCGGTACCATCGGTAGCATCCGTCCTACTCTCCATCTATTCTAAGTCCCCTACCATCTGTTACAATCTGTTACCGTCTGTTACCGTCTGTTACCATCTGCTTCCATCTGCTACCATCTGTTACCGTCTGTTACCGTCTGCTACCATCTGCTACCATCTGTTACCGTCTGTTACCATCTGCTACCGTCTGTTACCGTCTGCTACCATCTGCTACCGTCTGTTACCGTCTGTTACCATCTGCTTCCATCTGCTACCATCTGTTACCGTCTGTTACCATCTGCTTCCATCTGTTACCGTCTGTTACCGTCTGCTACCATCTGCTACCGTCTGTTACCATCTGCTTCCATCTGCTACCATCTGTTACCATCTGCTACCATCTGCTTCCATCTGCTACCATCTGTTACTACCTGCTACCTTCTGTTACCGACTGTTACCATCCACACCATCGGTACCATCGGTGCCATCGGTAGCATCCGTCCTACTCTCCATCTATTCTAAGTCCCCTACCATCTGTTACAATCTGTTACCGTCTGTTACCATCTGCTTCCATCTGCTACCGTCTGTTACCGTCTGCTACCATCTGCTACGATCTGTTACTACCTGCTACCGTCTGTTACCGTCTGTTACCATCTGCACCATCGGTACCATCGGTACCATCCGTCCTACTCTCCATCTATTCTAAGTCCCCTACCATCTGTTACCGTCTGTTACCGTCTGCTACCATCTGTTACCGTCTGTTACCATCTGCTACCGTCTGTTACCGTCTGTTACCGTCTGCTACCATCTGCTACCGTCTGTTACCGTCTGTTACCATCTGCTTCCATCTGCTACCATCTGTTACCGTCTGTTACCATCTGCTTCCATCTGCTACCATCTGTTACCGTCTGTTACCGTCTGCTACCATCTGCTACCGTCTGTTACCATC
Source organism: Chrysogorgia sp. JL179-B06 (assembly GCA_035772405.1). Taxonomy (NCBI): domain Eukaryota; kingdom Metazoa; phylum Cnidaria; class Anthozoa; order Scleralcyonacea; family Chrysogorgiidae; genus Chrysogorgia; species Chrysogorgia sp. JL179-B06. The sequence goes on from JAYKKM010000143.1 coordinate 745,219, forward strand.
TGCTTCCATCTGCAACCATCTGTTACCGTCTGTTACCATCTGCTTCCATCTGCTACCATCTGTTACTACCTGCTACCGTCTGTCACCGACTGTTACCATCCGCACCATCGGTGCCATCGGTAGCATCCGTCCTACTCTCCATCTATTCTAAGTCCCCTACCATCTGTTACAATCTGTTACCGTCTGTTACCGTCTGTTACCATCTGCTTCCATCTGCTACCGTCTGTTACCGTCTGCTACCATCTGCTACGATCTGTTACTACCTGCTACCGTCTGTTACCGACTGTTACCGACTGTTACCATCTGCACCATCGGTACCATCGGTACCATCGGTAGCATCCGTCCTACTCTCCATCTATTCTAAGTCCCCTACCATCTGTTACAATCTGTTACCGTCTGTTACCGTCTGTTACCATCTGCTTCCATCTGCTACCGTCTGTAACCGTCTGTTACCATCTGCTTCCATCTGCTACCGTCTGTTACCGTCTGCTTCCATCTGCTACCGTCTGTTACCGTCTGCTACCATCTGCTACGATCTGTTACTACCTGCTACCGTCTGTTACCGTCTGTTACCATCTGCACCATCGGTACCATCGGTACCATCGGTAGCATCCGTCCTACTCTCCATCTATTCTAAGTTCCCTACCATCTGTTACAATCTGTTACCGTCTGTTACCGTCTGTTACCATCTGCTTCCATCTGCTACCGTCTGTTACCGTCTGCTACCATCTGCTACCGTCTGTTACCATCTGCTACCATCTGTTACCGTCTGTTACCATCTGCACCATCGGTACCATCGGTAGCATCCGTCCTACTCTCCATCTATTCTAAGTCCCCTACCATCTGTTACAATCTGTTACCGTCTGTTACCGTCTGTTACCATCTGCTTCCATCTGCTACCATCTGTTACCGTCTGTTACCGTCTGCTACCATCTGCTACCATCTGTTACCGTCTGTTACCATCTGCTACCGTCTGTTACCGTCTGCTACCATCTGCTACCGTCTGTTACCGTCTGTTACCATCTGCTTCCATCTGCTACCATCTGTTACCGTCTGTTACCATCTGCTTCCATCTGTTACCGTCTGTTACCGTCTGCTACCATCTGCTACCGTCTGTTACCATCTGCTTCCATCTGCTACCATCTGTTACCATCTGCTACCATCTGCTTCCATCTGCTACCATCTGTTACTACCTGCTACCTTCTGTTACCGACTGTTACCATCCACACCATCGGTACCATCGGTGCCATCGGTAGCATCCGTCCTACTCTCCATCTATTCTAAGTCCCCTACCATCTGTTACAATCTGTTACCGTCTGTTACCATCTGCTTCCATCTGCTACCGTCTGTTACCGTCTGCTACCATCTGCTACGATCTGTTACTACCTGCTACCGTCTGTTACCGTCTGTTACCATCTGCACCATCGGTACCATCGGTACCATCCGTCCTACTCTCCATCTATTCTAAGTCCCCTACCATCTGTTACCGTCTGTTACCGTCTGCTACCATCTGTTACCGTCTGTTACCATCTGCTACCGTCTGTTACCGTCTGTTACCGTCTGCTACCATCTGCTACCGTCTGTTACCGTCTGTTACCATCTGCTTCCATCTGCTACCATCTGTTACCGTCTGTTACCATCTGCTTCCATCTGCTACCATCTGTTACCGTCTGTTACCGTCTGCTACCATCTGCTACCGTCTGTTACCATCTGCTTCCATCTGCAACCATCTGTTACCGTCTGTTACCATCTGCTTCCATCTGCTACCATCTGTTACTACCTGCTACCGTCTGTCACCGACTGTTACCATCCGCACCATCGGTGCCATCGGTAGCATCCGTCCTACTCTCCATCTATTCTAAGTCCCCTACCATCTGTTACAATCTGTTACCGTCTGTTACCGTCTGTTACCATCTGCTTCCATCTGCTACCGTCTGTTACCGTCTGCTACCATCTGCTACGATCTGTTACTACCTGCTACCGTCTGTTACCGACTGTTACCATCTGCACCATCGGTACCATCGGTAGCATCCGTCCTACTCTCCATCTATTCTAAGTCCCCTACCATCTGTTACAATCTGTTACCGTCTGTTACCGTCTGTTACCATCTGCTTCCATCTCCTACCGTCCGTTACCGTCTGTTACCATCTGCTTCCATCTGCTACAGTCTGTTACCGTCTGCTACCATCTGCTACGATCTGTTACTACCTGCTACCGTCTGTTACCATCTGTTACCATCTGCACCATCGGTACCATCGGTAGTATCCGTCCTACTCTCCATCTATTCTAAGTCCCCTACCATCTGTTACAATCTGTTACCGTCTGTTACCGTCTGTTACCATCTGCTTCCATCTGCTACCGTCTGTTACCGTCTGCTACCATCTGCTACCGTCTGTTACCATCTGCTACCATCTGTTACCGTCTGTTACCATCTGCAGCATCGGTACCATCGGTAGCATCCATCCTACTCTCCATCTATTCTAAGTCCCCTACCATCTGTTACAATCTGTTACCGTCTGTTACCGTCTGTTACCATCTGCTTCCATCTGCTACCATCTGTTGCCGTCTGTTACCGTCTGCTACCATCTGCTACCATCTGTTACCGTCTGTTACCATCTGCTACCGTCTGTTACCGTCTGCTACCGTCTGTTACCGTCTGTTTCCATCTGCTACCATCTGTTACCGTCTGTTACCATCTGCTTCCATCTGTTACCGTCTGTTACCGTCTGCTACCATCTGCTACCGTCTGTTACCATCTGCTTCCATCTGCTACCATCTGTTACCATCTGCTTCCATCTGCTTCCATCTGCTACCATCTGTTACTACCTGCTACCTTCTGTTACCGACTGTTACCATCCGCACCATCGGTACCATCGGTGCCATCGGTAGCATCCGTCCTACTCTCCATCTATTCTAAGTCCCCTACCATCTGTTACAATCTGTTACCGTCTGTTACCATCTGCTTCCATCTGCTACCGTCTGTTACCGTCTGCTTCCATCTGCTACCGTCTGTTACCGTCTGCTACCATCTGCTACGATCTGTTACTACCTGCTACCGTCTGTTACCGACTGTTACCATCTGCACCATCGGTACCATCGGTACCATCCGTCCTACTCTCCATCTATTCTAAGTCCCCTACCATCTGTTACTATCTGTTACCGTCTGTTACCGTCTGTTACCATCTGCTTCCATCTGCTACCGTCTGTTACCGTCTGCTACCATCTGCTACGATCTGTTACTACCTGCTACCGTCTGTTACCGACTGTTACCATCTGCACCATCGGTACCATCGGTACCATCGGTAGCATCCGTCCTACTCTCCATCTATTCTAAGTCCCCTACCATCTGTTACAATCTGTTACCGTCTGTTACCGTCTGTTACCATCTGCTTCCATCTGCTACCGTCTGTTACCGTCTGCTACCATCTGCTACGATCTGTTACTACCTGCTACCGTCTGTTACCGTCTGTTACCATCTGCACCATCGGTACCATCGGTACCATCCGTCCTACGCTCCATCTATTCTAAGTCCCCTACCATCTGTTACCGTTTGTTACCGTCTGCTACCATCTGTTACCGTCTGTTACCATCTGCTACCGTCTGTTACCGTCTGTTACCGTCTGCTACCGTCTGCTACCGTCTGTTACCGTCTGTTACCATCTGCTTCCATCTGCTACCATCTGTTACCGTCTGTTACCATCTGCTTCCATCTGCTACCATCTGTTACCGTCTGTTACCGTCTGTTACCATCTGCTTCCATCTGCTACCGTCTGTTACCATCTGCTTCCATCTGTTACCGTCTGTTACCATCTGCTTCCATCTGCTACCATCTGTTACTACCTGCTACCGTCTGTTACCGACTGTTACCATCTGCACCATCGGTACCATCGGTACCATCGGTAGCATCCGTCCTACTCTCCATCTATTCTAAGTCCCCTACCATCTGTTACAATCTGTTACCGTCTGTTACCGTCCGTTACCATCTGCTTCCATCTGCTACCGTCTGTTACCGTCTGCTACCATCTGCTACGATCTGTTACTACCTGCTACCGTCTGTTACCGACTGTTACCATCTGCACCATCGGTACCATCGGTAGCAGCCGTCCTACTCTCCATCTATTCTAAGTCCCCTACCATCTGTTACAATCTGTTACCGTCTGTTACCGTCTGTTACCATCTGCTTCCATCTGCTACCGTCTGTAACCGTCTGTTACCATCTGCTTCCATCTGCTACCGTCTGTTACCGTCTGCTTCCATCTGCTACCGTCTGTTACCGTCTGCTACCATCTGCTACGATCTGTTACTACCTGCTACCGTCTGTTACCGACTGTTACCATCTGCACCATCGGTACCATCGGTAGCATCCGTCCTACTCTCCATCTATTCTAAGTCCCCTACCATCTGTTACAATCTGTTACCGTCTGTTACCGTCTGTTACCATCTGCTTCCATCTGCTACCGTCTGTTACCGTCTGCTACCATCTGCTACGATCTGTTACTACCTGCTACCGTCTGTTACCGACTGTTACCATCTGCACCATCGGTACCATCGGTAGCATCCGTCCTACTCTCCATCTATTCTAAGTCCCCTACCATCTGTTACAATCTGTTACCGTCTGTTACCGTCTGTTACCGTCTGCTACCATCTGCTACCATCTGTTACCGTCTGTTACCATCTGCTACCGTCTGTTACCGTCTGCTACCATCTGCTACCGTCTGTTACCGTCTGTTACCATCTGCTTCCATCTGCTACCATCTGTTACCGTCTGTTACCATCTGCTTCCATCTGTTACCGTCTGTTACCGTCTGCTACCATCTGCTACCATCTGCTACCGTCTGTTACCATCTGCTTCCATCTGTTACCGTCTGTTACCATCTGCTTCCATCTGCTACCATCTGTTACTACCTGCTACCGTCTGTCACCGACTGTTACCATCCGCACCATCGGTACCATCGGTGCCATCGGTAGCATCCGTCCTACTCTCCATCTATTCTAAGTCCCCTACCATCTGTTACAATCTGTTACCGTCTGTTACCATCTGCTTCCATCTGCTACCGTCTGTTACCGTCTGCTACCATCTGCTACGATCTGTTACTACCTGCTACCGTCTGTTACCGTCTGTTACCATCTGCACCATCGGTACCATCGGTACCATCCGTCCTACTCTCCATCTATTCTAATTCCCCTACCATCTGTTACCGTCTGTTACCGTCTGCTACCATCTGTTACCGTCTGTTACCATCTGCTACCGTCTGTTACTGTCTGTTACCGTCTGCTACCGTCTGTTACCGTCTGTTACCATCTGCTTGCATCTGCTACCATCTGTTACCGTCTGTTACCATCTGCTTCCATCTGCTACCGTCTGTTACCGTCTGCTTCCATCTGCTACCGTCTGTTACCGTCTGCTACCATCTGCTACGATCTGTTACTACCTGCTACCGTCTGTTACCGACTGTTACCATCTGCACCATCGGTACCATCGGTACCATCCGTCCTACTCTCCATCTATTCTAAGTCCCCTACCATCTGTTACTATCTGTTACCGTCTGTTACCGTCTGTTACCATCTGCTTCCATCTGCTACCGTCTGTTACCGTCTGCTACCATCTGCTACGATCTGTTACTACCTGCTACCGTCTGTTACCGACTGTTACCATCTGCACCATCGGTACCATCGGTAGCATCCGTCCTACTCTCCATCTATTCTAAGTCCCCTACCATCTGTTACAATCTGTTACCGTCTGTTACCGTCTGTTACCATCTGCTTCCATCTGCTACCGTCTGTTACCGTCTGTTACCATCTGCTTCCATCTGCTACAGTCTGTTACCGTCTGCTACCATCTGCTACGATCTGTTACTACCTGCTACCGTCTGTTACCATCTGTTACCATCTGCACCATCGGTACCATCGGTAGCATCCGTCCTACTCTCCATCTATTCTAAGTCCCCTACCATCTGTTACAATCTGTTACCGTCTGTTACCGTCTGTTACCATCTGCTTCCATCTGCTACCGTCTGTTACCGTCTGCTACCATCTGCTACCATCTGTCACCGTCTGTTACCATCTGCTACCGTCTGCTACCGTCTGTTACCATCTGTTACCGTCTGTTACCATCTGCTACCGTCTGTTACCGTCTGTTACCGTCTGCTACCATCTGCTACCGTCTGTTACCGTCTGTTACCATCTGCTACCGTCTGTTACCGTCTGCTACCATCTGCTACCATCTGTTACCGTCTGTTACCATCTGCTTCCATCTGCTACCATCTGTTACCGTCTGTTACCGTCTGCTACCATCTGCTACCATCTGTTACCGTCTGTTACCATCTGCTTCCATCTGCTACCATCTGTTACCGTCTGTTACCATCTGCTTCCATCTGCTACCATCTGTTACTACCTGCTACCGTCTGTTACCATCTGCTATCCGATGGCTATACTGGACATACCTCTCCTTAGCCATCCTTAGGCATACTTACCCCTCCTTAGCCCTCCTTAGCCATCCTTAGCCCTCCTTAGCGATCCTTAGCCCTCCTTAGCCCTCCTTAGGCATACTTAGCCCTCCTTAGGCATACTTAGCCCTCCTTAGGCATACTTAGCCCTCCTTAGGCATACTTAGCCCTCCTTAACCCTCCTTAGGCATACTTAGCCCTCCTTAGCCATCCTTAGGCATACTTAGCCCTCCTTAGCCCTGCTTAGGCATACTTAGCCCTCCTTAGGCATACTTAGACATACTTAGCCATACTTAGCCCTCCTTAGGCATGGTATACATATGCACCTTTCAATGCTAAACCCGAGGGGGTATCCAGCACATGCGGGGCATATGAATTTTTAATGCCAATTTTCTATCAAATGCCCCACTGTTATATATCTGTCAAATATAATCAAATATCCCCAAGTGGGGATTAGCTCAAAGACGCAAAATAGGCCTTTCGTCTCAAGCTAAAGATGCGCGATCCTTTGGTGAGGTCAAATCGCTCGGGCCAAGACTAACGATCAAATTCCCGACGGTGGGGCGAGAAAACACGGTCAAATGCCCCATATATGCCGGATACCCCTTCTGGGGCTTAACATTGATAGGTGCATTTAGCACACCGCACGGGATATTGCAGGTAGTTTTGTAGTTACAACTTACATTTTTTACTTGTACTTTACAGAAGAAAAAGTTAAAAGCTATGCCTATCTGTTAACAGCTTCTAAATTTAAGTCCTTGTCATGCCTATTCATATGAGCCTGTTTAGTTCCCACGGACATTTATATTTCGTTTAAAAACGGTCCGGTTAGGTGAAATCCCAACTCGAACTTGGTATCTGTGAAGGGCCGTAGCTAACAACATTTCCAAATGAAATATTTTTAGTTTTAGTTGTAAATCAAACTAGCTTGTATAGTTGTATTAGTTGTTTACGTGAAACAAAGGAAATGTCAAAGTACACTTTTGAGACCTGTGGGAACTTCGCAATATTCACATTCCCATAAAGTGTCTTACTATTACTTGTAACTGATTATCATAGTACTTTGTGATTATCGTGGTTTCCTTTAATATCATGAAGGTATGTGTTTTAATACTCCAGTTTATAACAATTTTGTGAATAGTCTATGCCACTGCAATCAATGCATTCTAGGGACCTTGAGGATCGAGGCATATGAAATTTGAAAACCCCATGCAGATTGTTTGTGACATAACCGAACGATAAATATATCGCGTCATTATCTTTTTCAGTCTTGAAATATCTAAACCTATCTAGACAACCATTTATTTATAAAATTGGTAAGAGACTATATTATTTATATTATAATACTTTACCAATAATGGCAAATGCCCAAATTTGGTTGATTTTTATCTGTTAGGGCTAGTTTTTGTACATAACCAGTTCCGATGGGATAGGAATAGGATTAGGGTAACATTAGGGTTAGTATTTGGGGTTAGGATTAGGATTAGGGTTGGATTATGAGCTCTATCGGGTCTGAAATATCTGACCGCTATATATACGTTACAAAATTAATTATAGAAATACAACAGTTGAGGGACAATCTGTTCGAGCGATACCTGATACGGTACATGGACATGGGTTAAAACATGGAGTGATTAATTTTTGGACTAATTTTTCGATTCGTTTTTTAACTAATTTTTGGATTCGTTTTTAGAATAATTTTTGCACTCATTTTGAATGAAAACGGACTTTTACTTGTGTAATAAATCTACAGGCTTTCAGCCGAACAATCGCTTCTCTTGTAATAGGTACGGTGAAATGAAGCCTTCGTTGAAAATCCATTCATTCGTCAATATGACACATCATGTTTAATCCTTGAATATTATAAGCAACATTGCCATGCATATGTTAGCTTGCTTCAAGTGCACTTAACCCCAAAATGATTTTTAGCGATATCAAATCTTGGTATGATTTCTAGCATTTTAGTGAAAAAAATTTTCAATTTAGGCAAATCGTTTGATTTTTATGGCCTTTTGAATTTAGCTTTTGATGGCCCGGGTGTATTTAGCTTTTGATGGCCCGACCGATCCCAGGAGCCTGGATCTAGCACGTTTTCTGACGTATTTTTTGTGATATAAAGGAATAGTGTGAAGACTTATACCTGAACTTAGGCACGATTTATTCATGCAATTGACAGCTACACATCTGTTAACCATGTTTTCACAATCAGCAAACGAACGCAGTATATCAATGTAGATAAACCGCCAATTTATAGCGAATTTGCATGCAGGCAATCTCCGATGAAAAAGTCCCCAAAATTGGGTTTTTGTTCCCAGTCCTCTGGTTCCCAGTTCCCTATAATTTGCTACTGTGGGAAAATATTTGTTTACCGATAAAGAATGGCCCAGTATGTTTTACAAAGCTTTTGACAAAGCGTTGCGATACAAATGGTCTTTCTTAGCTTTTCTCTAAATCGTCAACCGGACGATTTGACGAGAGTGTTTTATATGTCCGCTTAGCCGTCGGCAGTGATCGAGCCGCCGCTCAGGTAAGGAATTGTACTTTCTGTCAAGAACTTTGGCTAAACTACATCGACCTTGTAGTCTGTAATGGGCTATTCCATTTAATAACCGCACCCCCCTATCGATGACACATGTTTCAGATTCATGACCCCTGAGGAATTCCGGGCTCTGAAAGGTCTACCCCTGAGGAATTCTTGGCTAGAAAATGTCTACCCTGAGGAATTCCTGGCTAGAAAATGTCTACCCTGAGGAATTCCAGGCTAGAAAATGTCTACCCTGAGGAATTCCTGGCTAGAAAATGTCTATCCTGAGGAATTCCTGGCTAGAAAAGGTCTACCCTGAGGAATTCCTGGCTAGAAAAGGTCTACCCTGAGGAATTCCGGGCTAGAAAATGTCCACCCTGAGGAATTCCGGGCTAGAAAAGGTCTACCCTGAGGAATTCCTGGCTAGAAAAGGTCTACCCTGAGGAATTCCGGGCTAGAAAATGTCCACCCTGAGGAATTCCGGGCTAGAAAATGTCTACCCTGAGGAATTCCGGGCTCTGAAAGGTCTACCCCTGAGGAATTCCAGGCTAGAAAATGTCTTCCCTGAGGAATTCCAGGCTAGAAAATACACACCCCTGAGGAATTCCAAGGGCTCAAATGACCCTACCCCCGAATAATTCCAAGGTCCTCGATAGGGGGGGGGTACGGATATAAAATGGAATAGCCCAATATAATTTTAAAGTTCTGAGGCGAAACTCTGAAGAATTACGAGACGAGTCAGACGATGGATGTTTGTTTGGCGACGAAGCGAGAATAATATTAATAATAGTTTTAAGTTTTAACTTATTTCATGTGTTCAATTGTATTTTGGGTCTGTCGTGTATAATTATGTGTTGCAGGTGTATCGAATAAATCTTTACCAGCCATAGTTCTGAAAAGAACTGTTTAATTTTACCGCGATTCGAAATTCGAATTCGACTCGAAACGTTAAAGTGCATATAAGCCCTACAGGGTTTTTAGTTATTCGTGTAGACCACGAAAAAATGACGTAATAAAGTATTTTACAGTTTTTGATTTGGTCCTTTCGTTTCCGAGATATTGCTCTTCAAACATAGCCATTTAGCGTTGTTTGCATAAAAAAGCCGCGCGTGAGAGAGTCCTGGTACTCGGGGACGGTTAGCGTTTTGGACAACAACAAGTTCAAAAGATCATATATCAAGTGAAATCGCCGCGATATCACGCTCAAATTTAGACTCAAATGAGTATGAAAGCCCATTGTCTAGTTCAGATAATATAATCGAGGAAGAAACTGAACTATCGGCGAAATATGAGGACGAGTCTGATGACTGTTTCATGGACGCCTACGCTGATGAGCCGTTGGCTGACGAACAATGGCTTGCCGCGTATGAAAGAAGAAGGGAGGAGGACAAAAAACACTTGGAACACTTACTCGAAGGTGGATGGTGCTGAATCCGTCAAATCTTGGTACGTTCATTGCGCCATATTTGTCATATATTTCATCAATTTATTTTATGTACAGTATGGTATGGGTTTATTGGTTTATTGTATGGCCTATAGTATAGGTGCAAGTGTGGGAACTGTAATGTCGTTGTAACTGTAAAACCCTAGGGAAATGTTCGACTGTTTCGTGCATAACTTGAACATCCTGGCTTTGGAGTTTGGTCCTGTTTGTCTCAACAGATGGAGTTTGAACACTTTTCAGACACGAGACGGACGTCGATACAATCAAATATTATCAAAAGAAAGGTAATATGAAAGGCCAAACTATTAAAATATTTAGCAAACAACCTTGTCAATATCAAACTAAACATAGACAATATTTAATTTTACCATTCTATTTTATAATAGGTGTCTATGTGTAGTTTAATATTGACAAGGTTGTTTGCTAAATATTTTAACATACTTTGGCCTCTCATATTACGTCCATCTCGTGTCTGAAAAGTGTTTGCCGCTAACTCCAAACTTCATCTGTTGAGACAAACAGGACCAAAGCCAGGATGTTCAGTCATGCACGGAGGCTGTTAACCTACGACTTCAATCAGTAATGGTGTCGCTCAAAACAGTCGAACATTTCTTATTTCTGTGCAGCAACAACATTCCGTAGGGTTTTACAGTTACAACGACATACTACAGGCTATACAATAAACCCATACCATACTGTACATAAAATAAATTAATGAAAGATATGACAAATATGGCGCAAATGAACGTACCAAGATTTTACGGATTCAGCACCATTCCACCTTCGAGTAAGTTGTTCCAAGTGTTTTTTGTCCTCCTCCCTTCTTCTTTCATACGCGGCAAGCCATTCTTCGTCCGCCAACGGCTCATCAGCGTAGGCGTCCATGAAACAGTCATCAGACTCGTCCTCATATTTCGCCGATAGTTCAGTTTCTTCCTCGATTATATTATCTGAACTAGACAATGGGCTTTCATACTTATTTGAGTCTGAATTTGAGCGTGATATCGCGGCGATTTCACTTGATATATGATCTTTTGAACTTGTTGTTGTCCAAACGTTATGTATTCCTTGTTTGTGAAATCTAATCCGTCCCCGAGTACCAGGACTCTCTCACGCGCGGCTTTCAACGCCAAATGGCTATATCTCGGAAACGAAAGGACCAAATCCAAAACTGTAAAATACTTTATCAGGTCATTTTTTGTGGTCTACACGAATAACTGAAAACCCCGTAGGGCTTATATGCACTTTAACGCAAAACTTTGCGAGCAATAGCTCCTAAAGAAACTGGTGAGAGCTCGCAATCAACCAATCAAATGTCGAGTTTCATCGGAGTTCCCCGAACGCCAGCATATCCTCACTCTTATAATGACTATAATGATCAATCAACCATTCCTGTTAAAATGATGATAATGATCAAATTAAGAGCGACTTGTTAATTTAATGCTAGAACCCAACCCCAACGCAACAAAGATCCTAACCCTAACCCCCCGCCTAATGGGTTTTCTAACCCTAACCCCCCGCCTAGGCTTTGCGTGAACGCCTTTCACCAGCGTTGTCGGCAGTTGTCGGCAGCCAGGCCTCATTAAAGTGCACGAGCGCGGCTCGCAGGGCACATTTTCAATTTGTGCAGGCACAATTTTTGTTGTTGATTTTTAGCTAATTATTTAGACGTTCGCAGGCACTATTTACAATTCAGAAAGTTTGTGTAGGCACAGAGTTCATTGGCTGTGTTTACATGACGTATACATTTTCAAAATAATATATGAAGCAAAAAAACGTTTAATCACTATATGTCAGTGGCGTTGGTCATGTTTGTGAAGTGTGAACAAGTTAATAGTCAAGCACTGAAACGGATGTTTTTTGCGTGTGAAAATTTTGAGGTTTATCGAATAGCATGTCGCGCAGTCGCGATGTAAGATTTTTCAGGTTTTTCGTTGAAGAACCTGTCACAGAAATAAAAATAAATTATTGATCGCATCATAGGTGGCCCAAATGTTGTTATAATTTCTTATTTTGTTCATTAAAGAACGTTTACCGAACGACGAAAGACGACAAACAGCCGATCCACGAACGAAATGAAAACTCGCCCCATTCCCCTCATTCACTATAGCTACGCGCGACACAATTTACTGCAAGCTGACGTGATGCTTTCACTTATACATATATTATGATAAGCTTGGCAAGTAAATTCCAACATTCACAACAAACACTTCAACAAATTATTAAAATACTCGCAAACTACGTGAAGAACCACCAAAAATGAAACAACACTTTGAACACTGATAATTTTACTACAATATTACAAACAATTATGTTTCTAAATAATTCTGACAAACAAGAAAGAAGCAAAAGTCTCTAGGTTTTTGACCAAAGTTTTTCTGTGCCTATGCGGGATGCCATCAAACAGTTATGACGATGCAAAAACCTAATCCTATTGGCTATCAAAAATAAACAAACTATGACGTTCATGCCACTGACAGGGGGGGGGGGTAGATATCCAGATACGGTAAAAAAAACACAGAGGATTTAAGACGTTCCCGTGGAGGCAGATAAAAACATGTGAATAAATCAAAACAGAAGAGATCAGAGAATTTAGTTCAGTAAGTAAATATATTTGCAGTTGTTTTTTTAGTGTGCAAAACAAACGAGACATTTTAAATAATAAGCAAGTCAAGTTATATTAAATTGTTTTCCCTTTCACGGCGAAAGCAGAAAAACAAGTAGGTTTCAAAAATAAGTGTGTAATTTTGTGCATTGTGGGACATGTACCTCAATAATTGAGGTGACTGTCCCATGATGCCTTGCGGTCAACCTCGGAAAACTAGCTATCGACCAGCCTGCAACAAGATAATCTTTGAGAAATTTAATTCAGATTGTCATGTTACTCGGTGCTGAAACAGAGGATATATTCAAGTTTTGTATTCAGGCGAACTATTATTGGATTTAAAACAGTGACCCTCCATGGGAAAACATATCTTATCGTTTTCACGAACGCCTTGAGAAGGCGGGGGGTTAGGGTTAGAAAACCCATTAGGCGGGGGGTTAGTTGTGTTGGGGTTGGTTCTAGCATTAAATTAACAAGTCGCTCTTAATTTGATCATTATAATCATTTTAACAGGAATGGTTGATTGATCATTATAGTCATTATAAGAGTGAGGATATGCTGGCGTTCGGGGAACTCCGATGAAACTCGTCATTTGATTGGTTGATGGCGAGCTCTCGCACCAGTTTCTTTAGGAGCTATTGCTCGCAAAGTTTTGCGTTAACGTTTCGAGTCGAATTCGAATTTCGATTTTCGAATCGCGGTAAAATTAAACAGTTCTTTTCAGAACTATGGCTGGTAAAGATTTATTCGATACACCTGCAACACATACTTATACACGACAGACCCAAAATACAATTGAACACATGAAATAAGTTAAAACTTAAAACTATTATTAATATTATTCTCGCTTCGTCGCCAAACAAACATCCATCGTCTGACTCGTCTCGTAATTCTTCAGAGTTTCGCCTCAGAACTTTAAAATTATATTACAGACTACAAGGTCGATGTAGTTTAGCCAAAGTTCTTGACAGAAAGTACAATTCCTTACCTGAGCGGCGGCTCGATCACTGCCGACGGCTAAGCGGACATATAAAACACTCTCGTCAAATCGTCCGGTTGACGATTTAGAGAAAAGCTAAGAAAGACCATTTGTATCGCAACGCTTTGTCAAAAGCTTTGTAAAACATACTGGGCCATTCTTTATCGGTAAACAAATATTTTCCCACAGTAGCAAATTAGGGAACTGGGAACCAGAGGACTGGGAACAAAAACCCAATTTTGGGGACTTTTTCATCGGAGATTGCCTGCATGCAAATTCGCTATAAATTGGCGGTTTATCTACATTGATATACTGCGTTCGTTTGCTGATTGTGAAAACATGGTTAACAGATGTGTAGCTGTCAATTGCATGAATAAATCGTGCCTAAGTTCAGGTATATACACCCGGGCCATCAAAAGCTAAATTCAAAAGGCCATAAAAATCAAACGATTTGCCTAAATTGAAAATTTTTTTCACTAAAATGCTAGAAATCATACCAAGATTTGATATCGCTAAAAATCATTTTGGGGTTAGGTGCACTTGAAGCAAGCTAACATATGCATGGCAATGTTGCTTATAATATTCAAGGATTAAACATGATGTGTCATATTGACGAATGAATGGATTTTCAACGAAGGCTTCATTTCACCGTACCTATTACAAGAGAAGCGATTGTTCGGCTGAAAGCCTGTAGATTTATTACACAAGTAAAAGTCCGTTTTCATTCAAAATGAGTGCAACAATTATTCTAAAAACGAATACAAAAATTAGTTAAAAAACGAATCGAAAAATTAGTCCAAAAATTAATCACTCCATGTTTTAACCCATGTCCATGTACCGTATCAGGTATCGCTCGAACAGATTGTCCCTCAACTGTTGTATTTCTATAATTAATTTTGTAACGTATATATAGCGGTCAGATATTTCAGACCCGATAGAGCTCATAATCTAATCCTAATCCTAACCCCAAATACTAACCCTAATCTTACCCTAATCCTATTCCTATCCCATCAGAACTGGTTATGTACAAAAACTAGCCCTAACAGATAAAAATCAACCAAATTTGGGCATTTGCCATTATTGGTAAAGTATTATAATATAAACAAGACGCCCGCTAGGCGTTAACTCGGGCAACTTGATATAATGGCTTGTCGAAAGACATTGTAGGCAAATTCAGATCGCTGAATTCTATAGACATTATTAAAACGTGGCCGCCGAATTAGTATTATTTTATATGCATATAAATTGGCCCTTATGACCTAGTTTAAAAGTAAGAATCCTTTTCAATTTCGTACATGAAAACGAGTTCATAAGGGTCAATTTATATGCATATAAAAGAATACTAATCCGGCAGCCATTTTTGAATAAGGTCTATTGATACACCTGTCAGTGCAGGGGTGGTTAAATTTTCCATCATTGCAAACCCATAACATAGTGTTGGCCAATGGCTTTGATTATATGAAGGTGAGTTGGCTCAGTATCCAAGCTGGCTTACTGAGAAGTCTGCCCCGCCAAATGAGCCATGCTGTTTGCTGACCTAATCCAGTTATAGCCAACAGGGTCAGCCTGGCAAGCGAGCCAGCCTGTGCTCATGCAATAACAATTCATATGGTCAGTCCGGCAAACAGGTTCAGTTTGAGCAAGCATTAAATCAGTTAATCTTTTTCTCAGTGTATAAGGCATAGCAAGGTGTCATAATTAAGCTATTATAAACAGTTTAAAGAAATGTAATTCAAAATCATTATTTCTTTGAAGTTATATAACATTTTGAGCCAGTAAACATATTCATGATTTTAGCATATTTATTATTCGAGAGGCTTTATACATACTAGTGACTAGTCCAGTAGGCCGGCCAGCTAGCTTTGTAATATAAAGACAGATTACTGCATAGTTAACTATGTTACTGTCTCGGTTAGCGAGCCAACTCGCTTTCCATGGGTGTCAGATATTTATATACTGTGTGTTCATTTGTAAGCATTCGCATATAATATGAACAATCGATACAAACTTACTGATAACCCAGAACATTCTGGAGCTCCATTTAAGCTTACAGGTAAAATATCAAGTGAAACAAGGTTATTCAATGGCAACATTACATATTCATCACTCATCATAGATGAATTGATAACCAGCAAACAATAACAAACTCTTTACTCCTTGATATTGATAGTTGGTATGGGTGTTAGAGATTTATATATGATATAATAATATGAACAATCGGTACAAACTTACTGATAACAACATTTTTACAGGTGAAAAACATCAAGTGAAACAGCGTAAAATTCGAATATAATATATGAAACAATAAACTGTAGCATCGATTTTATTTTGTATAACATAACAATAAAGGCAACAAAGCATGAAGGGCTCCGCTCGAAACGTCGGTATCTCGTCACTAAATTCTTGGACAGTTTACCACCTTTTCACTTTGCTATATAAAAGTGTTACTGTAGTCTGTTACCTCAGAACAGTTGACATATTTCGATACAGGCATATAAATTCATATGTTGAGTCTCATATTTCTCGAAATCGTAGACCAACCCATTTCGAAAGCGAGCGGGATTGTGAGCGTATATAAGATCAAGATACTTGCCAGCCACATCAAAGATTTTCAGTGAAGAGCACTCAAGATGAGTATAAAATAAATTACAATGGCGCATGAATATATGCAGTGTTTTCAGTTTCGCAAAGGTGAAAAGCCTGGGTACGAGGTTGATCGGGGGGGCAAAACGTTTTGGGGTTCACTTAACTGCGCATGTGTAGTAATCCCACATTAATAGTCTCGCTCACTAGTCTACTAATTTAGTCAACAATGATGCAATAATTGCCATTTCGCGACATTGCCAAAATAAAAAGAAAAATAAAAATAAACAGAGCCCTTTCTAAGACTCGTGCTCTCCCCCCAGGGGGGGGAAGCCCGAGTAATAATATAGTCTCTTACCAATTTTATAAATAAATAGTTGTCTAGATAGGTTTAGATATTTCAAGACTGAAAAAGATAATGACGCGATATTTATTTATCGTTCGGTTATGTCACAAACAATCTGGGGTTTTCAAATTTCATATGCCTCGATCCTCAAGGTCCCTAGAATGCATTGATTGCAGTGGCATAGACTGTTCACAAAATTGTTATAAACTGGAGTATTAAAACACATACCTTCATGATATTAAAGGAAACCACGATATAATCAAAGTACTATGATAATCAGTTACAAGTAATAGTAAGACACTTTAAAACAGAACACGATCGTTGTCAATAGCATTTCGTCGAGATGACGTCAGTACCCATGTTTGTCCGCATTTACCCATAATACCCATAAATGTGGGCTCTGGGAATGTGAATATTGCGAAGTTCCCACAGGTCTCAAAAGCGTACTTTGACATTTCCTTTGTTTCACGTAAACAACTAATACAACTATACAAGCTAGTTTGATTTACAACTAAAACTAAAAATATTTCATTTGGAAATGTTGTTAGCTACGGCCCTTCACAGATACCAAGTTCGAGTTGGGATTTCACCTAACCGGACCGTTTTTAAACGAAATATAAATGTCCGTGGGAACTAAACAGGCTCATATGAATAGGCATGACAAGGACTTAAATTTAGAAGCTGTTAACAGATAGGCATAGCTTTTAACTTTTTCTTCTGTAAAGTACAAGTAAAAAATGTAAGTTGTAACTACAAAACTACCTGCAATATCCCGTGCGGTGTGCTAAATGCACCTATCAATGTTAAGCCCAGAAGGGGTATCCGGCATATATGGGGCATTTGACCGTGTTTTCTCGCCCCACCGTCGGGAATTTGATCGTTATTCTTGGCCCGAGCGATTTGACCTCACCAAAGGATCGCGCATCTTTAGCTTGAGACGAAAGGCCTATTTTGCCTCTGAGCTAATCCCCACTTGGGGATATTTGATTATATTTGACAGATATATAACAGTGGGGCATTTGATAGAAAATTGGCATTAAAAATTTATATGCCCCGCATGTGCTGGATACCCCCTCTCGGGTTTAGCATTGAAAGGTGCATATGTATACCATGCCTAAGGAGGGACAAGTATGCGTAAGGATGGCTAAGTATGCTAAGCTAAGGAGGGCTAAGTATGCCTAAGGATGGCTAAGGAGGGCTAAGTATGCCTAAGGAGGGCTAAGGAGGGCTAAGTATGCCTAAGGAGGGCTAAGGATGCCTAAGGAGGGCTAAGGCTATGCTAAGGAGGGCTAAGGATGGCTAAGGAGGGCTAAGTATGCCTAAGGAGGCTAAGGCTAAGGAGGGCTAAGGAGGGCTAAGTATGCCTACTAAGGAGGGCTAAGGATGCCTAAAGGAGGGCTAAGTATGCCTAAGGAGGGCTAAGGATGGCTAAGGAGGGCTAAGTTAAGGAGGGCTAAGGAGGGCTAAGGATGGCTTGGCTAAGGCTAAGGAGGCTAAGTATGCTAAGAGGGCTAAGGATGGCTGGGGCTAAGATGGCTAAGGAGGGCTAAAAGGAGGCGGGCTAAGGATGGCTAAGGAGGGCTAAGTATGCCTAAGGAGGGCTAAGGAGGGCTAAGGAGGGCTAAGGGTAGGAGGGCTAAGGATGGCTAAGGAGGGCTAAGGATGGCTAAGGATAAGGATGCTAAGGAGGGCTAAGGAGGGCTAAGTATGCCTAAGGAGGGCTAAGGAGGGCTAAGTAAGCCTAATGGCTAAGGAGGGCTAAGGATGCTAAGAGGGCTAAGTATAAGGAGGGCTAAGGAGGCTAAGGAGGGCTAAGGAGGGCTAAGGAGGCTGCTAAGGATGCTAAGGATGGCTAAGGAGGGCTTAAGAGGGCTAAGTATGCCTAAGGGCTAAGGAGGGCTAGATGCCTAAGGAGGGCTAAGGATGGCTAAGGAGGGCTAAGTATGCCTAAGGAGGGCTAAGATGGCTAAGGAGGGCTAAGGATGGCTAAGGAGGGCTAAGGAGGGCTAAGGAGGGCTAAGGATGCTAAGGAGGCTAAGTATGCCTAAGGATGGCTAAGGAGGGCTAAGGATGGCTAAGGAGGGCTAAGTATGCCTAAGGAGGGCTAAGGAGGGCTAAGGAGGGCTAAGGATAAGGCTAAGGAGGGCTAAGGAGGGCTAAGTATGGCTAAGGAGGGCTAAGGATGGCTAAGGAGGGCTAAGGAGGATGGCTAAGGAGGGCTAAGGAGGCTAAGGAGGGCTAAGGCTAATATGCCTAAGGAGGGCTAAGGCTAATAAGGAGGGCTAGGATGGCTAAGGCTAAGGAGGCTAAGGAGGGCTAAGGATGCTAAGGAGGGCTAAGGAGGGCTAAGGATGCCTAAGGAGGGCTAAGTATGCCTAAGGAGGGCTAAGGATGGCTAAGGAGGGCTAAGGAGGGCTAAGGATGGCTAAGGAGGGCTAAGGCCTAAGGAGGGCTAAGGATGGCTAAAGGAGGGCTAAGTAAGGAGGGCTAAGGATGGCTAAGGAGGGCTAAGGATGGCTAAGAGGGCTAAGGATGGCTAAGGAGGGCTAAGGCTAAGTATGCCTAAGGGCTAAGGCTAAGTATGCCTAAGGAGGGCTAAGGATGGCTAAGGATAGGGCTAAGATGCTAAGGAGAGGCTAAGGAGGCTAAGTATGGAGGCTAAGGAGGGCTAAGGCTAAGGAGGGCTAAGGATGGCTAAGTATGCCTAAGGAGGGCTAAGGAGGGCTAAGGAGGGCTAAGGATGGCTAAGGAGGGCTAAGTATGCCTAAGGAGGTAGGGCTAAGGATGGCTAAGGAGGGCTAAGGATGGCTAAGGAGGGCTAAGGATGCCTAAGAGGGCTAAGGATGGCTAAGGAGGGCTAAGGAGGGCTAAGGATGGCTAAGGAGGGCTAAGGAGGGCTAAGGATGGCTAAGGAGGGCTATGCCTAAGGAGGGCTAAGGATGGCTAAGGAGGGCTAAGGATGCTAAGGAGGGCTAAGGATGCCTAAGGAGGGCTAAGGATGCTAAGGAGGGCTAAGTACTAAGGAGGGCTAAGTTGCCTAAGGAGGGCTAAGGATGGCTAAAGGAGGGCTAAGGATGGCTAATGAGGCTAAGGAAGGGCTAAGTATGGCTAAGGAGGGCTAAGGATGCTAAGGAGGGCTAAGGATGGCTAAAGGAGGGCTAATGGCTAAGGAGGGCTAAGATGCTAAGGATAAGGATGGCTAAGGAGGGCTAAGGAGGGCTAAGGATGCAGGAGGGAGGGCTAAGGATGCCTAAGATGGCTAGGCTAAGGGCTAAGGAAGAGGGCTAAGATTGCTAAGGAGGGCTAAGGAGGGCTAAGGAGGGCTAAGGATGCTAAGGAGGGCTAAGATGGCTAAGGGCTAAGGGGAGGGCTAAGGGCTAAGGGCTAAGTATGCCTAAGGAGGGCTAAGGAGCCTAAGGAGGGCTAAGGATGGCTAAGGAGGGCTAAGGATGGCTAAGGAGGGTAAGTATGCCTAAGGAGCTTAAGGAGGGCTAAACGTACTAAGGATGGCTAAGGAGGGCTAAGGATGGCTAAGGAGGGCTAAGGATGGCTAAGGAGGGCTAAGGGCTATGCCTAAGGAGGGCTAAGGATGGCTAAAGGAGGGCTAATGCCTAAGGCTAAGCTAAGCTAAGGAGGGCTAAGTATGCCTAAGGAGGCTAATAAATGGCTAAGGAGGGCTAAGGCTAGCTAAGGAGGCTAAGGAGGGCTAAGTATGCCTAAGGAGGGCTAAGGATGGCTAAGGAGGGCTAAGGATTGGCTAAGGAGGGCTAAGGATGCCTAAGGAGGGCTAAGTATGGCTAAGGAGGGCTAAGGATGGCTAAGGAGGGCTAAGATGCTAAGGATGGCTAAGGAGGGCTAAAGGAGGCTAAGGATGGCTAAGGAGGGCTAAGGATGGCTAAGGGCTAAGTATGCCTAAGGAGGGCTAAGGCTAAGTATGCCTAAGGAGGGCTAGGATGCTAAGGAGGGCTATGGCTAAGGAGGGCTAAGTAAGGAGGGCTAAGGAGGGCTAAGGCCTAAGGAGGGCTAAGGAGGGCTAAGGAGGGCTAAGGAGGCTAAGGAGGGCTAAGGATGGCTAAGGAGGGCTAAGGATGCCTAAGGAGGGCTAAGGATGGCTAAGGGCTAAGGATGGCTAAGGATGCCTAAGGGCTAAGTATGCCTAAGGAGGGCTAAGGATGGCTGCCTAAGGAGGGCTAAGGATGGCTAAGGAGGCTAGGGCTAAGGAGGGCTATGCCTAAGGATGGCTAAGGATGGCTAAGGAGGGCTAAGGATGGCTAAGGAGGGCTAAGGATGGCTAAGCCTAAGGAGGAGGCTAAAGATGCCTAAGGAGGACTAAGGATGCTAGGGCTAAGGATGGCTAAGGAGGGGCTACTAAGGCTAAGTATGCCTAAGTACTAAGGAGGGCTAAGTAGGAGGCTAAGGAGGGCTAAGGATGCCTAAGGAGGGCTAAGGATGCCTAAGGAGGGCTATGCCTAAGGAGGGCTAAGGAGGGCTAAGGATGGCTAAGGAGGGCTAAGGAGGCTAAGGAGGGCTAAGGAGGGCTAAGGATGGCTAAAGGCTAAGTATGCCTAAGGTATGGCTAAGGAGGGCTAGGGCTAAGTATGCCTAAGGAGGGCTAAGAGTATGCGCTAAGGAGGCTAATGGCTAAGGAGGGCTAAGTATGCTAAGGCTAAGGATGGCTAAGGAGGGCTAAGGATGGCTAAGGAGGGCTACTAAGAGTATGGCTAAGGAGGGCTAAGGATGGCTAAGGAGGGCTATGCCTAAGGAGGGCTAAGGAGGGCTAAGGAGGGCTAAGGATGGCTAAGGAGGGCTAAGGAGGGCTAAGGTAAGATGGCTAAGGAGGGCTAAGGATGGCTAAGGAGCTAAGGGCTAAGGATGCTAAGGAGGGCTAAGGAGGGCTAAGGAGGGCTAAGGAGGGCTAAGGATGCCTAAGGAGGGCTAAGGAGGGCTAAGTATGCCTAAGGAGGGCTAAGGATGGCTGAAGGAGGGATGGCTAAGGAGGGCTAAGGAGGGCTAAGGATGGCTAAGGAGGGCTAAGTATGCCTAAGAGGGCTAAGGAGGAGGGCTAAGTATGCCTAAGGATGGCTAAGGCTAAGGAGGGCTAATGGCTAAGGAGGGCTAAGGATGGCTAAGGAGGGCTAAGTATGCCTAAGGAGGGCTAAGGAGGCTAAGGCTAAGGAGGGCTAAGGATGGCTAAGGAGGGCTAAGTATGCCTAAGGAGGGCTAAGGAGGGCTAAGGAGGGCTAAGGAGGGCTAAGGAGGCTAAGGAGGGCTAAGTATGCCTAAGGAGGGCTAAGGAGGGCTTAGTATGCCTAAGGATGGCTAAGGAGGGCTAAGTATGCCTAAGGAGGGCTAAGTATGCCTAAGGAGGGCTAAGGATGGCTAAGGAGGGCTAAGTATGCCTAAGGAGGGCTAAGGATGGCTAAGGAGGGCTAAGGATGGCTAAGGAGGGCTAAGTATGCCTAAGGAGGGCTAAGGATGGCTAAGGAGGGCTAAGGATGGCTAAGGAGGGCTAAGTATGCCTAAGGAGGGCTAAGGATGGCTAAGGAGGGCTAAGTATGCTTAAGGAGGGTTAAGGATGGCTAAGGAGGGCTAAGGATGGCTAAGGAGGGCTAAGGAGGCTAAGGATGGCTAAGGAGGGCTAAGGATGCCTAAGGAGGGCTAAGTATGGCTAAGGAGGGCTAAGGATGGCTAAGGAGGGCTAAGGATGGCTAAGGAGGGCTAAGGAGGGCTAAGGATGGTTAAGGAGGGCTAAGGATGGCTAAGGAGGGCTAAGTATGCCTAAGGAGGGCTAAGGATGGCTAAGGAGGGCTAAGTATGCCTAAGGAGGGCTAAGGATGGCTAAGGAGGGCTAAGGATGCCTAAGGAGGGCTAAGTATGGCTAAGGAGGGCTAAGGATGGCTAAGGAGGGCTAAGGATGGCTAAGGAGGGCTAAGGATGGCTAAGGAGGGCTAAGGAGGGCTAAGGAGGGCTAAGGAGGGCTAAGGAGGGCTAAGGAGGGCTAAGGAGGGCTAAGGATGGCTAAGGAGGGCTAAGTATGCCTAAGGAGGGCTAAGGATGGCTAAGGAGGGCTAAGTATGCCTAAGGATGGCTAAGGAGGGCTAAGGATGGCTAAGGAGGGCTAAGGATGGCTAAGGAGGGCTAAGTATGCCTAAGGAGGGCTAAGGATGGCTAAGGAGGGCTAAGTATGCCTAAGGAGGGTTAAGGATGGCTAAGGAGGGCTAAGGATGGCTAAGGAGGGCTAAGGAGGGCTAAGGATGGCTAAGGAGGGCTAAGGATGCCTAAGGAGGGCTAAGTATGGCTAAGGAGGGCTAAGGATGGCTAAGGAGGGCTAAGGATGGCTAAGGAGGGCTAAGGAGGGCTAAGGATGGTTAAGGAGGGCTAAGGATGGCTAAGGAGGGCTAAGTATGCCTAAGGAGGGCTAAGGATGGCTAAGGAGGGCTAAGTATGCCTAAGGAGGGCTAAGGATGGCTAAGGAGGGCTAAGGATGCCTAAGGAGGGCTAAGTATGGCTAAGGAGGGCTAAGGATGGCTAAGGAGGGCTAAGGATGGCTAAGGAGGGCTAAGGATGGCTAAGGAGGGCTAAGTATGCCTAAGGAGGGCTAAGGATGGCTAAGGAGGGCTAAGGATGGCTAAGGAGGGCTAAGGATGGCTAAGGAGGGCTAAGGATGGCTAAGGAGGGCTAAGTATGCCTAAGGAGGGCTAAGGATGGCTAAGGAGGGCTAAGTATGCCTAAGGAGGGTTAAGGATGGCTAAGGAGGGCTAAGGATGGCTAAGGAGGGCTAAGGAGGGCTAAGGATGGCTAAGGAGGGCTAAGGATGCCTAAGGAGGGCTAAGTATGGCTAAGGAGGGCTAAGGATGGCTAAGGAGGGCTAAGGATGGCTAAGGAGGGCTAAGGAGGGCTAAGGATGGTTAAGGAGGGCTAAGGATGGCTAAGGAGGGCTAAGTATGCCTAAGGAGGGCTAAGGATGGCTAAGGAGGGCTAAGTATGCCTAAGGAGGGCTAAGGATGGCTAAGGAGGGCTAAGGATGCCTAAGGAGGGCTAAGTATGGCTAAGGAGGGCTAAGGATGGCTAAGGAGGGCTAAGGATGGCTAAGGAGGGCTAAGGATGGCTAAGGAGGGCTAAGTATGCCTAAGGAGGGCTAAGGATGGCTAAGGAGGGCTAAGGATGGCTAAGGAGGGCTAAGGAGGGCTAAGGATGGCTAAGGAGGGCTAAGGATGGCTAAGGAGGGCTAAGTATGCCTAAGGAGGGCTAAGGATGGCTAAGGAGGGCTAAGGATGGCTAAGGAGGGCTAAGGAGGGCTAAGGATGGCTAAGGAGGGCTAAGGATGCCTAAGGAGGGCTAAGTATGGCTAAGGAGGGCTAAGGATGGCTAAGGAGGGCTAAGGATGGCTAAGGAGGGCTAAGGATGGCTAAGGAGGGCTAAGTATGCCTAAGGAGGGTTAAGGATGGCTAAGGAGGGCTAAGGATGGCTAAGGAGGGCTAAGGAGGGCTAAGGATGGCTAAGGAGGGCTAAGGATGCCTAAGGAGGGCTAAGTATGGCTAAGGAGGGCTAAGGATGGCTAAGGAGGGCTAAGGAGGGCTAAGGAGGGCTAAGGATGGTTAAGGAGGGCTAAGGATGGCTAAGGAGGGCTAAGTATGCCTAAGGAGGGCTAAGGATGGCTAAGGAGGGCTAAGGATGGCTAAGGAGGGCTAAGGATGGTTAAGGAGGGTAAAGAGGCTTAAGAATATGATACACTATAATGGGGGTCAGATGAAGTACCTACCCACAGACGTGTAACATGACCGCTGGACGTTGGTCACGTGGTTTCTAGCGGTTTGCAGTTATCAAGAAATAACGTCAATCTAAAACTGTCTAATATAGCAAAATCCAAACCTAACGTGGCCAATCACATTGCGTAATTTCACCGTAGCTATGCCCATATAATAAATCTACGTAAACCTGCATAGTTGAGAGTAAAACCTGATTTCCAGTCATTGGAATTTTGCGCGCGGAGCGGAATTTCCTTTGTATTTTAAGCTGGATTTCGATTAATCCGCGCGACTGAAAAAACTCGCTTAATCGAAATCCACCTTTTGCTCTTAATTAAATTAGTTCCGCACAAGAGCTCACAAGACAAAAGAAACTCCACTACGCGCGCAAAATTCCTCTGACTGGAAAATAATGAGGTTTTAGAGGTAAGTTGTTGATCCTTGTCGAGATTTTCGTTAATTAAATATCATTATCTCCCGCGGGACTATTCATTCAGTATTTACTGTTAATTCCTACGTTGTTTGCAATGTGAGCGGTTACTGATGAATTCATGAATACTCGATTTATATCTCTCTTCAGATATTCACTAAAGAAAAGGAATGGGAACTACTCACTTTGTGGAGTCTAAGTTTTACTAATAGCACAACCATTTATGATGAAATGGACAGTAAATTGCTGAACCTAGTAAGGGAAAATACAGTCTATTTGATACAATAATAATTGTCAATGAGAATATATCTTGGAAATTTATATTTCAGTTATCAAGTACGGAAAGAAGTTGCTCGATTCATATTACCAAATACAATCTTTATTGCTGGAAGATATAATATATTTATGTTCCATGGTTATAAACCGGGGACCTTACGCGTGTTAAGTGTACGTGATAACCACTACACTACAGAAACAGATGACAAACGAGGTCGGTCTTTATGGCGAAAATTATCTAAATGGTCTTTTCGCCTCGCTCCTTCGTCGCTTGGTCTGTACTTGAAAAACCGCAGTCAGGATAATTTTGCCGTAAAGACCTCCCGCTCGGTCAATAATTAGGCTCGTGCAACTTTCGCATTAATTATTGAAGTCTTACTCAAGCTTTTCTATTTTTTATCTCTTCTGTTTGGGTTGTTCATGTTCTAATCCCATCAAACATGTGAATTGCAAGCGCTTTTTTTTCAAGTTTTCTCATGGAAAACCCAAATTGATCATGTATCCAAAAAAGTATCGAAAGGAATAGGTATTCTACGGCGAGCAAAATATATAATAAGTAATGAAAGTTTAAAGAAGTTATATCAAGCGCTAATATTACCTCTCTTTGACTATTGTTCCCTTGTTTGGGACAATTGTTCGGATGATTTAAAAGAGCGGATGCAAAAATTAGAATAAAGCAGGTCGAATTACTACTATTCATCAGCTACCGATACTATAAAGTAGGGTGGACACAACTTCAATGTCGAAGGGACAAACAACTACTGTCCCTAGTTAATAACTGTGTTAATGAAAATTCAAAATTGAGCCATTTATTTAATCTATCAAATACGGATTGCCACGATTTAAAAAGTAATAATAGAATGTTATCTCTACCAACGACCGAATACTAACGCAATGAAGCGAAGTTTTGGTTATCGAGGTGCCATGATCTGGAACTCTATATCTTGATATTATGGTTTGGACAATCTCTCCATGTCCCAAAACAACATGTCCATGCTTGCTCTATTTTATTCTATTTAGTCTTAAACATTTAATCCTATTATAATACTAATTAATTTTTTAATATCTGATGTATATAGTTCGTTTTTAGCTGTAAATGTTTGAATTGTAGTATTTATAATATTTGTATTTAGTTTTTATTAATATTTTTTATATAATTGTAATGTACAGTACTATACGGCCTCATGAAAACCAAACCCTATATTTTTCTATATGGATTGATATATGGAGAAATGTTACCATTTCTAAATATTTTTAAATAAATAAATAAATTGTCGTTCTCCATACATGTATTTGGATTGCTTTACTCTTAAAGTGCCCATGACCCCAAATACGATATTACTGATATAGATGCTACATGAAGTGAAAAGTTGAATGCCAAAATATTTTATGATTTGAGCTTTGCGTTGATGTGCTATAAAGGTTTGTTTGTCAGAAATGCTAATGAGTGTGACGTCATTTACGGCATCATTTCGGATACAATATTCTACTGTTAAAGCAAATTAATCTAACTCAAACGTTGATGATGTACTTGACTACTATAGTAAAGATTTTGTCAACTTTTTCACTCAAATCCTCAACCAGTGTATCACACGGAAAGCAGAAAAGAAAGCAATGCCGTAAATGACGTCACACTCATTACCATTTCTGACAAACAAACCTTTATAGCACATCAACGCAAAGCTCAAATCATAAAATATTTTGGCATTCAACTTTTCACTTCATGTAGCATCTATATCAGTAATATCGTATTTGGGGTCATGGGCACTTTAACGTTTTTGTGTCACAAGGTTACAAGACAAATATCACGTGTGAGATGCTACGCAACTTGAGATGAGGTGCAACTTGAAATTTGTTTTGATTCGCAAGTTTTAACTCGGAAAAAGCTACGTGTAACAGGGCCTTAAGTCGTTACTGACTGATAGACAATGTTCTCCTGATCAGGTTGTAACCGATAAATTTTACCTTCTCCAGCATCATTGATTACCACCTGCAGGAGCAGCCTAGAGTTCTTGTACATTTGTGAAGGTAATGTTATCGTCCATACAAGATTTCAAAGAGACTGGAAATTAGTTTGCATTGCGCATCGGAAATCAAATTTCGGCCAATTACTTGTTCCCAGGGAAGACGTGCAAAAATGCCGTCTACGATAATCAACAGCGGCTTTTCTTGACATTTCTGCCTAATCTAGATAGAAATTGCGCGGCTGAGGGAAATTCTCGCGAAAATTGCGCAACTGAAATGATGCGATACAAACTTTTCAGTCCAGCGGGAGCAGACCCCCTAGGGGGCAGAGCCTTATGGCCCCGTGAAGATGGTGTTGCGTGTTGAACTCATAAATAAGGAGAACCCTGGATAGGCCTTACGATAACATGATACCGGTGAAATGACGTTATCCTAACCGTGCATACAAGATTGTGGGGCATGTTGAAAATTAAAATAAGCCATTGTGAAAAGAAATCAAAGCAATCATACAGCTGATTTGTCTTATAATCTAGTGCAGCAACTTATAATCTATTGCAAAGTAGATGTGAGGATATTTATCCTCATCGGCCTACGGCCATTTTTTGGCAGGATATTCTCTAGGCTCTTTCCAATTCGTATAAACGAAACACTGGTGTGAACTTAATACCTGTGCCGTGTGAAGTTAATACCTGTGCCGTGTGAACACCGTTTTAATTTGATGCCGTAACGATTTTGTTCCTGTATCGTGTGAACGGGGTCTGAATAGCCTGGCCCCGCCAATGATCCATGTCATGCCTGCCAGTGAGCCAGGCCCTGCTAGTGAGCCAGGCCCTGCCGGTGATACCGGCCATGCCTGCCAGTAAGCCAGTGAGCCGGGCCAGGCCTACCAGTGAGTCAGGCCCTGCCTGCCAGTGAGCCAGGCCTTGCCTGCCAGTGAGCCAGGCCTTGCCTGCCAACCAGTGAGCAAGGCACTGCCGGTGATACAGGCCATGCCTGCCAATGAGCCAGGCCCTGTCAGAGATCCAGGCCCTGCCAGTGAGTCAAGGCCCTGCCGGTTATCCAGGCCCTGCAAGTGATCCAGGCCCTGTCAGTGATTCAGGCCCTGCCAGTGAACCAAGGCCCTGCCAGTGAGCCAGGCCCTGCCAGTGAGCCAGGCCATGCCAGTGAGCCAGGCCATGCCAGTGAGCCAAGGCGCTGCAGTGAACCAAGGCTCTTCAGGTGATCCAGGCCCTGCCAGCGAGCCAGGCCCTGCTGGTGATCCAGACTCTGCCGAGAAACCTGTCGTTCGTTTAAAAGGAGTATGATTTGGCTGATAATTTTAGTATCAATAACTTATTGCAATGCGTGGTGCAAATGTTATGCAATATTTTCAGTCAGTTGTATATCTTGGAAGAGCTCGAAACCATTTTGAATTGTTTTAAGAGCTTGTTTGACATATAGTGTATCACATATAGTACTATACGCATGCAAGACATTATACTGCGTTACATTACATATACTACGTCCGTTTTGATAAATACGGATATTGAGCGCTTGCCTACATTATGGACACTTGCGACGTCAAAACGGCTGTTCTGGAGGACAAGTTCAACAGAGTGAATAATGTAAATGAAAATACTGTATTTAATATACGCATTTGTCATCCACCAATTGATGAAAAGAAGTGCAAGTTGTCTATAACACTGTCATGGTGTTTGACATATAACAGAGCATGATTATTTATATTATATTCAATTACGGATTCTCGTAGTTTTCTTCTTTTGATATACATTTACTGGATATACCAAAATAGTCATAGTCGTTATAGAAATTCTCTCAAGTATAGCCTAAGATGATATTTGTTAGGTCATTATCGTATCGTTAAATATAATGCATGAAGATAATATTCTTGGTTACCTTTAGATGGCGCAAGAATTGAGGCTTATACCACGCGATCCAAATTACTTCAATCCTTTTACGGAAGAAGCGAAGCGTAGGGTAAGTGGAACGTTTTGTTATTTTTGTTATAAGACGCTCTCGGTATTGTAGTAGACTATACGAGGAACGAGGATCTTTAGTACGAATCAAGGCAGGAAGTTCTTCGGTATTCGTAGTTCTCTGCTTGCTGTTCTGATATTTCTTCCCGTCATGTTCTGCCGACAATAGCACTTTGTCGAGATGACGTCAGTAATTCTTGCGGCCATAACAAAAGAAAATAGCTCATTTGCAATAATTTGTGAGTCAAATTTGGTTTGTTTGTCCGCATTTTGAGATAGCAGCCGCTTAAAGGGCTATTTTTTCTGCTCTTACAGGGAGAAGCTTAATCTCCTTTTAATGTATGATTTCTTGGCGGGTAGAAATTATTGACAGTTACAATAGGAGCCCAACCAATCAGATGGATTTGTACTTGCTCTACCAAACAAAGGCGTTGCTTTTGAATGTACTACTGACCAAGGCAAGTCATTTGAAAAAATTCCGTATAGAAAATTAGTAGAGTTCTTGATTAAATTGACTTAGTAAGATAGGAGATATCATAAGATCCAAAATCGTTATATTATTTTACAGTTTCGATAAGTACTCATAAAGTAATTCGACTTTAACGTTACGAAATAAAACTAAATAACTAATGTCAATAACTTCGCTCTTTAACTTCGCTTAAAGAGTATATGAAACGAAAATTGAGATGACTTCTTGTTGATTTATTTGTAAGAACTCCTAAAACGATAAAGAATGCCTTTTTACAGTTTTTCATATCTTGTCTCGTTCTTGAGTTATTCAAGGTTGTGTAATATGACCTATGACGTCACAAGTTAATAGCGGAGCGCACATGACGTAGGTTGTTGATGTTAGGATATGAGTCATTTGGGAATTCTTCAGATTCAATTTTAGTTTGTTTGTTCGCATTTTGGGTTTAAAAATAGAATCTGTGCGCTAAATCTACCATTATGACCAATCTGAAAATGAAGCCTATCTTCAAAACTATTTAATAAAATTGCTTGAAACTTTGCACAAGTATACAGTACACTAAATTGAACATCCCAAATCAACTTTATCGTCACCATTAGTAACAAATGAGTTATCAGACTCCTTTCTTCCGGAAGCACAAAATTCTATTCTATACCATGCCCTACAAAAATTTTGATTTGAAGTTGCCCTGTTTTGTTGGCAATGCTATTGAAAATATTGAAAACACTTGTCCACAGTCAAAAATGATTTATAAAATGCAGAAAATCAAGAAGTTTATTAAAGGAAGAAAGCAGTCTGGGAACTAATCTGTTACTATGGCAACGATAACGTAACGTGGGGATATTCAATTTAGTGAATTGTTTACTTGTGCAAAGTTTCAAGCAATTTTACTCAAAAGTTTTGAAGATATCCTTCATTTGCAGATTGGTCATAATGGTGGGTATACAACTTGTGACGTCATAGCTCATATTACCCAACTTTGAATAACTCGCGAACGAGATAAGATAGGAAAGAACTGTAAAAATGCATTATTTATCGTTTTAGGAGTTCTTTCAAATAAATCAATAAAA
Source organism: Chrysogorgia sp. JL179-B06 (assembly GCA_035772405.1). Classification (NCBI taxonomy): domain Eukaryota; kingdom Metazoa; phylum Cnidaria; class Anthozoa; order Scleralcyonacea; family Chrysogorgiidae; genus Chrysogorgia; species Chrysogorgia sp. JL179-B06. Next base: position 776,080 of record JAYKKM010000143.1, read on the forward strand.
TAGCTATCTCGATTTTCGTTTATACTAAGTCAAGATGTCACACTGACCAAAGACAATAAAAAGCTTTGGTAACGTTATTGACAGATTTGCCATATCTCTTTTCCTTCTCAAGATATTAAGATTGGTTTGATATTCAAATGAGATACCCTATGACGTGACTGGTTGTACACGACGTATTTACATATTGGAAAATCGTGTATATCTTGAAGATTATTTAATGAAATCACTTGAAACGTTGCATGTAGATACAGACGACTAAATGCAATAACACCGTGCACGTTTTATGATTGCCATATTAAATTATTAGATTCCAGACCTCATGATTTCGAAAACACAATTGTTTGCATTCTCTTCAGTGGCAACTTTTTTGGAGTTGGTAGTACTTGAGCAGGATTTGACTGACTTAGTTAATCTGCTCCAACAACATCGATTCGAAAAGGGTTGCCATCAAAGAGAAAACAAACAATTGTCGTTTGGAATTTATGAGGTCTGGAATCTGATAATTTACCATGACAACCATGAAACTTGCACGGTGTTCTTACATTTAGTCGTCTGTATCCACATGAAACGTTTCGAGTTATTTCTTTCAATAATCTTCAAGATATACACGATTTTCCAATATGTAAATACATTGTATACAACCAGTGACGTCATAGGGTATATCATTTGAAATCTTAATATCTTGAGAACGAAAAGAGATATTGAAAAACTGTCAATAAAGTTACTCTATCATTTCACGAGCTCTTGCAAATAAAAGTATAATTGGAACAACGAAATTTTATTAAAAGAGTTATGCACCCTGTCACAAGACAATATTGGTAGATACGATCGCTTAAATAAAGTTTAAAGGACATTGGCAACAAAAATTAAGTTTGTCTAATATGAAAGAACTCGTAATATGATAGAGTAACACCTTTTACAACTTTTCCGTATTTTACTTCGTGTTTGAAATATTTCAGTTTGTTTGATATAGAAATGAGATGGTCTCTGACTTCAGGTGTTTTTTGACTTCAGGTGAATTTTCACTCATTAGAATATTAGTTCCATCTTCAAGTTTGTTCCACAAATTTATTTTAAATTTGCGTATAATAACTATCATGATAATGAACGTTGTAAACTTATCAATCAGTGAGATATAAGACATTTTTTAATGAGTGAAACTTCTCTACCCTGCACCTAACGTCAGAGACAATCTCATTTACGTATCAAACAAACTGAAATATTTCAAAAACGAAGTAAAATACGGGAAAGTTGTAAAAGGTGTTACTCTATCATTTGAAAATAATTCAGAAAAAATTCTGAGCCCCAAGGGGATCGAACCAGCAACCTTCATGTGATTGCTAGCTAGACACTCTAACTTGTTACTCGATTTGCATATCGCGAAATTTTACTCCAATTTGTAAACATTGAAATACGTCTACTGAAATGTAAGTTTCCTCGTTGTCTTGTAGAGAGATAAAGTTGAGAAAGAGGAAGTTGTAGTCAGACAAAAGAAGAAGAAAAACAAAAAGAAATCAAAAGGACCAATACTTAGCCATGTTGAACTGTAACAGTCTCTGACGTTCTGCCATGTAACCTCCCTTGTTCGCATTCTTGTTGACGTAATGACAATCATTAGGACCATTAATGTAATCAAGGCCTACCACTGATCTCTAAATAAAGACTGGATCGAGCAACTATTGTTCAGAAAATGAAGCCGGAAGTCCGCCATTACTAAGGGACCAACTGAGAATCCTATGAGGTTTTTTGATGGTTTATGTGCTCCTACCATCGACAAAGTAAAATAATATTACTATAAAGAGGACCAGAAAACATTTTTCAAATTCAAACTGGGTAAAACGATTCATCGCCTAAGCAATGGCCGCCGTTGGCTCTAATTATCCAGTGAGAGAAGCCTGATATGAGACGTCAAATTAGGTTGAAGATTTTATGCATTTAATGTTAACAAAGAAACTATATTGGCCAGACACTAAACCTATTTTGCTGAATTTCTAATGATCTCTCGTTAATTTACATTATGCAAATATGCAGGCTTCGAAATCAGCTCATCAGATACAATAGAAAGCTCAATCCAGTCTTTATTTAGAGATCAGTGAGGCCTACCTACCGAAAAATGACTTGCTCAAGGTTGATGGTAAAAAACTACTCAAGCTGTTTAGCGGAGAATAATAAAACAGTTGTGTTGCTTGGTTTCTTTCTAGTTCTCTTACTTTCGACCTGATGATAATTGACCATCTTGTGAAATTGTAGAATGCTTTTAGCGATTTCAATTTATTCTCTCATTCTGCTCGACAACTAATGTCAGTCGCTAGCCAGAAGCGTCGAGTCGTCCCATTTTTTAATGGTCATGTTCTCCCAACATATTTAGCCACAGCATAATTTTCTTAGAAATTCTGGGTTTTTTCCTATTTGTATAGGTAATCGTATGATAGCGAGTGCAATTAAGGATTTACACCAACGAGTGATATTTGAAAATTGTGCCAAAATTGCACGAGCCGTTAGGCGAGTGCAATTTGGCACAATTTTCAAATATCACGAGTAGTGTAAATCCTTAATTGCACGAGCAAAATCATATGATTACTTATTTATTATATGCATGACAAAATTACGACACGTACGCTTTATCTTCTTCCAAGTCTTTAAAAACGTCTTGTTTCATTAGTTGACAACAAACCTTTTCACTCTTGGTGTTCTTTGTACTCATTTCAAAATATTTACATGGAATTTTTAATTCATAGTGCACCACAAGTCGTTGCAAAAGTCAAAACTTTCCATTGCAGAATAGGCCACCATTTTGAATTTTATTGTCAAACTTGTTCCCAGTGTCTTCTCTCTTTTCATTTATTGCGCTCGAGTGCAATAAATTATTTTATTGCACTCCTCTCAGCCAATCAGAATCCAGTAATTTTGTCATGTATATAATAAATAGAAATATTTTATCTTCTCGTCTTGATAATATAACTCGCTCGCTTCATTACCAACACTCGAATATAAAATTCGTATCTCCGCACGACCAGGTGTGTTCTTTTAATCGCGTTAAGAAATTACCTGTCGCACCAATACATCAAACCACACTCAATGGGATACGGTATACACTATGGTCTGGGAAGCAAGAGTGTAAAACATCCTACAAACCAAATCACAAATCCTACACGATATATTAATAATAATCCCCTTGCAAGCGAGCTCGCGAAGCGACGGTGATAATCTCGCCCGTGGTTAGGTTCCATTTCTCACCAAAGGTTTGTATATATATATATATATATATATGGTAGGACCAACTCCTAATAAGGAAGTAAAAAGCCGTTTGAATCGGATAATATTTTAATCGGACGATATACCGCCATTGGCGATATGTGATCTGACGAACTACATAAAGAGATTTTTACGAGGGTATACACGTTTGCGTAATATAATAGGTACGTGTGTGATGTTATACATGTATTTAGACTCCCTAATTCTAGGGATTGGGGACACATGGGTCTTTCGTGCGGCCCCCTCCCACCAGAGGACGCTAAATTCTGATTGGCTAACTCAACTCATTAGTATTCAGGGTTAAACATTTAAAAATATCGACTTTAGAAAAACCGTGTTGGTAGATTATTTTCTTTCGAAAGCTTTAACCGATCTTCAGTTCGTTGCTGGTCGTAGGTTTGAATTAAAACAGGGGCAAAAAGTTGATACGAGGGAGCTGCTGGTAGGAAAAGATGTTTTGATGGTATTACCAACGGGATTTGGCAAGAGTTTGATTATGGATTTAGTAGATTTACCAGACGTTCGTGCGAGCGCGTGATTATCAGTCGGCAGGGGAAGCAGCTATATTATTGTGCTTTCTATCTTGTCCTTGTCTTCAGGTGTTTCAACAATGCTCTCTGAGCCTTCGGAGAATTCCTTCGACGTTTCAGAATAAAGAGACTTACGGCTAAACGTATATATTATAAGTGATGGTTTCTACGTTGTCTTGCATATGAAATTTCTTGGCCAAATCCCATTCTGGAGTTACGGTGTTCGGTAGTCAGATGTCGCTTCATTCTATCAGGGCTATTAATGTTATCGGTTGGCGGAAAATTGCTGTCTCCTTTCGCATGTGTTAATACTGATTTCGTAAAGTTATAAAGTTCAAAAGCATTTCTTAAGACCTACAAACCCGCTCTGAGAAAGTTTCACTGCGTAGTAATGCAAAGCCGATTGATTCACAGGCCTCAGCCAGAATCAACTCTATGCTTCCATGTCTACACGATTGCTTGAATAAATTTTCAAAATAAATCTTGTTTCCACCAGATGCTAGCCTGCGAAACAGGCCCTTTATTTTTTTCGAGCTTTAAGAAAAAAGGCGAAAAGAAATCGAGCTTTAAGAAAAAAGGCGAAAAAAAATCGGGAGGGGAAAAAAATCGGGAGAGAAAAAATAAAGGGCCTGCAACCACCTCTATTACAAATGAATTACCCGTTCAGATTCTGAACTGAAAATACTGATTGGTCAGAATTTGTCTTCAAAGCATTCCCGCTTCCGGCGTGTTGAAAAAGAGGAACAAAAAGAAGCAGATACGATTCTTCTAGAAGAGATGTTCTTGCTATCCTGCCGACAGGCTTCGGTAAAAGCCTGGTTTTCCAACTATTCGCCATTATAAAGTCCACCAGCTCGGGCACTGTTCTTTTCATTCGCCCTTTTGAAAGTATAAAGGATCAGCTAACGGAGGCTGAGTCATGTGGACTTAAAGCCGTTTCCTTTATAACAGTCCCGATATGTTTGAACGGACGAATGATGCAGTAAGCCTGAAGCCATTTAGCGAATCGCTCAAGAGGACATGAAATATATATGCTATGGTTATAGTTATAGACGAATCACACACCGTGGAAACTTGGACAGGAAGGTAAAAATATTTTCTTTAGTAATTTACATAAAGAGCTTCAATCTTCGACTATAATCATACACACGGTGCAACAAAGGCAGTGCAGAACTCATGAAATTTTTCACATTTCTAATGTTCTAGCATCTCTAATTCTATATGGCTACGCAGCCTACGCTGTCAAACTCGTTTATTATTTATTCTTCAAAATAATGAAAACTTTTCATTCGTTTAATAAGTGACTAGGTTTTTTTGAGGACCTGTACTCGAAATTTGTGAGTAGGAAAAGTCGCTAAATTGTGAATACCCGTCCACTTTCGCTATTAGTTGTATCTGTTGACAGTTGGTAAAAGGATCAAATTACGAAAAGTTCATCATATATAATTGCTTCGTTCTATTATAAACCTTCGACAGTATATTTAAATTTTCAAGCAACCTGGTTTGTGTTTCTGCATTTAAATGCGGTTTCAAAAGTGGACGGGTATTCTATAATTGCTTCGGAAAAGTTAACTGACATGTTTGTTTTGATTCCGCCATCGCTTGAAGGGTCATACTTCCGGCTAGTTTCTGATTTGGTTGTTTCCGCCATCGAATGTGGGCCGCTTTATTTTTTTTCTCCCAATTATTTTTTAAAGCTCGAAAAAAATAAAGGGCCTGTTTCGCAGGCTAACCAGATGCAGTCAAGCTTTTTACGGAGTTTCAGACATGGATATTTCACGATGGGCCCGAAGTGAAATGTTGTAATCATTGAGGAAAGACCGCTAGTCGCTGATTGGTTGTCTTTGACAGTTTTTCATGTGGGCGGAAATCCAAAAACATGGGTCTTTCGTGCAGGCGTTCCCTCCCGCTTCTCCCACTTCACCTTTACGCTTTCCCCCTCCCCCTAACGCCGCCACGCAGGCTACCCTAATTCCAAATCTGTTTTCAGAATTGAAAACGGTTAAAACGTTCAAAATAATATACGACAATAATATACAAAAATTACGGAGGTTTGTAGGTGTCACATCCAACAATTAGCGCCTTTTTTTCAATTAGCGACTTTTTTTCAATTAGCGACTTTATTTTCAATTTGCGACTTTTTTTAACTTGCCTAACGAGGTGGATAATAATAACCGACCCCAAAACAACAAAGATCCTAACCCTAACCCCCCGCCTAACGAGTTTTCTAACCCTATTAATCTAAATAGAAAAAAACGTATTTCTAGTAAATGTGTTAATTCCAAGCATTACTGCCCCATACGCAGTACATATATCAATAGAACCAGTACATTATTGTAACAGCTCTAGGATTCGGTGGAGGAGGGTCCTTTGCCTGTCCTGATCTCCTTAGGGCCCACACGCTCCGACCGTGGGGCAAGCAAGGTGCCGGACGGGGCATTGGTGGACCCTAACTGTGCAGGTTCTTGTGATGGGGGCATCGCTGACAACTGTTGGGGGGGCATGCCACTGTTCTGTGGGATCCGATGGAGGAAGTCTTGGCGGGGAGCATACGTTTACGACTTAAGGTTGGGACACACGAGGCAACAAATCGCGGGGACATTTCTCCTGTTGAGGACACACGAGGGGACATGTCAGAAAAGGAAAAGGAAAATAAATAACGTTATGTGATTGGTTTATTTTAATTTTGTCCCAAGGGACTAGTTGCACGAGCTGTTCATACGATGGGACAAGTCACGAGGACATACTTTTGTCACCGCGACATGTCGCACGAATTCAAATCATTTTGAATACATGCAACATGTTTCGGGGACAAAATTTTGTCCCCGCGACAAAGTTTTGCCTATAGTACACACGACGGGATTTGTCCCCGCGACATGTCCCCGGGATTTGTCGCCTCGTGTGTCCTAACCTTTATGTCCGACCTCCGCACGCCTGAGGGACAGGTGCGAATCTGTCCCTGGTAGAACACATTGCAGTCATGCCCCGCAATACGCAGCTTACTAACCGCGTTCCGTTTTCTCGACCCATACAGGTTTCCATTTTAACCTCGCGAATGTCGCGTGGGGACGCAAGACCGCGGTGATGGTCTCCACGGGTCGTACAGCCAACCAAACGGGGAATACTTGGAAGGTTGGCTAGAATTTACGATCCGTTGGGGTTAGTTGCACCTCTGACTCTCGTTGGCAAACAAATCTACAGAGAAGTTTGTGAGATGAGTTCCTTTTGGTCCGTGCCTTTGCACAGGCACCAGTCGCTCTACTTTGTACATTGCGTTGAGAAAATGGCGATTCGTTTGTCCAATTGGATCACTTCTCCTCCCGCGCCTGCCATCTCAGTGTCGGAGTTGAACGAGGAAATTAACAACTCCTATCTGGACACCAGGGGAACAAATTTCGTGTTACCCTGGAGTCCTCCGACTATGCCGAAGACGTTATAAATCACGGTATATCCTTCAGGGGCCGTCTTGCTGCTTGTCCCACTTGAGTCCTATAGCATCTTTGATTCATTCTGTTGCACGTTGAGATGTTCTTTGGCGAAGGTCTGTTCTTCAACATGTTGTACTGCTTTGCTGTCTTCGAGCTCGTTGACGTTCGAGTTCCATTTATGAGCCGGAACGTTGCATCACTCAAGATCTCCACGGCTACTTCTTTATTTCGTCTTGCTTGTGTAATGGTCTGACCACCAATCAATAAGTCGTCGACATAGGCTTCTTCTGAGCTCTGCCACAACATCTGGACATCTTTCTTCCATGCATCTAGATGTGCTTCCAATACGCCGTTTAACAGGAATGGTGAAGGCGCCAAACCGAACAGGGCACGTGTGAAACGGAATGTTTCAATCTCGTCCTCTTCACTTGACCGCCAGTGAAATCTCAGCGCGTCTCGCTCACTCTCTCGGATTCTTATTTGTAAGAATGCTTGGCGACTAATATCTCCCGTTACTGCGATTGGATAAGCTCGCTGATGAACTCGAACGTCCCACAAACGGTTCTGAAGCGGCGGTCTCCGGGTTAAGGCACTCATTAAAGTGCCTATATACAGCCTTTTCAGTTTTTAGTTTTTCAAACAGAGGACGAAAAACTAGTTGATAAGTTCTTTTACAGTTTTTGAATTCGTCCATTCGTTTCCAAGAGCAAAGAGTTGAAACATATTATCAGTAAAAGTTTTGTTTCAACGCTAGTTGCGCTGTTTTTTTCGTTGTTATTTTTACTTTAATAGGTGCTAATGGAAGGTGGGCCTCTATCCGGGGGCTTATAACCGGCAGGTATTTCTGTTACCAAACAGATGGGCTTATAACCTGAGGGCTTATAAGCGGGATTCTACGGTATTTCTGTTTTTGTGATATGCTAATGAGGTAGAAGATGACGTCATTTAAGTCAAACAACATTCTGTCAAACCCAAAAGTCCTTCATATCTTCAAAACTATCCACTGAAATTACTTGGAACTTTGCATGTTCATACATACCACTAAACCAAAGAGCATGAATCAAGTTATATTGTTACCATAGTATCACACTAGTTCCCAGGCCTCTTCGTTCCCAGGCCTCTTCGAAAGTAAAATGATTTGTTTTCTCTAATGTGCAGATCATTTTGAGATTGGAGAATTTCGGAGAACGTTTTCACAAAATTTATCAATACAGGACCCAAGTTTGAAATTGCCAACGTTGCTTGTTATAGCAAAAAACAAAATATTCTACTATGGAACTAAGAGGCCTGGGAACTAGTGTGTTACTATGGTGACAATATAACTTAATTCATGCTCTTTGGTTTAGTGGTATGTATGAACATGCAAAGTTCCAAGTAATTTCAGTGGATACTTTTGAAGATATACAGGACTTTTGGATTTGACAGAATGTTGTTTGACTTAAATGACGTCATCACCTCATTAGCATATCACTAAAAGAGAAATATCTTGGAAACGAATGGACGAATTCAAAAACTGTAAAAGAACTTATCAACTAGTTTATCGTCCTCTGTTTGAAAAACTAAAAACTGAAAAGGCTGTATAGGCACTTTAAGTGAGGGAGATGTACGTGCGGATGCGTCATAAACGATGCGTAACTTCTTGTTGTCTATGTTTCTCGTATCACTGCTTTGTGCGGAATGTAAAACTCCTTTCCTGTGACTTCTGGTGGCGCATTCTGGACAATCTCTTCCTTGAGCTGGTCTTGATGACTTCATTGTGCGCGGAGGTCTGCTCTTTTCGCTGAATACTTCTTGTCAAGTTTTCCAGGCGTCGTAAACTTCCTTGCTTGTTGTTGGGTAACTCAGGATGATTTCCTCGCCGCGGCAGTCCGGTCTCGTACCACCCTTCGTTCGCGCGACGAAGCTGTTCCTTGAACTCGGCGTGAACACTTATTTGATCATTTTCAGGAAAGTCTTCGAGGCCCAAGACACCCATTCGACATAACCCCTCGTAGTCACTTTGCGAAGTTTGAGTCATGAGCATGGTCTTCCTGTTAAATTCTGTGCATGGGCTCATGATGAACCACCCCATCTTGGTAAGCTCTCATGCTACTGGCTCTCCGCGTCGTTGCCAACGCGTGGTTCCTTCTTGGTTTTTATTCGAGCGTACTCGCCACTTCCGAAGATAACGTGCACTGGTAGTTGGCTCTTCTGGTCGCTGTCGACTATTTCTACTCCAACAAATGAGAATTTCCACGAATTAAATCGGTGTAGTGCGGGTTTTCATGAGAGCAGTTCGGCTTTATTTACTTTGACGAATTTCACGGGTATTTCGTACATTCCGTCGAAGGACTCTTTCAATTGATAAGTTTCCATGCGTACTTGTTTAGAACACACGAGCATTCAACAAACACTTGCTTTGTCTTTACAGCATGTTCACAAGCTTCGCTGAAATGAGTATGAACTGCCTGACCCTGAACAATTAGCGCTCGACATTTAACCCACAGGAAATAATTTCTTCAACGCGTCGCAGATTGAGGTGTGGTGTTTCACAATGTTGACACATTATTTTACTCGTACATTCGGCGGCCCGATGACTACCAATTGCGAAAGTTATGGCACAATCGTTTCTTCGTTAAGATTTGTTTTCGCTCAGCGATGTCGGTTACTACTCGTTGCTTTGTGAGTGTCAGCACAATAGACACAATTTACGGGGCTTGAAATCTTTCCGATTTACGTGAAATACTTTCGATGAACGCTCTTTCTCACGACCGGTCGGTTTGGATCTACCGGATTTCTTCTGGTACACAAGCGAATAGCTTCGAATAATTGCGTGAAATTCCACTTTTCCCAATCCGGATCTGTTCTCACGAGATTATCTAACGCCATCGCAAGTATACCCGGCCCCCAACCCCTAACGCCTGCTTCGCAGGCTATCATCGCAACGTTTCCATCGACTTGACTGATTTTATTCATTGTTTGCAATGATTGTACACAATGGTTTAGTCGCTCGCTGAAATCACTGATTTTCCTCGGATTCGCATTCGGTATGTTTGGTATATTTCACAATTTCAGACTCTTTTCCGTAGCGCTCTGGCTTGTAAAACTGCTTTCGCTCTGTTGTATCCTTCTGTTCTGTTGTAAACGGAAGCGACCATCTACGATATGCTTTATTTTGGGGTCAAGCAACACACACAAATACGTGAACTTGGTCATCGATGCAATGTTAGTTTTGTCAATAATTTCAGTAAATTGGCCCCAAAATCTTTGCCAATCTTGATAATTACCAAAAAATGTTATTAAATTTAATGTAAACAATCGTTATTCCAATCTAATTCAGGTTTTAAATTGTGCTCTAATACTACATATATTGGTATTAAATATTAGTTCTAAATATTGGTTATTCTAATAAAATACGCTAATCTTTCATCGAGTTGGTATTTTTGTACTTTACCTTAACATTTGGCGAGGTTTTGGTTTGTTCTGAAGTATATTTTCGGACAGTTGAAAATATGTTCCCTACACGGCGCAGAACAAGAAAAAACCTCGCTATAGATATTAAGGTAAAATAGCAACTAGAAGAAATTAGATTGACGCCAATCTTGCAATAATATTACAATAAACATTTCCAGCATCCCTATTATGAATCATGACATATGTTCTCTTATACACTGCATGTAAAAAAGAAAAAGTCTGTTTCTACTTGTGTACAGCCAAAATATAGTTGCTATTGGCAGGCTTGAACAGAGTTGAGCTAGCCATGAGATTTTGGAACAGTATTGTTCATGGCTGATGATCGAACAGGCTTGAACATTGTTGAACAACATTGTTCATACATGATACAACATGTTGTCAGAGCATGATGAAATAACAAGGTTGAACAGCATGGTTACAACAGCCATGAACTTGATTGTTCTATCAAGCTCGTTTTTGCATGTTCTCACATGCATGAACAACTGCTGTCGATTCAACAAGCCTGTCACAACATGTTGAAACATGCTTGAACAGTGCTGTTATTTTAACAGTCCTGGTCTATCATGTTGACAATGCTGTTACAGGCATGTTGAACCAACAACCTTGTTACAACCTGTGAGATTTTTACATATGTAGAGCAAATACAAATGGTTTGTTTGGGCTACTGCTGTGAGGTAGCAGTCAGGTTCAAATGAGTAATAAAACATGTTGTGTTGCGTAGAAAAAGGTTGGTGTACAGGTACTGCCGAATCACGATAATGAATTTTCATGTCATCCTGAGCATGATTATGAAATACCCTGGTTATTTTGCGATTGCTAAATTCAGTCGTATTTCTTAGAACCAATCTCGTTCGCATGAGAGCCTGCGATTCTAATTAGAGTCCTTGTTTTGAAAAGCAGGAAAAACCGTAGTTCAGGTTCTAGCAACGTTTCAACTTCTCGAACCCAGCAATTACAGTGAAACCGATCAGAGAAGGTGGAAGGGAATGCTGTGCAAATGCTTTCATATCATGCTGAGAACTCCCATGAACGAGGATCGATATATTCAGTCAACTATAACAGATATGCAAAGTTTCCGTTAATTGTAATACGATTCCTTTCCGGAAAATAGTCTGCCGTGGAAATCTCATAATCTTAGTAGCTGAGCAGTTCAAATGAGTATTCTGAGCAGGTCTTTTATTCTTGGAATCGTCAGTTTTCAATAGTCACTGACTGCAAAACACATGCATTTGCCATCACTTCCACTTCCCTTCGATGAAAGATCCTCGCTCAAAACGTCAGCATTAGTGTTCAAAATATTATAGTAGTTAATTACGATTTGATGACACACTGTCTGATTGTCCATTAAACGATTTAAGACGAAACGTAATCTGTAATATAAACCGTATATCACCGAGAAGATTCAACCTACACAGATTGTAGAAATAATTCCTAATCCGCGGGTATTATTATCGGGTACGGATGAACCAACTACGTCACTATCGTAAAGCGATCGGACATCGGCGAAGAGATTATTCAAACTGTGACACTCATGGCGGAAATAAAAGACTAGCGTCTAGAACTGTGATGATTGCTAATCTAAATGAAACCTTTTACTCGCCTTCGAACTTTAATACTAATTCTCGTTTAACCTGGTTTGACGGTTAGTAAAAGGTCTCATTTGGATTAGCGATCATCATACTCAGTTCTACGATTTACTTCCAATACAGTGAATTTGAGTAATAACTTGATCGCATTACAATAGTGAGTCAGTGACGCTGTGCGCCCACATCCACCACGTCAGCGGATGATAAGAACAAACGAAACGAAACCAAGTGGTAAATGTGACAATTTTCTTGACGAGATATAGAAGCTAATATTCTGATTGGAGAAAATGGTGAAAGAACACACGGTTCGCTTGACTGTTCGAAACAACTCTGGGTTTACGATGAAGTTCACAGGATCTTGGTATGACAGTGGAAGATTGGCTAATAGTTACAGCTGGCCAAAGACCGTGGAAGATGGCGGACAGATGGACATCCTGAATTACGAAAAAGATTGGTCCTTGTCTGGATGCAGTGGTTATGTCAATTACGATATCAATGGTACAGTCGTCACAATTGGTTTCAGCAACCCTTCGGCCGGAACTAACAAAGTGGGTGTTGGTATTACAGGGAAATGTGTATGGGATGAGATGGATAGCCATGATTATAAACCATTTTTGGTCGAGATACCGCTTTTCGCTGTGACCCTGGAGTGCAGATGCCAATGCACTGGTGGCACAACTAACCATGCTAACGTCAATATCGAACAGTATTGATTTTTGTTGACGTTGAGAATAAATAATAACAGGCGTGGTTGCAGTGGAAATTTATTCGAATAAATTAAACGTTTTTAATAAAAGTAAATTGTGTATTGATATTCGTATTATTAATTATGTTTAGGCAATCAGATGACTCGCTCTTGCACCAAACCATTACGTCATTATTACCAACCTATTAGCAAGATCCACTGATCTCTAAATAAGCAACTATTGTTCAGAAAATAAAGCCGGAAGTAGCTCGTGGCGGCCATCTTGTTGGGACCACCTTATATAGTTTTACTATAGGCGACAGAGACTATCTGTCTCTGATCTTTTAAGATGCTGAAGTGAATCAGTTGTCCAAGGTTTTCCAATAATATAGAACACAAACTACAGCTCCATAACAGTAACTATGAAGCCGGAAGTAGCTCGTGGCGGCCATCTTGTTGGGACCACCTTATATAGTTTTACTATAGGCGACAGAGATTATCTGTCTTTGATCTTTTAAGATGCTGAAGTGAATCAGTTGTCCAAGGTTTTCCAATAATATAGAACACAAACTACAGCTCCATAACAGTAACTATGAAGCCGGAATTAGCACGTGCAGGGCCGCTCGAAAAAATATTCCAGGCTTCATAGTTACTGTGATGGAAAAAACAAGCTTTGTGACAATAAAAACCCAGTAGTTATTAATTGAATCAGTTGGGAGACTTGGATGTGCGCATGACCGCTGTTTGTCCCACAATCGGTTGTCACCGGCAATCGCTTGTGTATAATTAGTGTTCATACCCACACCTAGATTTTTCGCATTTTGCATTTTTCGCAACTGGTCCCGGTTTGGTCTTAAAATGTATATATTTCAACACTCGAAATTTTCCTTCACCATAAATCCTTAGAACCTGTAGTTTAATCGAGTGAAATGCCAAATATTACTTGTAATATACCCAGAATCTTATCCCGGCATTACCACCACCATATATACAGAACTCGTGACTAGGCTCTCGGCAACGGCTTCCGTAGCTCAGTGGTCAGAGCTGCACTAGCATCGCAGGGTCGCGGGTTCAATTCCAGCCAGAAGGCCTTGAAGTTGCATTTTTCGCAACTGGTCTCGGTTTGGTCTTAAAATGTATGTATTCCAACACTCGGGGTTTTCCTTCACCATAAGTCCTTTCAATATATATATAATATATATATATATATATATATATATATATATTCGCCTGAAGATCGCCTTGCGTGAAACTGACAGTTGCGGCTTTTATCATTTTGAGGTAAGACCACTTTCACTATATATATATATATATATATATATATATATATATATATATAATATATATATATATATATATATATATATATATATATATATATATATATATATATATATATATATATATATATATATATATATATATATATATATATATAATAGCCATCCACCGTATATGAGCTATTCTGCAATCTGATTGGTTCTTATTACTAGCAAGCTATCAGCTCATATATCACTAGTAATGAAAAAAACAAAATGGCGGCGTGATTTTCTTAACCAGCTGCAGATGAAACTGGCTGTTTCTTTAACGCACAGTAGCGAAAAACATGAACTGAGAGGAATAAGGGTAATATTCAACAGAAAATACATTAACCAAATGCAAAATTTACTAAGTTATGATGCAAAATCCACTTTAAAAATCGTCTTAAGGCTTTGAAAAACCCGACTGAATTGTCAACAGTTGATAATAATGTTTTGTCAGACAAAATAAATAGGATACAAGTTCATAGGCGTAGGAACCGGGGGCTGGGGGCTGAAGCCCCCCAAATTTTAAATGGGGGGGCTGAGCCCCCCGCAAAATCAGGACAAGCATTGCTAAATTTAATGTTTTTTTTCTCAATTGTATTAGTACGACTATAGATGCTAGGAGAGAAGCTACTTAAGAGGTAAGGTAATCTACCTGCAGGCTTCATCTACACGAGATTTTACAAACGGTTATAACCTGAAGTGTTAGCCAACCCCTAAACCCTTGCCACGCGAGTGTTAGATTGATTCCCAGACCCTGACGCCATTTTTGCGCCTGGTACTGACATGACCTGGTAAGAGGCAGCAGGCAACTCTTGGATTCATTTGAACTATGATCGCTGCAGAATTAATTAGATGAAAAAGTTTGCTCAAATTGCTGCAAATTGTCTTTCCGAGCTTCTAGATTTCAAAAATTTCCGGGGGACGAACCCCGCACCCCCCTAAAAATGCGGTCACTGATTACCTGCTTGTCGACTTCAGCCGCCCCCCCCCCCCCAACTTTAAATCCGTTCCTACGACTCTGAAGTTAGCTAGCAACACAAATTTATTACAATCTAGTAAAGATAATTTTTAAAGTAATAAAGCATTATGACTGAAAATCTTGTTATTTTTAGGTGATAAACATCGAAAAACAACAAAGCGAGATTTTCGCTAACGTTTTTTGTCCTCTTAAAAGCCAAATATTCACAACCGTGATACAATAAGTAAAAACTGACCCACCTTTTGGCTTTTCAAAGGAACTTTTTGCTTTCAACCATCTCAACGAATTTTTGGCTCTCAGAAAAAATTCTAAAGCTGGTTTTCAACTCAGCGAGAAACCTTTCTTACGTGACAACATTATACGCATGACGGAAGTATATATGTGGCGGAAGTTAGTTCCGCGTCTGGTTATGACATGTCACCTTGTTCTGCAGACGGATGAAACTTTTGGCGTAAAATTTTTTTTCGTGTCGACATTTGGAAACCTTTTCAGTTCTCTTATTTAATAGGTTTTGTTTCTCGGGTTTTATTATTTGGAGCTTTTCCTCTAGAAAAATATTGCACCGTCTTGTTCCGCTCGCATATGGGGCTGCGTGTCTTAAGAATTAAAATGGGCCAGTTGATTGACCAGAATTTTCCACGAGTTTAGTCTAAAAATCACGGCTGAATCAAACCAAAAAATCACCAATTTCCTCGATATCACCCTCAACCTAAGGGACGGAAAGCACCAACCTTACCGTAAACCAAATGACAACCATCTATACATTGATAGCCTCAATAGTCCCGGGGACTGTATATATAAATCCTGCCACGTATGTCAATCAGCTAATCATTTCATTGTTAACCCCTATTTCCCCCGGGACTATTCAAAAGCCGCCGCCAGCTTTTGAAAATGCTCTTTTGTTCTTGGCAGGTTTCTTCGTCAGATAGAACTCTCAAAAGAACAAAGAAAACCGATTTCATCGTGTTTTAAATATATATATATATATATATATATATTATAGGTAATATTTGGCATTTCACTCGATCAAACTACATGTTGAAACGGTTTGGTCTTAAAATGTATGTATTCCAACACTCGAAATTTTCCTTCACCATAAATCGTTTCAACATGTAGTTTGATCGAGTGAAATGCCAAATATTACCTATAATATACCCAGAATCTTATCCCGGCATTACCACCATATATACAGAACTCGTGACTAGGCTCTCGGCAACGGCTTCCGTAGCTCAGTGGTCAGAGCACTGCACTAGCAATCGCAGGGTCGCGGGTTCAATTCCTACCGGAAGGCCGCTAAGTTGCATTTTTCGCAACTGGTCCCGGTTTGGTCTTAAAATGTATGTATTCCAACACTCGAAATTTTCCTTCACCATAAATTATTATTATTATTATTATTACTAATTTATTTAACCACGGTAAAAAACTCATCAGGATTTTGCATGCACTACCTAAATTACAAAATTATTGTTCTAATACATACATTCACAAATTTCAAATTACAACATTACAATTCTAATATTCCTAATAATACTAAGCTAAAAATACCTGCTTTCCATGAGTGCCGTGCGATAAAAAGGTTAAGAGGTTAAGAAGCTACTGCAGCCGGATTTAAATTCACCCAGAGTGTCTGCCTTCCGCAACTCGATAGGAAGGCTATTCCATAGCACCGTACCACTATAACTAAAGCTATTTTTTAAGTAGTTAGTACGAGGCTTAGGAATAGCTAGTTTGCCCTCGGTGTCTCTCAATGAATAATTCGTTACACTGCTACGGTCTGTGAACATGGGACGCAAATAATTAGGAGCGAGCCCATTAAGTGATTTGTAGACCATAACAGCTTTTTGAAACTTGCGCTGGGAGTCAAGTTTCCTCCAGCCAAGTTTCTCAAGGAGAAAATCACCATTAGTGTCATAACTAGAAAATGTTAACACCCTGGCTGCACGATTTTGTAATTTTTGAAGTTTATCAGCGAGGGTTTTGTTGCAATTATCCCAAACAACGCAACAGTAATCAAAATGCGGTTGAACTAACGAATTGAAAATAAGCTGTAGCGTCGTATCAGGGACAAAAGATCTTATACGTTTTAGAGATCCAATGCCTGAAGCAATCTTTTTAGATAGCTTATTAATATGTACGTTCCAAGATAGATTCTCATCAATATGTACACCAAGAGACTTTGTATGGGAAACCTGATTAATTGGGATCCCATCAATTTCTAGAGATATTGATGAGTGAAACGTACATATTCTTTGCCTAGACCCGATGAACATGAATTCTGTCTTTGATTGGTTTAGAGTAAGCTTGTTTGCGATAAGCCATTCATTAACGTTTGCCAGGTCTTGATTGAGGTTCAGATTAATATCATGAACATTATTTGTTGCGAATGTTAAATGAGTGTCGTCTGCATACATACGTGGCTGGGAGTGTGCGAGACAATTGGGTAAGTCATTTATATAAATTAAAAATAATAGTGGCCCTAAAATAGTTCCCTGTGGGATACCACAGGACAATGAACGCTTCTGTGAGAGAAAACCATTCACATAGCATTTTTGTTTCCGGTCACTTAAGTAAGACTTAAACCAATTGCTCACAACACCTCCAATACCATATACATTTAATTTTGATAACAGAATTCCATGATCCACGGTGTCAAACGCTTTCTTGAGGTCTAAGAAGACTACAGCGTTAACATTGCCACGATCAATATTATATGCCCAGTCATTAGTGGCCTCAAGAAGAGCAGTGACTGTGGAGTGAAGACTTCGGAACCCTGATTGACAATTGGAAAGTAGTTTATTATCGATAAGAAAAACATGGACTTGGTCGTAAACTATCCTCTCAAAAATTTTCGCCACGACCGGAATAATTGAGATGGGCCGATAATTATCGAGATCCTTACGTTCCCCTTGTTTAAATAATGGTATAACTTTTGAACACTTCCATTCATCGGGAAAAATACCCGTGTTAATGGAGCGGTTAAAAATTAAACAAAGGGATTCTGCAATCAAGTCAGGACATTCACGAAGAAGCCTGGCAGATATCTTATCTAAGCCAGTTGCTTTAGATTTACTTAGCTTAGATAAAAGAGAAAAGACTGTGGACGAACTTGTTGCCTTCAGTTGAAAACTAGCTCTAGTTTCGTGACATGTAAGATAATCCAAATGTGAACGGCTGTTTTCATTGCAAGGTATTTTGTCAGCCAGCTTAGGCCCAACACTGGCGAAATGATCATTAAACGCCTCAGATAATTCATGATTGCCACTAATTGAAGAGCCGTTCAATTTGATTTCTTTTATGTGTGAGCTGTTAACTTTTCTTGAAGTAAGTTCATTAACAATATTCCAAGTCTTCTTCGAATTGCTCTTATTTTCGTGAAGAGCATTCATATAATATATTTCTTTAGTATGTTTGATTTCAGTGTTTAATCGTTTCAACATGTAGTTTGATCGAGTGAAATGCCAAATATTACCTATAATATACCCAGAATCTTATCCCGGCATTACCACCATATATACAGAACTCGTGACTAGGCTCTCGGCAACGGCTTCCGTAGCTCAGTGGTCAGAGCACTGCACTAGCAATCGCAGGGTCGCGGGTTCAATTCCTACCGGAAGGCCGCTAAGTTGCATTTTTCGCAACTGGTCCCGGTTTGGTCTTAAAATGTATGTATTCCAACACTCGAAATTTTCCTTCACCATAAATCGTTTCAACATGTAGTTTGATCGAGTGAAATGCCAAATATTACCTATAATATACCCAGAATCTTATCCCGGCATTACCACCATATATACAGAACTCGTGACTAGGCTCTCGGCAACGGCTTCCGTAGCTCAGTGGTCAGAGCACTGCACTAGCAATCGCAGGGTCGCGGGTTCAATTCCTACCGGAAGGCCGCTAAGTTGCATTTTTCGCAACTGGTCCCGGTTTGGTCTTAAAATATATATATATATATATATATATATATATATATATATATATATATATATATATATATTATATATATATATATACTCATCACAGTCAAAGACTTGATGTTGGATATACCACACTGCATAAATTATAAACCATCAAGAATGTTATAGTCTATAACTGTCGAAAGTTAATTCATTATTCCGTATATAATTTGTTGAAGTTATTTGGTCAGCGGTGACCTTGAACGTTCATAAACATGCGCAGAACGGAAAACGTTGCATGTACGTTTTGTGATCGGTGAAAAAACTGTTGTATAGTATATTGTGTTGAAATAAACAGTAAAATATAACCTGGTCCTCGTCTTCTATGTCATTATTTGGTGCCGTGACCAGGATGGTGAAATTCAACGAATTCAACGCTCACGCAAAGGATATATACAGAGCTCATTTGACGAAGGTTCTAAACAAAGCTGCCAAAATCATGGATCAGTCCAAAGCCCCAAACGCCATGCAGATTGCTTCGCTCACCGCTACTATTGAACAACTGGCAAAGAAGAAAACAGTATTGAACGAACTCAACCAGAAAATTCAAGATAAAATCGAAGACCCAGATGATCTTGAATACGAAATAATCGAGGCAGAGGAAATCAGCGAAAAAAATGCTCAGATAAGTACCTTTATTTTGTCTTCCACTTCCGTTCAAAAACCCACTGAGAATCCACCTCAAAATCATATTCCTCCCAGTACATCAACACAAGCCAGTACTTCATCACAAGTCGCTCATCAACCACCACTATCTAATCAAGAATCGCCAGCATATACCCACCAAACTGAGAATGTTGTTAATTCAGAAAACCCTAATGCTGATAGTGGTAACCCTAACGCTGATACAATGTTGAACAATTCTCACCTTAATCAAGTACCACCACTCCCTCAATCCAACCCTACTCCCACCATAAGTCATGCTACCCGTCTCCCCAAGTTACACCTTCCAACCTTTTCTGGAAATCCTATAGACTGGCTTACATTTTGGGACTCATTTGAGGTGGCAGTCAATTCAAACCCAAATCTTGAAGGAGTTCAAAAGTTCAACTATCTAAGAGCTCAGCTAACTGGAGATGCATGTAGAGCCATTGCTGGATTCCCACTTACCAACACCAATTATGCACAGGCAGTTGACCTCCTTAAAACCCGTTTCGGAGAACCACAGAAAATCATCAGTACCCACATGCAAGCTCTTCTGAAACTACCCAATCCCACCAATGAGCTATCTAGTCTACAACAATTTTACGACTCCATGGAAACTCATGTAAGAGGACTTACATCTCTTGGTAAATCTCAGGAGTCATATGGTGATCTTCTTGTTCCTATAATCCTTGGCAAATTACCTGATGACCTCCGACGAAATCTTGCTCGTGAACACAGCAGCCCAGAATGGACATTCTCACAACTAAGAGAAGCTATTTATAAGGAAATTAAAATCCTTGAAGCTGGGATACATAATCTGGAAAACAACAACTCCAAAGTCAACCCTTTTGGCTCTGTTACAGGATCATTTCTCACACACAACCAATTTGGAGCAAGTAAACCTCCACCTACTGGGTTCAACCCACATGCTCCTCCAAAACCAAAGAAATGCGTATATTGCAAGAAAGCTCACTCATCTAATGACTGCAGTTTCATTACTGACTGTACAAAACGTTGGACAATTGTGAAAGAAGACAAACTTTGTTTCAACTGTTTGGGTCATCATAAATCCTCAGCTTGCCAATCGAAAAACCGCTGTCGCAAGTGTAAAGGGAAACACCACACCAGTCTTTGCACCACCGATCTTCAGAAAGTCCCCACTCCACCCCCACCTCCACCATCAACCAAGAAGAATGAGTCTCCTCCTAGCAATGTTGTCCATACCACCATGACTGTAACCCTCCTCCAGACAGCCATAGCAACAGTTGGCACCCAGCAAATCTACTGCGAAGCAAACATCCTCTTTGATGAAGGAGCACAAAGATCATTTATCACAAGAAGTCTGGCTACTCAACTGCAACTACGACCCACAGGAAAGGAACTCATTAGTTTATCAGCCTTTGGTGCCCAAATATCAGCTGTAAAGTTCTTATAATCCACCATCATCAATATCAAGACAAACAAGCATGCAGAAATCCCACTATGTGTACTTATAGTTGAAAATCTCGCAACACCCCTTCAGCTTCACTCACGTGACAACATCAGCAGTATACCACATCTGCAAGGCCTTCACCTCGCGCACCCTGTAACCAGTGATCAAAACTTCGAAATTTCTGTCCTTTTGGAGCAGATCATTATTGGGATATCGTTGAAGATAAAGTCATCCGTGGCAACGGTCCAACAGCTATGCAGTCCAAAGTTGGCTACCTATTATCGGGACCAGTACAAACTGCCCATCCAGTTAATCATGTTGCTAACTTTATACAGTTCTCCACGTCATCTTATCAAGAAGAATACGACCTACAACGATTTTGGTCTTTAGAATCAATGTGTATTAAACCACCAACTGATGACGACCCACATAAACAGTTTCTCGCAGATTACCAACGATCATCTATCAATCGTGAGACCAATGGTAGATACAACGCAAGATTTCCGTGGAAAGAGGAATACCCTCCACTCCCTTCTAACCACACTATATGCAAAGCCAGGACTAGATCGATGGCACGTCGCCTAAGCCACACACCAGAGCTTCTCAAGACGTATGGAGAAATAATCACCGAGTATGAAAACCGAGGATTCATTGAGAAAGTCCAAACATCTCAACCTTCAGACAACGCTCACTACATTCCACACCATCCTGTTAAGAAAGAGTCGTCCACAACTCCAGTCAGAATTGTCTTTGACTGCAGCTGTCGTCAAACATCTAATTCACCATCTTTAAACGATTGCCTGAAAGTCGGACCGCCATTCCTGAACGACCTGTGTGCCATCATTCTGAGGTTTCGTACATACTCCTATGGATTCTCGACAGACATCGAGAAAGCATTCCTGCATGTAGGCCTCGATGAACGCGACAGAGACTTTTCTCTGGTTAAACGAAATTTCTCTGGTTATCTGATCCGACTGACCGAGAAAGTGCATTTCAAGTCTACCGCTTTGAAGTCGTCCTATTTGGTTCCACAAGTTCACCATTTACGCTCAACGCAACTCTACATTCCCACTTGGATAACTACGAATCCCCCGTAGCCAAGGACATCAAAAATTATTTGTATGTGGACAACTTCATTTCAGGACGCGACACAGAAGAAGAAACCCTCCAGTACTACAACGAATCAAGATCCATCATGGCTGACGGTAAATTCAATCTACGGTCGTGGGCATCTAACAGTCAAATTATTTGCAATCAAGCAGCCATGAGCCAGAACGTGGTCGACCCCAATGAAGTTGTTAACCTTCTTGATCTGAAATGGAATCTATCAACCGACACACTGAGTTTAAATCAACGAGTAATTAGTCCTTCATCCAACGTTCTCATTATCAAGCGTGAAGTTCTACGAGAATCGTTCAAGACATATACGACCCGCTCGGATTCCTATCACCAGTTACCATTAAGGCAAAGATCCTAATGCAAGAGTTATGGCAGCAACGAATCGAGTGGGACGAACCACTCCCCACTGAACTGGCCACGTCATGGATCAACATCGCCAAGGAGATCGAGGATGCCACTAAAACTGTGTTACCAAGATGCCACTTCTCATTCAAGAACACAAATCAAACTAACACTCAACTTCACATATTCGCTGACGCAAGCACAAAGGCGTATGGTGCAGTCGCTTACCTCTGTAATGGAAATCAAACGTCGTTGGTCATCGCAAAATCAAGAGTCGCACCTCTCAAGAAGTTAACACTGCCACAGTTGGAACTGATGGCAGCATTGACAGCAACAAGATTAGCACATTTCGTCAAACAAGCCCTGAAACAAAGATACGACAGTTTGACAGTTCACCTATATGGTCAGATAGTGAAATCGTCCTGCACTGGTTACACAGCGACAAGATACTGAAACCATTCATCGCGAACCGTGTTCGAGAAATCAAACATATTTTTCCCACAACGCACTGGAACCATTGCCCCACCAAGAGCAACCCAGCCGATTTGCTCACTCGTGGAATTACAGCGCAACAATTCCACGCATCGCATCTATGGCAGCATGGCCCAGACTGGTCATCCAAAGTTCTCAACGTTAACATAGTCGATCCAGCCAACAAAGAAGCTGTAACTACAGAAGCAACTCCATCAACGAGTGAACTTGGGATACACCAGATCATCGACGTATCCAGATACAGCACGCTTAACAAACTGCTCAATGTTACATCCTACGTTCTGAGATTTGTTCGCATCATTAAAAAACAACCAAGCAACATTGGAGCACCAACGGTCGAAGAGAGAAGTGAATCGCAACGCAAATGGGTGCAAAACTGCCAAGTTTTAACCTACAGCAAGGAAATCGACAACATCAAAGCCCGTTCGAAGACACGTTTACCACTGGTCAGACAACTCCGTTTGTTCATTGACGACAAACGATTTCTTAGCTGTGGTGGGAGGATCCATAATGCACCACTTACAGAGCAAGCAAAGTTTCCTTATCTTCTTCCACCAAACCATCCATTTACAGCACTCATTGTTTATGAAGCCCACGCCAAACAGCTTCACTCTGGTACTGCCTCAACAGTCACAGCACTTCGCCAAAGCATTTGGATCATTTCGTGCGTCAGTACGTGAAAAAGCTACTTCGACGATGTGTAACCTGCAGGAAACTCAATGGAACAGCCTACAAAGCCCCTGATCCTGCCCCACTACCAAATATAAGAATGCAACAGACAGTGCCTTTTTCAGTCACTGGTGTCGACTACGCTGGACTAATGTATGTGAAATTAAACAATGAAGAGATTAAGAGCTACATTTGCCTCTTTACGTGCGCTGTAACCAGAGCCATACATTTGGAAGTCGTCACAGATCTATCAGAAAGAAGTTTCTTACAAGCCTTTCGCCGATTTGCAAGCCGCAAATCCTTACCCAGTCGCATGGTATCGGACAACGCTTCAACCTTCACAGCTGGAGCAGAGGAACTCAAACGACTATTCCAGTCGCCGTCGCTGAAGGAAGCCTTTACCAGACGAGGTGTCGATTGGCAGTTCATACCCAAACGAGCTCCTTGGTTTGGAGGCTTCTGGGAAAGACTCATCGGATTATCAAAGAATGCCCTAAAGAAGACACTAGGAAGAGCATTCATAACATTGTCTGAGCTCCAAACACTGACAGTTGAAGTAGAAGCAATTCTTAACGATCGTCCACTGACGTATGTTTCAAGCGACATTAAAGACGACGAGCCACTAACTGCTAACATTCGAACAAAAACTGGTCGCACGAACAGACCAATCACCAAGCTTTATCCGCTAGAGATCACAGCCAAGAGAACCGAACAAGATGAACAACCGGACAGTAACGAGGAAACCAATCATCTTACTACCACCTCTGACCTTACCACTATTCCAAACTTACCACGACCAAAGAGAGCCGCAGCATTGGAAGCGAGAAACAAAATCTCTAAATGGGCACAAGATCTTCGCCCGGCCCCGGAGGATGTCGAAAGTTAATTCATTATTCCGTAGATAATATGTTGAAGTTATTTGGTCAGCGGTGACCTTGAACGTTCATAAACATGCGCAGAGCGGAAAACGTTGCATGTACGTTTGGTGATGTGAAACAACTGTTGTATAGTATATTGTGTTGAAATAAACAGTAAAATATAACCTGGTCCTCGTCTTCTATAACAATAACAACTCAGTGTGCATTGCACACTTTTACTGATTGAAATAACAAAACATAATTGCAGTGTCTGGCTATCAACAACTGTGGACAGCTGTTTCGATTTTTTAATAAAAGCCCCTGTAAGGGGAATCTATATTTACAAGCTATGTACAGTACATACAATCTCACGGATATTTTACAAATGGAAAACCACTTTTCCGGTCTGATATGAAGCAAGTACATCATTAACACACCATTTATCTCTAAAGCTCAAAGTCAAGAGAATATTGTTCGATCTTTAATCTGTTCGTGATGTATAGTATTTAAAATACGTTAAACAATCAATTTTAACTTCGCCCCGAAATTGGTAGGAATTTCGCTCTTTCCAGGCTGAAAAGCGCGCCACCGAAAATACATATCGCAAAAGTTGTTCATTAAGACTACGAGGCACTTCACCCAATAAAATCGATTTTTCGGATAAAACTGTCAAATTGGGCTCTATCTTTTTCCATGCAAGGTCAAAACTGTCCCCACATTTCATTGGCAAACGAGCAATGGACCAAAGCATGTGCCAGGCTTTCCAAATTATCACCACAACGGGGACATGCCGTTGGTATGCGTCGGTTCCACTTACTCATAACTGTATTAACATTAAGGACCAGGTGGACAGTTCGCCAGTTGAAATCTCGTAATACTGGATCTTCCCATCCAGAATGGACCCTTCGCCATATACCTTTCCAGTCCAAAGATCGAAAACGAGCATCCCATTTAATTTGACTTGTTGGGCGCACAGGAGTACTTTATTAAGAATTTCACGATCGTAGAAGAACTTACACGGCTTGGGGTCATCCAGGTCCACTGCAAACTCGTTCAACACTCGCAGCAAGGTACAGTAAAAAGGCGACAAGATAGCACTGTTAGGTTTGCTATTATCATTAATATCATTAATCCCCAGCGATCGGCCAATGTAGTACCTCATTAAAGGTTTCCAAGACGCAAAATCACCGTTCAGAAATTTAAACGCCCAATGAGAAGACATTTACTCTTCTTTTCTATATCTACCGCCCGAAGGCCACCAGACTGATATCCTGACATGCATACTTCTTTGCGTACAAGTTCTGGTTTATTTGACCACACAAAACATGACTTCCACATAACACGCGTTAAGACTTCTATGATGCCACGACTTGGAGGGTAAATATTGGCAAGATGCCAGATGGAGGAGGCTGCCATCGTTTTTGCCACAACATATTTTCCATTCAGCATAAGGTAGCGCGATTGCCATGCCCTTATAGTATTCTTGAATTTCTTGAAACCAGCCTCCCATGTCTTAGTGTCTTGTAGTATCCAACCGTATTTTAAGATTAGTCGTGGACCATTGCAACTCCCCTGGTGCGTCAGTCCGCGTACGCCATCGTCCTATCCAAAGTCCTTTCGATTTGGTTTTGTTCATTTTGGCTCCTGAAGTACGCGGGCCAAACAGTTCAAAGACTTCTAATGCTTTGGCAATGCCAAAGTCGTTGGTCACTACACAAGTGTTATCGTCGGCATATTGCGAAATCTTGACTTCATGTCCACCTGGCAGCGTAAGCCCCTTGATCTCCGGACATTGACGAATTGCCAAGGCAAACATTTCCGATACCAAAACAAACAAAATAGGCGATAACGGACATCCTTGACGAACGCCACGATAGACGTTAAAGAAACCGGACACATTACCGTTACTTAGTATAGCACTCTGAATGTTGGTGTAAAGGCATCTGATAATATGCCGAATCATAGTTCCAAAAGTCATACGTTCTAGTACTCTATCTATAAAACCCCAATGGACCGAGTCAAACGCTTTTTCCTGGTCTATGGGCACAAATGCACAGGCGAGGTTCTTGGAATTAACATAATCGGAAATGTCTCGAAGCAATGTAGCATTGTCTTCAGATGAACGACCTGGGACAGAACAAGTCTGGTCAGGATTGATGACTGACGCCAGGACTTTAGTAATTCGTTTTGCAATGACCTTAGCGATGATTTTATAATCCACATTCAATCGCGAAATTCAGCTCCTCTGGATCTTCTTTCTTAAACAATAGTATGATCAATGCACGGCGCAATGACAAGGGTAGTTCACCGTCGCTAAGGCAATAGTTGGCCATTTGGATGAAATCGTCTTTAAAAATGGGCCAAAAAGTGGTATAAAACTCTTTGGGGAAACTATCCAAACCAGGGTTTTTATTTCCGGACATCTGTTGTAAAGCAGCTAGGCATTCCGAATCTGACAAAAATTATTTACATGATAACATTTCTTCTTCTGAGAGTTTGCGCTCAATCAAGTCTAACAGCTGATCTTGGACGGACTGATCCACCAGACGTTCCGTATATAACTCTTGGTAAAACCGCGCGCACTTGTTCTGCCATGATGTTGATGGGGTTGGTTGTTCTACCGCTTGGGGTGTTAAGGGCATTAACCAGCTTCCTGACAGCGTTAGTTGATTCTCGGTGCAAAAAAATAATCGGGACGGCCTTTCATTATTCCGTATTACTCTTGCACGGCTACGAATTTTGGCACTAGAAGGTGCCAAAAATCAAGCTGTTACAAATCCAGACGTACTCGATGAAGTCATGTTCGGCTTCTGTGGGAGACAGATTGCTTTTCTGATCTGGACAAGCCGATGGTACACATTCATTAGATGGACGCGTTTTTCATTGGCCACTTGTCTGATGGACTTACTATAATCGATGGAAATGATTTTCATTTCTAATTTGCCTGCATCCCACCAGTCACCTATATTGGAAACATTATTCTTCTCTGATTGCCACATTTTCCAGAACGACGTAATTTTTTCACGAAATTTGGCATCTTTTAACAAACTCCACGCCCCCATGTTGGAGTGTTCTTACTGTTGAAAAGATGAAGAGAAATAAGATCATGATCGGAAAGATAACATGATTCAATACCGCTGTCCGGTAAGTAAATGACCATCAAGTTTAGAGAAAAAATCGTGCCGTTCACTACCAACCGCTGAAGCATAGATATTTACAATATGAAATTGCTGGTTTTCGAATAACAGATCGCACCTCACGATACGTCTTTCATAATCCGTGATGAAATGGACATGGTGGAATCGGGATGGATCTCGCAAAAGGATGCCAACCCCACCAACATGGATAGTACACTGTAAAAACAGATTGGTTAAAACAACCAATTTCTTCGGTTAAAACAACCAATCGTCTCTTTCGTATAGTTCGTATGCCATCAACATTCAACGATACAATAGACAGAGGATTGGTAGTCATTGTTTTTTCTTTTTGTCTCTCCTTACAACAACGGTAAACCCGTCCTCGGTGACGCCGGGGTTCTCCAACTCTATCTCCCCTTGTTCTTCATTGTCGGAACCACGTGACCGCTTTTGCGGATCCGACGATTAATCTATATTCCCCTTGTCCGATTCCTCTACTATACGACCTCTGTCAGACGTACCTAGTACTGGTTGCCAGGTTTATTCCCTGCCGTATTAATGTTGTTATTCTTATCCCGTGTAGGGCTGTTAGCCTTATCTCCTGCAGGAGTATTAATCTTCGTAAAAACCTCTTTATGTAGTTCTTCTGATCACAAATCGATAATGGCCTCTAGCATTTCTCTGCTCAAATATGGTCCGACTCAAACGGATCACCCAAAACGACCTTTTACTTCCTTATAAGGATCGAGTTGGTCCTACCTGCATGTGTGGCTTATATATATATAATATATATATAATATATATATAATATATATATATAATATATATATATATATATATATATATATATATATATATATATATATATATATATATATTATATAATATATATATATATATATATATATATATATATATATATATGGGGATAAAGTTTTTATTGCGTCCGCCGTTATATTAATTATTTACATTATTCGTCACGTGATATTTGCGCGGGAGAATTTAATATATGTAGTTACACGTAAATGCGCGGCAAAACGAGGAGGTTGGTATATAATAGCGCTGATATACATTACCTCGTCATTCCTTTTAAGCATTCATACAATCGACCAAACGTTTCCATTTCACTTTCTCGGCGTGCTGACATCTGTCCTGTGAGGTTACTCTGATGGACCCCTTTTTAAACCATAGATAACCGCGCCGCATCTCGCGCACTTTTCACGAATTATCTTGCTAACATATTCCGGCTGTGTGGGCTAGACTCATCTCAGTATAAAAGAAATAGTTTCCGCATTAGTGATGCAACTTATGCTGCAGAATGCGGTTTTCGGACGCTCAAATACGACTCATGGGTCGCTGGAAATCTGACGCATTTAAAATATATCTTCGCACACCCAATTTTGGTTCGTGCGCATGACGGGTTCTGGCGGTGGGATATTTGGGTGTTGATTACGCTTACTATTTTCTCATGTCAATTCATTAGATACATTTTGAGCTTACGCAGGGGCAGGGTTCACATTCTTACTGGCGATATTTAATTAGATACACGTTGAGCTGACGCAGGGGCTAGGCTCAAATTCTTACCAATGATATTTAATTTTACTGTTCGTACTTGTATGCACAGTCTTTACAGTCCTGCTATTTTTGTTGTTCCACAAGCCAACGCAGAGGCACGGCTTATCGGTGGTAAAGTGAGCATCTATTGTAGCCAAACCGACGCAAGGACAAGGCTGTGAATGGTTTGTCAGTTGGGGTGGGGTGTGTTTCCTTTACCCCCAAGGAAACTTGTGGGGTTTGTAATACCCCGGCCACCTTTATTGTGCTAGCAGTTATAAATACGCTCCTCTCCTCCGCAGAGGCTTATTTTTATTAGAAAGGCGTGCGGGTAAAATGGGGATGCGCGCGGGGAGTGGATCGAGGAAAATCTCTGCGCCTTTTCTAATAAAATATATAAGCCTCTGAGGAGGAGAGAGTTTTAATTATTGTATAATTCTTTAAAACATTAAATGCGGCTATATGCTGATAATTATGCACATAGCCAATTTTTTCCCAAATGGTTTCTGTCTTATTTCTGTATTATTATAACACAGAAAACAGAGCTCAACTTGACAAACAAAAAGGGTTATTGGTATACCGATAACATTTTTATTGCTTCCGCCGTTAAATTAATTATTTAGATTATTCGTCAAGTGATATTTGCGCGGGAGAATTTAATGTATGTAGTCACATGAGTGCAATGCGCGGGAAAACGAGAAAGAGGTTCGTACGCTGATATACATTACTATTTAAAACTTCTCAATTGGATATTCAGTTCAGGCCTGAAATTATACTAAAACAATTAGTTACCTCAGTCTCGGTGATTATCGCTATATTTACCCAGCCGCGATATTCACCGATAAACACCGAGACTTCAGTAACTCATTGTTAAATATATATATATATATATATATATATATATATATATATATATATTATATATTCAAATATATATATATATATATTTAACAAATAGATTCCATTTTGCCGTTGTCTGTTCAGTTATAGATGCACAGATGACGTCAGAACGTGGTAAGAACAAAAAAAGTGGCCAACGAGACGATAGTCGAGTGGGTCACTGATGTTCTTACCACGTTCTGACGTCCTCTGTGCATCTACGGTATAACTGAACAGACAACGGCAAAATGGAATCTAATTGTTTTATACAATAAAAATTGAAAACAAACCATTCAAGAGGATTAATTTATTAGCTCTTTGGCGATTTCTGGGGCACGTCAGCCGACTGCTTTTATCTTTTTTCATGATATGGCGTGAGCTAACGTGATATGGCGTGAGCTGACGCCATCCGTGCATCTGTCCTCTAATAGATCATGGCCAACAACCAATGAGAATGCGCATATAGTAAGCAGGTTATTATATATATATATATATATATATTAGAACAACGAACTTGCCCATTTAATATTTGGGGGGAGCGGTGAAGCCCCCCGGTTCCTACGCCTATGTTCATGAGTTATTAGTTACATTCGGGTTGTTACCTTTGTTTTGTTTAGAAAACTGGTATGTGTTTTTGTTGATTTATTGTGAAAGTTAGGTGCTTGATTAATTAAAGACCAGTAAATAAAAAACGTATATTGATAATGCCGTATGTTAGTCTCAATTTATTTCACTAGCAGTTCGATCATTCCCAAACGTTTTTTTTATTCCGCTTATAATCCCCCACCGAATATAAGCCCCCAGTAGTGTATAATGGCGGGTTCCAACTCAAATCTCATTAAAAATTAGCAAATTTTCCCAAATCTCACTTTTTTAATTTATTCATAAACCACATTCCATTCTAGGGCGTGGTCGTAACGCCCCGCCCCTTTTTTTGATTGTCAATCAAAACTTGTCTCACATTCCATTTTTAATGGGTCCCGAACTTATGCTAATTAGCAATGACGTCATCGACCATGCCCCCTTTCTTTTTGACTGTCAATCAAAACTTTGGTCAGCGGTTGTTTGCACTTTCAAGCTAGGGCGTGGTCGGTTGGACCTGTTTTTCTATTTCCCTCCTCCTCGAAAAAAAAAGTTTAGTCATCTCCTCAAAAAGTCTGACCACGTGGTCAGATTTTTAGAAAAAACCTCACGCCGGTTGGGTAAGAGTCGCTGTTAGTACACAGCCTTTTGTGAACATCTCTATAAGCCTGTTTCGTCCTCTTCCTCCTCCTCACTGTCGCTGTGGATCACCTGCATCCTCTCGCTCGCGGCGACCACCGCTGACGACTTCTTGTCTACAAAGTCTGCCAGATGCGCCACGCTCGTCTTTCTTCCCCTCTCTATGTTTTCCAAGGATGGTTTGACTCCGTCGACGCTGTCTTCAGACGATTGGCTATCTGGTTCATGGAAGACAGAAGGTAGGTTGGGTTGGGAAGTGGCAACAATGTAGGTATTTACCTTTGATTTCGTGTTCGTCAGAGACCTGTCCAGCCTTCTCAGGTAGTCGTCCATCACCCAAGGTAAAACCTCCGGAACATTCTCTCGAATCTCAAGCATCTCATGCTTCTTTGACTGTATGAATTCCTGTGGGGTAAAGGGACGCTCGTCCTGCCTAAAGGAGAGAAGCGTGTCGATATCCAGTGCGATCTTCATATGCTTGAACGACGCGTTTTGGTGCTTCGTCGTCTTCTCGACCGTGCCTAAAAAGTTGTTGACGCCAGCCAGCGCCGCTATGAGTAGCGTCAAAGCACCGTTGATATAAGTCCATATTCTGTGGTAGTCCTCCTGTGGCGAAGCTGAGGAGAAGATCGATGAGGCTGTCACACCCCCAAGGACAACCACTGGAATACCCAGTCTGTCATGCCATTTCGAGTAGTACTGGGCGCAAAGGGAGTGCATGATCGAGTAGGTCTTTGACATTTCTGCCCACTTTTTCAGTAGGTTGTCGTGGTACTTGTTCCATGATAGCTCAGCCATTTATTTAAACACCTATCAAACTCGTCGAGTCTATCGTTCTTCTTTGGTATCTTTGCCCCCTCTTCTTTTCCCACATGTACACCGTAACGTTCCAAGAGTCTCTGCAAAACAAAGTTGACGTTGAAAAACCTCTTGTTCGAAACGTTATCCTCACTAAATTCTCTTTCCAAAGCGCAAAAGTCACTCACTACGTTGGAGAGGATGTGGTTACTTATGTTAATCTTTTTCCTTACTTTATCCAGTAGATTATCGAAACTCGCAAGGCGGTTGTCTGAGTTAGCCCGGCGAGAGTCTCTTCTATAACTCCTAATGTTGCTCATGTTGTACGTTTCATGGTTCGAAGGGACATACACGGGATCTCCCTCCGTACGTAGTAGAACGAGTCCACACTCGACACAAACCATGGTGAAATTGTGGTACTCTTCTCGTGACTCGTGTGAGCAACCGCTTCTTTCTCCCCGGTTGAGGTCCGCGGTTTTTGCGTCATACTTGAGCAGAGCTTGGTCGAAGAGTGAAAAAGTTCCCAAATCTCTGAACTTTTTCTCTGGTCCCGATTCGTTCATCTTTACTACGAAACATGTCCCTTTTAAATCGTTTCCTCCTTCTTTTCGTAGCCATACATGTGTTTTCCCACTGTGAGTCCACCAGACAAAAGTCCAAGGAATGGGATTACGGGTGTAATATGAGACATGAGTTTTCTCAGATCTTTGTTGAGGTAAGGGTCTCTCTTCAACTCTTTCTCCATCTCTTCTGGTTTCTCCACCGCGTCGAGTCCACCCATTATCGCAGAAAACTTCGATAAAAACAAGTCACACAAGAGCGTGTTATTCTTCTCTTGTACATCGGCTTCATACTCTGCGTATAGCTTTAGTATAGTTTTTGCGTTGGCTTTCCTAACATGTGCTTCACTCTTTTTGATTTCGCCATCGCTCGCGAGAAGTAGGAGCTCCTCTCTCTTCTTATCCACGTCTTTCGCAACGTCTTCCACACCGTTTGTATTCTCCTCCGCAGGGTTTTTCTTCTCCTCCGCAGAGTTTATCAAGTCTTCGGGGTTCATTCTTTATTATAGTGGAGAAATAACTTCGTGTCCGTAGGGGTGTCTGAGGTTGATCTCTAGACACGCGTGTTTCTTTTCCCTCAACTCTTTCGTGATCCACGATACGTCCTCCTTGGAGACACCGTTTAAGTAGTCGTTGATCAGCTCCAGCATGTCTTTTCGGTTTGTGTTGTGGAAGCTTGTGATTCTCGAGATGTTCTCTCGGTAGGGTTTTGCGATGCTGGTCATCTGCTGGGTTAGCACGATGGTGGATAGTCCGTAGTGGCGACCAGAGTAACCTAGTTTCACCAGTTCGCTAGTCCTGTTCTTTACGTCTTGTCCACTCGCGCAATCGTCGAGAATGATCAGTGTGTTTGTGTCGGTGTACGTGTTAACTACGTACTTTAGCATGTCGTTCACATTTTCCTGCTCCACGGGGAGAACGACAAAGTTCTCGTCGTGGAAGTGTTTCCACTCGTGGTAGGTCGTGTTCCAGAGAATGGTTGGACAAAGGAGAACAATGTAGTCAAACACTCCTTTGAGTCTTTTCTCCAACATCTCGAGAAGGTAATAAGTTTTTCCACAGTAGGTTGGGCCTACGATCATCATGTTGAATGGAGTGTCCATCTTTAGTACTGGATACTTTTTAGGTTTCCCGACGTAATGTTCAACAGTGCGTCTGACAGTACAAAAATGTTGCAGATCAAGTCGGTGGCTGTCACACGTTTCGTGATCTCGAGCAAGATCCCACTCTGCGTGTTCATGATCCTCTTTCCCGACCCGTGAACTGTTTGGTCGCTAGTGCTCCGCAAGTCCACCACCAACGCAAAGCTGTTCTTGTAGAATTTCCGATGTGTAACGCTTTGGTCAACTTGACCAAAGAGGCGTTCGGCTTCAGAGAAGTACCTCGACTTGGGGATCCCCTGGCTGTAGACTTCGTTAGGAACACCTTCGATAGTGACTTTCACGTTGTCGATGTTTGGATACACAAACTCCTCTGAGTTTGTGATCGCAGCCTTGGTGAACAACATTACCACGGCTTTCATATGTTTTCGGGGTAGGTTAATGTTCTCATTGATCAGTGTCTCCCCTTTTCCCCAAGGACTCTTTTTCAAGAGTGTTACGTGCTCGTACGGGAGCGACCTTCCGACCATATAATGACTAGTGATCTCGCTTGCCAAATCCATGTTGTCGATGGTCTCATACTCTAGTTCCAAGTTCTCAAGAGAGTATCCACCAACGGCACTTCCAGACTGTGCGACCATGATGTCGGTAGCCTGGGGTAGGGTAATGACGAATTGTGGGTTGTTGCTCATCGAGTACGTCTCCCAAGATCTTGTCGAGGGAGATCTTCTGTTTTGTTCCAAACACACTATATAATAGTGCGTCGGCTAGTTTTAAGGCGTCTCCACTCGCAGCTCCGCTGTCGTCCTTTGAGATAAGCTTTCGTAGATTCTCTCCTGCGACTCCTACCTCGATCATTTCGTCGCGTTCAGTCTTGGGTTTCCAAAGATCCTTGTAGACCTCAATAGTTGACTCGCCTACATTGTCGTAGACGACCTCTCCGGCCATGTTGACCGTAAGTCGGCTTTGCAAAAGTTTCGAGAGGTTGTTCAGAAAACAACTCTTGGTGTTGGCGTTCTTAAAGTCGAACAAAATGTTTAAACTCCCTGGTACCAGACAAGAGTCAGGTTTTAGCTTTGGGATATTAATGTATAGGGATTCGCCAGGGTTGACCTTGTTTGGATTCATTGTCACGACATGTCGCGTACGTGATCCTACGATAGAAGACAGTTTAGTTTTCTTCGCGTGGTGAGACAAGTCTTTGTTCATTTATTATTAGACGAAAAGTTTTTCAAAAGAAATAGCACTCCAACAACAAAAATATGTAGGTTCCTCCCAAACCTTACGAGTATATCCCTAACCTCACTAGCTTTCTTCATGAGTCTGTTCATTTTATTAGTGTGTCAAAGATTTCGTAACTTGTTAGTTACGAAAAAGTCGTGGTCTACTCGCCAATGGCCTCTATGTGAGATTTAGACTTCCTATGTCTT
This sequence comes from Chrysogorgia sp. JL179-B06, assembly GCA_035772405.1. NCBI lineage: Eukaryota > Metazoa > Cnidaria > Anthozoa > Scleralcyonacea > Chrysogorgiidae > Chrysogorgia > Chrysogorgia sp. JL179-B06. The sequence continues at coordinate 811,491 of JAYKKM010000143.1, forward strand.
GCGAGGTTGTTGGCACTAACTTCTCTACCACACGCACAGACCTCTCTAAGATTGTCTCACTGTTTCTCTCCACGTATTTTTTCTTGTCATACTTTCCAAACTTGTTGAAGTACAGTCCGGTCTTGTTCGTGTTTAGCTCAGGCTTCACTCTTTGTATATATGTCCCTTCCAAAACTTTCAACTCAAGACTAGAGCAAGGTAGCTTCTCCATTTCGGAGATTCTCATACTATGCCAACCAACGTCAGCGGCCTTTTTGTACAATTTGTTTTTTTTGTTGAGACGCCTCTCTAGACCTCCTTTCGTGTTTCGTGAGACGTTGTTCGATAGTTTTGAACGTGCAACCAATGTAGATCTCTGAGTCAACCGTGTTGTATATCATGTAAATCGTTCCGTTCGCGGTCATTTTTCTATCTTTTTCCTAGTCTTTTGACGAAATTCACTTTCTGTTTTCTCGATACCACTCCATGGCCAACCAGACCAGAGCAATAACAACTAGCCAAAGGTTCTGCGCAAGCCAAGCTATTCCACTTGCACCGGCTTTCAGCACAGCGTACACAAAGTTGGCGAGTCCCACTGCCCACGGTCCTAATTTCGCGATTGCGTTTTTGACCGCCTTTGCGAATGACAACGCTGCACCAGCTCCTTTTGCGATAGCACCTCTTGCTCCGACAATGATGGTGGTGACTAGTCCAGCCACTGTGATACCTATTGCAGATAGACTTAGTGCGTTCTTCTTAATCCACTCTTTGAATTTTTCGAGACGTGTCACGTCTCTCTCCTGTTCTGCCCGTGTGTCCTCTAGAACTCGTTGTCGTTCGAAAGCGTACACCACCGCGTCTTCGTCGTGAGACTTTTGAAGGTACTCGTTAGCATCGCCGTCCAATTCGCTATGTCTTGCCAACATAAGATTCGCGTCGCTCCGCTCACGAAAGTAGTCAGCCATGACTTGAATGGATCCTTTGTTACCAACCCTAGTCTCCAATAGTATCGTTTTGGATGGGTTCAAAACACCTCTTATTTCACTCCTATCCTTCTTACTTAGTCTGCTGAGAACGTCCTCTGGTATCGTCACCTGACCAACGATAGGAGTCATGGGTAACTCGTCACTCGTGACCGTCTCACCCACTGCAAAGTCAACGAGTTTCTCAAATTGTAACACAGCGTTAGAGTTCCTTTTCGCTGTGTTTTTGACGTACGACCCGTCGACACTATTGAGGACTATTCTCTCAACAGTTGAGTACCCACCGGATCTTAGTTTTTCTTTGAAAAAGACTTTCCCGTCTCTCACAGTGGTCCTATTCCTAAGTTCGATAACGCTCTCCGAGTGGGGACTAACTCTTCGCCCACCACGGGAGTCTTGGACATACTTGTCTACTTGGACAAACACATCATTCGCTGGGTCGGTCCCTCCAAAACTTGTCTCTGCTTCGTCTCTGCCCAAAAGAAGCCGATCAATGTATGTAATCCGTTCGGTGACTAACAGGTCATCGCTAGCTAGTAGACTCTCGTTAAGTTCGAAAAGCCTTGTGTCAAGATCTTCAGTGTCGAGGTTGTCATACTCTGGAAATCTCTCCTCCATCTCAAAGTTGTCTTCACCTCCTTCAGCCATTTTATCTAAAGCTATAATTTTTCCATGTCACTCTCGGGTATCCAAGAGTTGTGCTTTGCGTCGTAGCCAGCCCACTTGACTAGGACCATCTTTTTCTTTCTCTTCAAAACTTTCTCCACACGATACGTAGCGTCCTCTGTCTTCTCGACGGTAGACATCTCCTCCTCGTAGAAAGTCCCGATAACGTCTTCCCCGCTCTCGTCGCTGAGAACGTAGACATTCGGATCTCCACGAGCCACCTTGCTCACGGAAAAGATCTCCTCCGTAAAGTTTGCCTCGTAGCCTTTGGTGAAAATACTCTTGTACTTGCTTATTCTCACCTTTTGCCCAAGTCTGAACTTTGGGAGAGGAAACTCACCAAAGTCATAACCAAAGAGTGTCGTCCACACCTGACTCTCGTTGTCCTTGGTCACATTCGTTGGTCTCATGAGAGTGCTACTATGCTTTGTGTCGTTGTAGTTTGCGATGAGATCGTCCAGGACGTCTACCCACTTGTATGTCCCCTTGCTATAGAAATATTTCCACATGCTCGTCTTCAGAGTCCTATTGAACCTCTCCACCACAGCTGCTTTCTTGTCTGACTTTGTGGAGAAATATGTGACACCATGCTCCTCCAACAGACTCTTCACACCTACATTGTAGAACTCGAGTCCGTCGTCAAACTGTGCAAGTTTAGGGTAGATCTCAAATCTCTCGTGGAACTGGCGAAGCAACTTGCCCACGGCTTTGGTCATGTTTTTCGTGTCTTTGCGGTACACAGGGATAGCAAAGGCGTAGCGACTGAGAATCTCGACGCAGGTGAGAATCCAGTAGTAACCGTTATTCTTGTCTTTGAGTTTTCCCATATCGACAAGGTCAAGTTGGATTTGCTCACCGAGACCTGACACCCATGTTTTTCGAAACTTGTGTCGCCTCACGACTGACTTGTACCGTGTGTAAGTGTCTTGTGTTTCCAACCACTCCTTTACAGACTTTCTGCTCACCTTTAACCCTTCCTCTAACGCTTTTTGGTATAGTCTCTCCTTGCTCTGGTAACCAGTCACGGGATTGTAGTACAAGTCCCTAAGACTTTGCTCAGTTACAACATCGTTGTCCATCCTTTTTATTAGAGAGAATGTTTATATCCAGCAGAACGTCTCCCACCTTGTCTACCCCACTCACGTTTGTCTTGGTATAAAAAGACAGGGTGTTGTACGTACCGCTACGGATGGGGACACTAGACTCGACCGTTTGGAAATTTGTCACACTTCCACTGAGTGTCGTCTCCGACGTGATGGGAAGAACAGCGATGACGCTACTCCGTTTTCCTGACACGTCAATGGTTTCATCCACGAGGGTGTCGCAATGGATCTCTACGAATCTTAGTCCACGGTTGATGTCTATCCTGTTAGGACTAACCACCTTTGTCGCTCCCATTGTAGTGTTTGTTGGGAAACCTAGTAGCTCACCAAACTTGTACAGCTTTGTAGGACGAAGTGTCTTTAGTGTGCAGGTATGGTCATGCGTGTTGTGTGTGAGAGTTATTTTCACGTCTTCGTCGTCCGCAAAGCGCGTCGCAAGATCCTCGAAAGTCCAGTAACCCTCGGGTATCGTGTGTTTTACCCCATTGAAGAGAATGTGGTCGTTGAGGTCTTTGACCACGTTCCTAAAGCCCCAAAACACGCTCACCGACTTTACGGTCAGGGATGAACCTCTTGGGAGTATCAAACTCCTGTTCAACGCGACTGTTTTCTTTCCGTTCTCGAGGAACACTGATAGCTTTACCATTTTATTTAGAGATACAAATAAAATGACAACTCCAACAGAGTCTGCGATACGTGCGTATTACGGAAAGAACTACGACAAGGTGATGAAAAACACAAAGATCGCTGTTCAGAAGGCAAAGTCAGATCTTTTGAAGAAGTACCCACACGTCACGATGGACAAGTTTGAGTTTGACCCAGTTCAAACACAAGAAGGTGATGTAACGAGAGTGGACGTGTACTTTCGAAATAGTGACATAGTCTCGACTGACATTACCAGCACCACGTTCAAGAACGACCAAAGCATGTGGAAATGGCTTCACAACAACACACCCTTCCCGAGGATATGGAACAGTGGTGGAACAGTGCAGAAACTTATCCACACGGAGCGAGCTGGCACGTCTGACGTCACGTACCCACCGTACATTCTCAACTACCCAGTCAACGACTTTCGCGTCTACGTCGACGATAAGAACTCGTTCGAGTCCAGTCTACCAAAGATAGTGGTAGACACGAAAAAATATTATCAGGACGGACCAGAGGGAAGTATGATCAACACAGTGTGGACTTTGTCAAAAAGTTACTACCAAGCTATCGCTGCAATGTACATAGCCACGTACAGGTCTGGAGTCTCACTACAAAACCTAACACCAAACCCTGACGTTCCAAAACAAATAACAAGTCTCATGAGATTCCACGTGTATTTCACAATGAGGAGGGTCATGTTCCGTCTTAACAAAAGTGGACCTGACATTGCCAACGTTCTCAGACTATACATACCAGACTGGAGAGTTCCAAAGTCGCACCTACCGCTCGGAGGTAACTGGGTAAGCACTATCAAAGATTTGCAAGGCGACTACAAACGCTACTGCTCTCGAGTGAGCAACGGGATTACGGAGCTAGGTCAGGAGCTTCTCAACCAGTCCATAGAGGTCTACGTGTACGCCCTGTTGGGTGCGCAAGCAAAGGCAAAGCAGTCGATAGTCGGTGGTCGTGCAAGTGCTCGCGAAGTCCAACAAGTCTTTAGGAACATCGTAGAAGACGCAGTCGTCCAGTATTCACCTAGCGTGTGGATAAACCTCATGAACAGAGCTATAAAAGACACGAACGTCAAGTTGGACATGGCAGTCACACCGAACACGTGGTTGATACCGCGGAGCATGGTTTTGTTGAGAACACCTATTCCAGGGTACAACAACCTACTCAGAGAGTCGACAGAGACGAACATGAAATTTGGGTACAATAGTGGGCTCAACTTCTCCAAGCCTAAGGAAGCGGTGAAAACTCACTCTAGTGGTGGAGAACATCTTGAGGAACTTGGCAAAGCAAAGGTCAAAGCAAAGGGTAACGTGAAAGAGACAACAACTCCTCCCACTCCTCCGAACACACCCACGACTTCGTTGCTCCCCATTTCGTTGGAGGTGTTGTTAGGAGTGATAGTAAGTAAATTTGTCTTGTAATAAATGAGCTTGTATCTTGGACACGACGAACCAAAGAGAGAGAAAGACGAACAACTACCTTACGAGACAGTTTTTAACGTGAACGTTAAAAACGCAAAGGTAACCTATCATCGCGCTGGAAGTAGCAAAGTGGAGCAAATAGAAGATGGAACATCTCGTTTTCATCAAAACACGTACCTCAAAAGTCCCACTGTAGATGTCAACGCTGACTCTGTGAAAAATTTGGGTAATAACAGAATGGTCTTTGACTGTCCATCACTCACTCACGTCAATGTTTCCATATTTGTGGTTTTCAAGTTACTAGCTACCCCGTCGTCCAGTGGTTACGGATACGTTATTGGTAACGACAATGGGAGTCACGATAAATTTATAGGTTACAAAATAGGGTTTACTAATCGACTATCGTACGGTGGGGGATGGCCTGCAAAGGAATACAATTGTACACTACCACCCGGTCTTGTAGGGACTGACAAACATCTCGTATCTTGTCATTGGTTGATGAAAGGTAGTCATGTGAGATGCAACGACACGGTGTTGTTCCGATCAGCCTTTAACGCGAACGCTAAGAGTACTGGTGCTCCTTTTGGGTCCATATTCTTCAACGAACGTTTCGCGAGTACGGAAAGAACGGTAGGTACGTCAGGCGAGATCTACGGTCTGAGAGTTGTGAAAGGTTTCTTGGAGGCGGACGACATCTCAAGGATCAACAAGAGTATGATGCTAGAGTACAACATTTCTTAAAAAAAAAAGAGTTTAGAAGAAAAGGAGATGATAGACACACGTCCTCGGGTCAAAAAGGTAATGGCCGATGGTTGGAAGAGGTACTTGAAGGGTTTGCGGAGAAAAGTCGAGATTGAAAATGGCTTAAGGAGTTGCGATGGGGTAGAAAGAGATGACCGAGAATACGCAGCTAACACCCGCAAAGGGTTATAACCCAAAGGAACACATGATCTTTTCTGACCCTGTTTCGGGAGAGATTCCAGACAGCAAACCAAAGATTGAGTTCAAGAGAATCAACATTTCTACTCGCAACGAGGATGGGACGGAGGGTGAACTCATCATCCCCACTGAGCGTCTCTACTCGTTTGGAGTTTCAGAAAACACAAGTCAAGAGACTGGCAAGGTCACTGGTTTTACCTTTCCCCTGTGTTTGTGGAACCGCGATGGGGCAACAAAGGAGGAGGAGACTTGGATCAACACCTTTGATGCCATCGTCGACAATTGTATTGACCACTTGGTCAAAAACCGTGAGGAGATTGACAGATTTGAGTTGGAACACAACGATCTTACCAAGTCCAAGGGCGGGTTAAACCCCCTCTATTGGAAGACAGAGAAGATTGAGGATAAGAATACTGGGAAAACCGTTCTTCGAAGGGTCCCAGGTCGTGGTCCGACGCTATACACAAAACTTATCTACCACAAGAAGCAAGACAAGTTCCTTACGCAGTTTTTTGACCTTGACGACAAACCGGTGGAGGCTCAGTCACTAATGGGAAAACACTGCTGGGCAAGCGGTGCAGTGAAGATCGAGTCCATCTTTATTGGCTCCCGTATTTCCTTGCAGGTCAAGTTGTACGAGGCCGTGGTGGAGCCAAGCAATTCGGGAATGAAACGTCTCTTGCCCCGGCGAAAGCCAGAGCCTGAGGTGGTCGAGTCAGAGTGTGAGACAGCCACCGCTGTAATGGAGGAGAGGGAATTTGTCATTGAGTCAGAGTCGGAGGAAGAAATTCTCTCAGAGTCAGAGTCAGATGGTGAATATCCCATCGAGTCAGAGGACGAGACGCCAAATCCTCTCAAGCGAACAAAAAGTGAAGAAAAACAGTGGTGGTTGGAAAGAGCTGCGCGAGCCAAACCAGGTGAGGCGTACGACACAGTTTATTGAGGTTACAAAGTGGTTTTATAGTCGAGTGACTATAAAACGTCCAACTTACTTGAAAGGATCGTCTGGGATTAGTTTCTTCTGTTGTGCGTACTTTACAGCGATCGTTCCAGCACTGATCGCGACTGCGAGTTTCAACGTTCCCACGAGCGTAGTTGGTGCACTGAGAGATTCTCCAAAAACTTTCCTCGACGCCATACTAATTCCAACTCCTACGGTGGTGTAGAGCAGAGTGTCGTACACCTCGTTCATGATTTCTTTTCGATCTGTCATCCTTTATTATAGTTCTAAAAGTTTTTTCTAGTCAAAAGACTCGAGGTCGAAACAAGCGTCGGCCTGGTCTGAACATGGCGTCGTAGACGAAGCGTTGGCCTCACGGTGGTCTGAGGATGGAACACTGACCTCATCACCACGTTTGAAGTAAAAGTATAACCCTCCAGCAACACCAATCGCTCCAACAACGTATCCAAGATTACCAACGAGTTGGTTGCTCTGGTCTCCACCACCTTGCTCAAGTTGCTCAAGTCTCCCCTGGGCTTTCTTCTCTTTCGCGGCTTTGCTGATCGCGGCAAGTTTTCCACGCTCGACCCTCTTTGGATCCTTTACTTTCTCAGGTTTTTGAGCTGTGATAGTCTCCATCTTTATCTATGCCTCCAAGATTTTCGTTCGGTTCTACCCAAAAGTTACCAAAGTTACTAACGTTCTACCTAAAAGTTACTAGAATTGCTACCCTCTCTACCCAAAAGTTACTAAAATTGCTACCCTCTCTACCCAAAAGTTACTAAAATTGCTACCCTCTCTACCCAAAAGTTACTAGAGTTGTTACCCTCTCTACCCAAAAGTTGTTTAGTAAGATAAAGAGATGGCAATGATGGCAGGAGGACTATTCAATGCACTTGCGTTTGCAGGTGCGGGGTTCCTTTTCAAACACCTCGAGGGAAACAAGTATGGTGAAGAGATTAGTCGCCACAATCTCGCAATGGAGAAACTCACGCGGGACAGGGAATTGTGGAACGAGGAGGAAGTAGCTCGCAGAGACAAACTTTCGCGACTACGTCTCGCCTTGTCGGACGCAAACCACAACATCAACGACACGAACGCGGCTCTCGACGCACTTTCTGCTACGCTTCGCAAGACCGCAAAGTTCCAAAAGAGACCAGAGTTACGTGACTACTACACACCATCACCGAAGATGCAAAAGTACTTGTTGGTGACGGAAGGGGCAATGTATGTAGGTGTTGGATGGGTTGGATATAAGGTTGTGACAATTATGATCTAAGGATAACAAACGCAACAACAAAAACATGTCACTCACGAAAGCAAGTACCAACTATCTAACCACCAGGGAACTGAAAGTCATCGTGAGAGAGCGAGGTGTTAAGCTAAAGCAAAGGGCAAAACATTGTGAGATTCTTGTAGCGTTGGGGATGAAACCTATCGATATCCCAAAGAAATACGACCATTGTAAGAGAAAGAAACACGCCCAGGTTGTGGTCAAGACAAACACGATCACTGGAGAGGAGACAAAGTTTAAGAGTATCACCGCGCTAGCGAATAGTTTGAGTCTCTTCCCAGGGTCTATTACCTACCGGATAAGAACAGGGAAAAGTCTAATCGTTGGCGACATCTCCTTCACGTTCCGTAAAGAGTGAGATCACTATTCATTTGATTTTTCCACTCAAAAATCATATGAGGCTTAAAGACATAACCTACACCCAGAAAGATGTCGCAAATCTTAGACAAACCTATTCCATCAGGGCTTGGACCCACGATGGTACCCACAACGTATACGGCAAAGAAAAAGGGTCCAAAACTTCTAAAGAGGTCCACTCTGAGAGGAAAAATGGACTCATGGTACGATTGGCTTGTGAGTCAAACCAAAAAGCCTATCAAGAAACGAGTATTGACGGCTTTCAGATTCTTCAAGCAAAAGATCTCTAGCTTGTACAAGGAGAAGGACTTGGTGATGGAGAGATCGGAGACATCTCTCAAAGGGTTTTCGGAGACCCACACGATAAAAGCCTCGGCGAAAGTAGACCCAAAGACATTCTTGGCGAACACAAAAGTGTTAGCGCAAGGTCTTTGGAGTCATGAAGTGGAGAAGAGGAAGGGTGTGAAGACAAAATTTGACCTAGAGTGCGTCATGGTGAGAAGGACAGATGATGGAGACTCCGAGGTATCTGCGCATTTCCACTCACTCACAACTATTGCTCTACCTGGAACCGACTTGGACGAGATCTACCACACAATGGTAGGAAAGATTTTGGAGAGTCTTGCGACGTACTTGAAGAGAGGGAGTAGTTGGCGAGTGCTACGAGTCGTAAAGTTGGACGTGTTTATCGACACGTTTAAACCACTGAGAGGTTCGTCGTACATTCCCACACCAAACGCGTTGGTTAGAAAGAATGCCATAGTCAACGTTCAAAACGAGAACGATCATGAGTGTTTCAAGTGGACTATGACTGTGGCGAGGATGATCGAGAGAAAAAACGCAGAGAGACTCGACAAGACTATGAGAGAGTCCTCGAACAAGTTTGACTGGACTGGGATCTCATTCCCGACACCGTTGAGTGACATTAGAAAGTTCACCGAAAACAACAAAATTAGTGTCAACGTGTTCGCATACGAGCATGGAGTGGGTGTGTACCCACTTCTCATTCGAGGTAACTCAAAGGACGCCATCAACGTGCTACGCATCACGGAGCAGGGTGAGGGTGACAAAGTCAACTCTCACTACGCTTGGATCAAAAACATGAGTAGGTTGCTGTCTAGCTCAAAGAGCAAACACAAGGGTAGGATATTTCACTGTTGTCGGTGTCTCAGCAGTTTTAGCAGTCAAAATGTTCTAGACAAACACGAGGAGCACTGCTCGAACGTCGACAGCATAAGAACCGAAATGCCAAAACCGGGTGAGACAATAGGGTTCAAAAACTACTACAAGACACAGGACGTACCCTTTGTAATATACGCGGACTTTGAGTCGTTCACCGAACCGGTGGAAGGACCAACCAACAACCCCAAGAAAAGCTCAACAACTCAGTACCAACATCACTCACCATCTGGATTCTGTTTCCACCTGAAGTGCTTCGACGACAACCTCCACTGGGAAGAACCATATCTCTACACGAGGAGAAGCGAGGACGAAAACATTGGTGAGATTTTCGTAAAAAAGTTGGAGGAGACTATACGAAATATTTATGATAAGTTCAAGGTGGCGGTTCCCATCATCTTTGGAGAGGAGGAGAAGAAAGCGTTCCTCAACGCTAAGACTTGTTGGTTGTGTGGAGGCGATGAGTTTGCTGAAAACGACAAGAAAGTCAGAGACCACTGTCATCTGACTGGACGATATAGAGGCGCAGCACACAACACTTGCAATTTGAAGTATAGACTACCAAAGTTCATTCCTGTGGTGTTCCACAACTTGTCAGGCTACGACGCACACTTGTTTGTCAAAAACTTGGGTGTTACGGAGGGAGCTATTAGATGTATCCCAAGCAACGAGGAGAAATACATCTCGTTCAGCAAGGTGGTGGTCGTAGACAAGGTTGAGAACAAAGCCGGAGAAACAATCGAAGTCAAGAGAGAAATAAGGTTCATCGACTCTCTTAAGTTCATGTCAAGTAGTTTGAACGACTTGGTTACAAACTTGGACAAAAAGGACTTGGTGTCGACAAGGAGAGTTTTTGGAGAAGACTTCGATCTCGTGTCTAAAAAAGGCGTATTCCCCTACGACCACATGACTGGACTAGCGTCACTCGACGAGACAGCGTTGCCGGCGAAAGAGAAATTCTACTCAAGACTTACGGACAGCGACATTAGTGACGACGATTATGGTCATGCAAAGAAGGTGTGGAAACACTTTGACATGACCACGATGCGCGAGTATCACGACTTGTACTTGAAAACCGATGTCATGTTGTTGGAGGACGTCTTTCAGAATTTCAGAAAAGTCTGTAAAACGAACTACAACTTGGACCCAGCGTTCTACTACACCTCACCAGGGTTAGCTTGGGACGCATTGCTAAAGATCACGGGAGTGGAGTTGGAGTTACTGACCGACATTGACATGTTGTTGATGGTCGAGGCTGGAATTCGCGGTGGAGTCTCAACTATCACAAAAAGACACGCTGAAGCAAACAACAAGTTTATGGACCACATCAACAGCAATGAGACGATAGAGCGTACTGGTGACTCACTATATGACCCTACAAAACCAAGCGTCTTTTTGCCATACTTGGATAAGAACAACCTATACGGCGGTGCGATGTGTGAACCACTACCCACACACGGTTTCAAGTGGATGACTGAGTATCAGCTCGAGAACTGGAGAAACATGCCATGCATTCTCGAGGTAAATCTAGAGTACCCGGAAGAACTCCACGACCTTCATAATGACTACCCGTTAGCTCCAGAGAGAGTCGTCGTGAACAAGATAGAGAAGCTTATCCCAAACCTCTTCGACAAGACCAAATACGTGCTCCACAAGAAGAATCTCGAGATGTACACGCGATTTGGTTTGAAACTAACCAAGATCCATCGGGGGATCACCTTCAAGGAGAGTCCGTGGATGAAGCCGTATATCGACCTCAACACAAACCTAAGGACACAGGCAAAGAACAACTTTGAGAGCGAATTTTTCAAGCTCATGAACAACTCTGTGTTTGGTAAAACGATGGAGAACATTCGAAACAGGGTTGATATCCGGCTAGTCACTTCGGAAGAGAGAATGAGAACGCTAGTCGCAAAGCCAAACTTCCACCATAGGACAATTTTCGACGAGAACCTGATTGCAGTCCAAATGAAGAGGACGAAGGTAGTGTTTAACAAGCCGGTGTACCTGGGGATGAGTATCTTGGATCTCAGTAAGACGATAATGTACGACTTCCACTATGACTATATCAAGCCAAAGTACGGGGACAAGGCTAAGCTACTTTTCACAGACACTGACAGTCTAATGTATGAGATCTTCACAGACGACTTTTACAAGGATATCAGTGGAGACGTCGAGAAGATGTTTGACACACATAAATACGGAAAGAACCACCCGAGCTGTATCCCAATAGGGAAAAACAAGAAGGTGATTGGAATGATGAAAGACGAACAGAGCGGAGAGCAAGTCCTCGAGTTCGTTGGACTCCGCTCCAAGTTATACGCTCTCAAAACACTACGCGGCGACGAGAAAAAATGCAAGGGTGTGAAGAAGAGCGTTGTCAAGTCCTCGATCGTGTTTGAGGACTACAAGACTTGTCTGTTCTCTGGAGTGAGTCAGACAAGGTCAATGAACACGTTTAGGTCAAGGAAACACGAGATCTACACAGAGTCTATCAACAAGACCGCGTTGAGTAGTAAAGACGACAAGAGACATATTCTACCAGATGGGGTGAACACGCTGGCACTAGGTCATTACAAGATCATGACGGAAGTGATATTCGAGGACGAGTGAGTCAACAACCGCTGACCAAAGTTTTGATTGACAATCAAAAAGAAAGGGGGCATGGTCGATGACGTCATTGCTAATTAGCATAAGTTCGGGACCCATTAAAAATGTGCCACGCCCAACGCGAAATAAATTAAAAGTGAGACAAGTTTTGATTGTCAATCAAAAAGGGGGCGGGGCGTTACGACCACGCCCTAGAATGGAATGTGGTTTATGAATAAATTAAAAAAGTGAGATTTGGGAAAATTTGCTAATTTTTAATGAGATTTGAGTTGGAACCCGCCATTATACACTACTGCCCCCCCCAAAAAAAAAACCCTTACGAAATTGTATAAGCCCAGGGCTTATATTCCGCAGTTTACGGTATATTGGTAAATGTGTTCATTTATATATATTTAAGCAGTTTCAGAACGTTCGAAGATTATTACCAATCACCATGGTATATACCATGTACGATCATCAGACCGTAATCTGCTACTTGAGCCAAAATCCAAAACGGTGACTCATGGAGACAGAGCGTTCTCGGTTTCGGCACCAAAACTGTGGAATTCATTACCACAGGAAATTAGAAGCTTTGATATGTTGGGTAATTTTAAGTCAGCAGTTAAGACTTTTCTTTTTTAAAATTAATAGTTTTTTTTGTTTTTTGGGTTTTTTTTTTGTTCATAGTGGTAATATATGTAGTAGGCTTTATCTTATAATGAAACTGTAATAAGTTTTATAAGTAAATTTAAGAATATATTGTTGTAAGAGCATTGAGACTATTGTATAATGCTCCTAATACGTCTATTATTATTATTATATACGTTTCTCAAAGCCATATATACTGTATATAGGCTATATATATATATATATATATATATATATATATATATATATATATATATATATATATATATATATATATATATATATATATATATATATATATATATATATATATATATATATATATATATATATATATATATATATATATATATATATATATATATATATATATATATATATATATATATATATATATATATATATATATATAAAATGTGTAGATTGATCACACAAGTAAAAGTATATAGAAAAAGTTCGTTGTGGAAACGATGAAGATGGAATAAAGGATATCAGTAAATAACACTCATTCTGCACAAACGTTTTCGCTTTTATTATAAGCTCTTCAGGTGCTGAGTACTTGGTGAAAGTGTTTGGATATCCTATATTTACAATGTGTAGTATTTCACCACCACGTCACTACACGTGTGGTGTTAGGTTACTACAAACCTCTAGTTATATAAAATATATATCTTACAAGAAGTTGGTATTTAGCAGGAATTTAAGTTCGGTTGGAGTATAGAAATAATGTCTCTTTCCTTCGACTCTCTTATTAAGCGGCTTGAATGACTGTCACATTGATAAATGATCTGGAAGATGCCATTGCTGCACTTCCTTATGTGCTCGCTAACTGCTAAGTGGCTATACTTGTTGTCGGTGTAGTGTGACTCGGTGTCGGAGGTTTTCTGTTTGACCAAACATTTCTGTTTGACCGTTTATATATATATATATATATAAATCTGGTGAATTGAGTTTATACTGTCGGTATAGAGTGCTCAATGCATTAATTTGCAGAGCGTAATAAATTGTAGATAAATCAAAGACAAGACATCACTTTGCTGTTACTCCGAGTTTCACGCTTACGCGATCGTCAGACAGACTTTAAGATGCAACCTTTGTTTAGCTGAAAAACTTTACATCATTAAAGCCGATAAAGTCAACCTTCTCAACAAAAAATCAGAATTAATTTCAAAATGCCGTCACGAGAACAAGTTCTATCTAAAAAACTTTAATATCCGAATTACATGACATAACGTCATATCGTAACATAATATGAATAGACCCGGAAATCCATAAACCGCCATAATAATAGACACAGAATAATTAATCAAAAACGTCACATGTAAATAAATTAGAGTAAGGTATATATATATATAGGTTGGAGCACGTGTATTCTTCATTAAAGTCTGTCTGACGATCGCGTAAGCGTGAAACTCGGAGTAACAGCAAAGTGATGTCTTGTCTTTGATTTATCTACAATTTCTATATATATATATATATATATATATATATATATATATATATATATATATATATATATATATATATATATATATATATATATATATATATATATATATATATATATATATATATATATATATATATATATATATATATATATATATATATATATATATATAAATATAAATATATATATATATATATATATATATATAACAGGTAATATATTTGGCGTTTCACTCGATTAAACTACATGTTCTAAGGATTTATGGTGAAGGAAAATTTCGAGTGTTGGAATATATACATTTTAAGACCAAACCGGGACCAGTTGCGAAAAATGCAACTTCAAGGCCTTCCGGCTGGAATTGAACCCGCGACCCTGCGCCTCGGAAGCCATTGCCGAGAGCCTAGTCACGAGTTCTGTATATATATATATATATATAACAGCACGGTAAGTAATTTTTAATAACCATATATAGTTGCGGAAATTATAATATATATATATTGATAAAAAATCATTCGTACTAACGTTTCGTTTCTTTGCTAAACCTGCAACATCTTCAGCTGAGTAAGGTATAATTAATTAATTAATTACAAGATTATCGCAACTTATACTAATTACTACTACTAGAGCAAACTTGGACACCATTGACTATTATGGACACCATAGCCGCCGTAAGATATTCCTTTTCTAGGCCAGTGTCGTCCATGAGCTTCGTTTTATTTGTGCATGAAGGTTGGCATACTAGAAGCAGTTGATGTGTTATTTAGTCTGTTCTTCACCTACAGTTACCGATAAATTAAAATCTGAGTTACCGAATTTGTAGTATGTCTGCAACGGCAAGTGGTAGCTTTCCATAATGTTCTTGATTTGTTTTACGTTCTTTCCAATACAATTATATTCACCGCTGCTCGTAACATTCGACTTACCTGTATATGCCAAACGATTTACAATAAGAGGAAATGACGGAAATAAGAGGAAATGCCGATAAAGTGTCATAACTGTAACATGGCTGAATCCAAGTGTGCACCTGCACAAGGATACACCCAGATGCAACAAGTTATTAAAAAAACAGTTGAATAAGTTTGTAGAAATAAAACTAATTTTGGCGTTGAACGAAGGATTTAACTTGTTTATCATGGTTGATCTCTTTATTTTACTTCCCCAAACCAAAATTGAGTCGTGGAATATCTAGTCTCCGTGCATCTGTACGAAGGATCAGAGCAAGGCGAATAATTACCCAACCATCTTGCACGCTCGCCGTTTCTACACGTGTACTCTACACTTAAGGAGTCAAAGTTACAGCCATGATGCACTCGGCCCCAGTAAGGACCAACATGAAGCATTTCGTTGTTCAACTGAAAGATGGTTGTAGTACAATTTAAACACCTTGTTCCTTTAATGTCAAGAAAATCGATCTCATTACAACTTTCCTTTTTATACGTGAGTTCACCAACGTACACTGTCGGATCCAGTACCGATACCCGCACCTTTATGTAATCTCTGAAGTCAACTCCGTAAATGGGATATGAACATGTTCCTCTCCAAAATGTTGAACGTGATACAATGTCTTGCATAGCCGTCTTAGAAATTCGAAAAAGGTCCCAGTTTAGGTTAGTTTCATTCACTGGATAATCGACAGTAAAGGGATAACTTAACAAACTGCCTTCATTACTCAGTGCGAAAGATTCAATCAAAGTCCATGCGATACCCTCCTCTGAGTCAAAATCACAGAAAACTTGAAAAGAGTTGCCAGCTTGATCTTCCAACATATAATCACGGGAGATAGGTTTGATTGGACCTGTCCAATAATCTAAACACGATTTTGGTGTTTTGATTTCACACTGATCGCCGTAGTATCCGAGAGGACATTTACAAATGAACCGTCTTGTGATGTCACTGGCATTAACCTCGCAGGAGCCTCCATTAAGGCAGGGATGGGGTAACCGAGAACAACAAATACCTGGAAGCTTTGAAGATTTCGTTTCACATGTGCTCTGTAAAAAAAGTTTACAATATTTTTAATATATCTATATTTTTAATATTTAATTATGTCATAAAGTACGTGCACGTAGGAATCTAATTTAGCTTCCGCTTTTAATTCTTGGAATAACATTAACTTTTAGGATATGTTTGTGAAATCAATCATATCGAGTCTCCTCGGGCAATGGCGCGCCAAACTCCTTTACCCATGAGAATGCAACCCCTGAGTGCATTTACATCTGTTAGTCCTGTGTCCCTCTTTAGCATCCACATTGTCTACGTACGTCAGATACTGGGTCAACAAGTTTCCCTCTTACACCTTGAGGAACCCTAACCTACACTAACGATAGTATTCACAGCACCCAATCTAATTAGTATTCATGTCATAACGCCTGATTAGTCAAGCTTAATAGACATCCTTTATAGATAACTAACCCATACCTCTTCCACCTTTACCATGACCCTAAACCTCATTAATGCGGTGTTAAAAAATTGGCCTTAGGTGTAGCAGGAACTTCGGGAGATATGACGGACTTTGTTGCTCTGAACCACCGCACGATTTTGCATATAGGTTGATCGGACGGCTCATGAGTAGAACTTTGTTGCTTTGAAGCTGTCGCAAGTCTTTTCGCTGCTGTAGTTAAGAAACTCTGAAGTTGAGTTTGTAGATTATTTTGAGAGTGAATTTGATTTTGGATGGAATGACTGAAAACGTTGTAATTCATTAGAGTAAAGGGTACTCTTTTAATCAGGCATCAGAAACGGTGCATGTACGATCTGTTTCATCTTTTGACCCGAGTTGTACATGGCGTTGACGATTGTTGATTACAATCGCGTTTGAATAAAGCGGTCCAGGTTTTGTTGAACAGTGGTATTTTCATCAGACAGTATGTTTGATTTCATTGATGTTGATCATCGGTAGTCAGTTTTAGATCAAGCATGCATGAGATATCCGTGGGGAGGCTCCTTGCTTAATCGTAACTTTTCATAAACTCTTGAATACGATATGGTGGGCATTTAGGCTGATATTTATGGTGTCTGTACGTTAATGAAATATATTTTGAACAATGTACATGTAGATCACAGACATATTCCGATCATGACACCCTTTTGTGAATAGGTCGACTATGTGCTTGACATTTTCCGAAAAGGACTTTTTAGACGTATTGGAGAGAAACCTTATTGTCCTCGACAATCTTGTGGATCAATCAGGACGCTCATTGATCCATAAGATCGTCCTGGAAAATAAGGTTTCTCTCCGAGACGTCTAAAAAGTCCTTAATGCAATGTCATCGGGTATACCTTCGTTGAGTTGAATGCCGTGTATATGGTCGGGATCATGTCCATACATGGTAAGGGTAAGGGTAAGGATAAGAATAAGGATAAGGATAAGAATAAGGATAAGGATAAGGATAAGGATAAGGATAAGGATAAGGATAAGGATAAGGATAAGGATAAGGATAAGGACGATAAAGGTAAAGATAAAATTAAAGATAAATATTAAATAGGATAAGGCTAAGGATAAGGCTAAGGATAAGGATAAGGATAAGGATAAATTCACAGAACTTTTCTTAGAAAAATCATTTCGCTTCTGATCTTCATTGAGTCAACATGTCCTTTACCTGTGATAGCTTTTCAATCCGAGGTAATCTTCGGCGTCATATAAAGTACGTCCATCATGGAGGAGGTGACCATTATAACGAATCGCCTCCTGTCACCAATGGATCTTCCGTTATGAAACATCCTTTCAGATGTATTGTGGCTGGATATACTGAAAGTGGTAAGACCGTTTGGTTGAGAAAGCTTTTAGAGAACGCCAAAAGCAGCATTAGTCCCCTCCTGAACGTATGATTTGGTGCTATGATCATGACCATACACGGCATTGAACTCAACAAAGCAATACCCGATGACATTGCCGAAAAGGACTTTTTAGACGTCTCGTGGACAAATCTTATCGTCTTCGACGTTCTTATGGATCAATCAGGAGGCGCCAAGCGCATAGTCGACCTATTTACAAAGGGGAGTCATAATCGAAATCTGTCTGTGATCTACATTGTTCAAAATATATTTCAATCAAGGTAGAGAGATAACAAATCTCAGTCTTAGTGCGACAAGCAAGCGCTGGCCATGTGTTCAATAATTTATAAAATGTTATGACGAATCAACGAGTCGCCCCATCGATACTATGCTTGATCTAAAACCGACTACGCCGATTATCAACAAGAGGTTAGTGTTGGGATCTATAAGGATGTGACGTAAGCATAACTAATAGGGGGCGATGATCGAGGATGAGCATAAAAAACCACCTAATAAGACGCTATTATATGAATACTAATTAAGGTTAAGGATACTACGCCTCGCCCCCAACTTTTATGAAAAGTGCCCTTTTTGAACTAAGAATATATTTCACAATTAGTCATTGAAGTCGGTTTTCTTTGATGTACCAGCATACAGCTCTATAAATACTAATTAGATAAGAAATGAAGAAAACGTAGGAAAACCTTTGCCCAAGGTGGAAAAAATAGACATATTTAATCACCGAGAGATATTTTAGTATAATTTCATGCCTGAACTGAATATCCAATTGAGAAGTTTTAAACTGTTGACAGTTCGAAGTTCGAACTGTGTTAGATATAACTTGTAAATCGAATGCTCAATGTTTTCTTCACGCTTGTCAGCTTTACGATCAAAACGGACGTAAAAATACTAATAATTATAGACCTCTTTCATAATGGCGGACAGTCTAAATATTCTTTTATATGCATGCAAATTAGCCTTTCTGGCCTCGTTACAAAGCAAAGATTCTTTGGAATTACAGACACACGAACGAGGTTCAGAAAGGCTAATTTAAATGAATATAAAATAATATTTAATTTGGGTGCCATTATTAAAGAGGTCTATACGATAAACAACTTCCTCACCCTTAGACAGTTCTATCTTGAGAGAAATCTGATGTATACAGTGTCTTTATGCTAAATTTTTGAGCCCTTTCGACGATTTATTAATATAATATTAGTATAGATGCTATTTTTTGAACAAAATTCTTATTTTAGAAACCATACATCAAAATGATAATTCCGAGAGGGGACTGGAACGAACAATCTCAGTCTGGTGACAAAAAACACTAGCTTTTTCAAGCATGATTTCTAGTGATGTGATAGTCACCGCACTACGCGTCCAGTCAGCCGATCAGAACTCGTTTAAGCTCAGAAATTATACTAAAGACAAATAATTTGTTCCCCTAGAAGGTTTGTGCCCCCCAACTTAAACTTGCTTACGCCCCTGAGCCGATTATATCCTTGCAAATCACCAGAATGGCGTATTTAATTTCATCTTTAAAAATCAGCCTGTGCTAACAGATGAAATTAATTTTTTTACATCTCTGCCAAATTTAAAAAATGCCAAATAAATATCTAGACTTCAAATATTGGGGACCTTATTATCCCTGTCTTTATATTATTTTTATTATTATCTTTACAATTTCCTTCATAGAAACGAATATATGATCTTTTAGCTTTATTTGAACAAAAAGCCAAAATAAACAAGGCCAAATCTAGCGACGAAACATGAACGAAATAAGTGCCGTGCGACATTACACCGCGTGGTTAATTATAAATTCCCAGCTGCTGGAAGGCCATATACTTGCGTTTTCGCAACTGATATCGAAATTGGGTCTCACGAATTTGCTTTTACATTTTCTTCTATCAATTTAACCACACTTCTATATCCGTTTACTACGACCGTTATATGGACTGATAGACGTAATAATAGCAGTTGTACAAAGAATATATGAACAAGAAGATTCAGAATATTAAGGTTTTATTAAAGTCCCGATATGTTTTGTTTAAGTAAGATTTAAATCTTGTTAAAGCCGTTTTGTGTTACACTTCGCCAATTTGTGTCGACGATTTTGTCGCAATAGCGTTGCAAGATAAATCAGGGAGTGTAACATACCCACGCAACGCCGATTTTAGCGTTTCCGATCGAATCATTGGACGTTTTTATATGGGATAACAAACATACAACCCACATATGCAAAATGCAGAAGTTGTAGCATATTGACAATTTTTTTCGGAATAATTCCATTGAGCACAAGCAGTTATATGAAAATGGTGGATGAGCATGATAAGTTTAAGCTAATCGAGTTGAAAGTATATCGCCAACTCAAATTTGAAAATGGTCTGCCCATGTACCCGCGAATTCAATTTGATCCGCAACGCTATTGGACAAAAACTCAAATTAGTGAGTGTAACCGTAGCTTTAGAGAGGAAAACATAGGCATGTTGCAAAACATGGACTGGACTGGACTGGACTGGACTGGACTGATAAAACATGGACTGATAAAACATGGACTGATAAAACATGGACTGATAAAACATGGACTGATAAAACATGGACTGATAAAACATGGACTGATAAAACATGGACTGATAAAACATGGACTGATAAAACATGGACTGATAAAACATGGACTGATAAAACATGGACTGATAAAACATGGACTGATAAAACATGGACTGATAAAACATGGACTGATAAAACATGGACTGATAAAACATGGACTGATAAAACATGGACTGATAAAACATGGACTGATAAAACATGGACTGATAAAACATGGACTGATAAAACATGGACTGATAAAACATGGACTGATAAAACATGGACTGATAAAACATGGACTGGTAAAACATGGACTGATAAAACATGGACTGGTAAAACATGGAGGGTTAAGGATCTTTGTCGTTTTGGGGTTAGCGATCATACATTCACAGCTACACGTTACATGTTTTATCAGTCCATGTTTTTTATCAGTCCAGTCCAGTGCAGTACAGTAAAGTCCATGTTTTACAACATGCCGAAAACATAGGGAATGGGGCATACTTAGGAAGTGATTCCAGAGTTTAACTATGAAGATATATATGAGAATAAACTGCAGATTAGTGTTAGTGATTGTGTATTTGGTGTGGTTTCATTTTCATACAAACAGGTATAGTCCATCGCCTAGAATTACACCCCATATACATGTATTACAGATTCTTATTAGCAACACTAACCTCTGCAGCTGGTAAGTCATAATAACGGCAACCAACTTTTATTCCAAAGGCATTCTGTGCCAACAATCTGTTCACTTGATTCAGTTGACAAGTCTTACCACAAACATTAAATGACAAACATTTGCAGTCCTCGTAACACTCATAAAAACACTCTGGATCATTTTCCACAATTGTGATCTTTAGCCTTCTCTTGTCCTCCAAAGCTCTGTCTTTTAGTCCATTTTTCACGTTGAAATTTACTCGGGTGCAAGAACCGCATGTTTTTGCGAAATCCGCAGGCCATTGGTAAACCATGCAAAACGAAATAAACAAGGTGAACGTAAAGAAAGACATTTTATCTTTAGTTTCACAACTCGGATTTTTCGACCCCTGCCAACAATTAACAGTAGCAAAAATGCAGATTTAATTCAGATGGAGTTACACAAATAGGTATAATTTGCTGCCTTAGTAACAAATCACGATTCAATATTAATTATTAAAACAGCATAATGACAAAGTTTAATATTTAATTAGAAATACGGTTTAATATTTAATTAGAAATTGATTGAAAGTTTTTACGATTTCTTGTTTTCTCAACCTTATTGTGCTGGATGGAATATTAAGGCAACCAATACGATTTTTACGTATTACCTCGAAACCATAATGTCAATATTCTAATACAACCGGAACTGTAACACGAGTTAGTATACCATTTTACTCACTTGGTCAAGGTATTGTTCGTCTCTTTAGAGGAGAAATTTGTTAGTCTCTTTGGAGGAGAAATTTGTTTGTCTCTTTAGAGAAGAAATTTATTAGTCTATTTGGAGGGAAATTTGTTAGTCTCTTTGGAGGGGAAATTTGTTAGTCTCTTTGGAGGCAAAATTTATTAGTCTCTTTGGAGGCAAAATTTATTAGTCTCTGGAGGAAAAATTTATTGTCTCTTTGGAGGGGAAATTTGCTAGTCACTCCGGAAGCAAAATTAAATTTATTAGTCTCTTTGGAGGCAAAATTTGTTAGTCTCTTTGGAGGTAAAATTTATTAGTCTCTTTGCAGGCAAAATTTATTAGTCTCTTTGGAGGCAAATTTGTTAGTCTATTTGGAGGGGAAATTTGCTAGTCACTCCGGAAGCAAAATTAAATTTATTAGTCTCTTTGCAGGCAAAATTTATTAGTCTCTTTGGAGGCAAATTTGTTAGTCTCTTTGGAGGGGAAATTTGCTAGTCACTCCGGAAGCAAAATTAAATTTATTAGTCTCTTTGGAGGCAATATTTATCAGTCTCTTTGGAAGCAAAATTTATTAGTCTCTTTGGAGGCAAAATTTATTAGTCTCTTTGGAGGCAAAATGTATTAGTCTTTGGAGGGGAAATTTGCTAGTCACTCCGGAAGCAAAATTAAATTTATTAGTCTCTTTGGAGGCAATATTTATCAGTCTCTTTGGAGGCAAAATTTGTTGGTCTCTTTGGAGGCAAAATTTATTAGTCTCTTTGGAGGCAAAATTTATTAGTCTCTTTGGAGGCAAAATTTATTAGTCTCTTTGGAGGCAAAATTTATTAGTCTCTGCAGGAAAAATTTATTAGTCTCTTTGGAGGGGAAATTTGCTAGTCACTCCGGAAGCAAAATTAAATTTATTAGTCTCTTTGGAGGCAAAATTTGTTAGTCTCTTTGGAGGCAAAATTTATTAGTCTCTTTGGAGGCAAAATTTATTAGTCTCTTTGGAGGCAATATTTATTAGTCTCTTTGGAGGAAAATTTATTAGTCTCTTTGGAGGGGAAATTTGCTAGTCACTCCGGAAGCAAAATTAAATTTATTAGTCTCTTTGGAGGCAAAATTTGTTAGTTTCTTTGGAGGCAAAATTTATTAGTCTCTTTGGAGGCAAAATTTATTGGTCTCTTTGGAGGCAAATTTGTTAGTCTCTTTGGAGGGGAAATTTGCTAGTCACTCCGGAAGCAAAATTAAATTTATTAGTCTCTTTGGAGGCAAAATTTAGTTTCTTTGGAGGCAAAATTTATTAGTCTCTTTGGAGGCAAAATTTATTAGTCTCTTTGGAGGCAAATTTATTAGTCTCTTTGGAGGGGAAATTTGCTAGTCACTCCGGAAGCAAAATTAAATTTATTAGTCTCTTTGGAGGCAAAATTTGTTAGTCTCTTTGGAGGCAAAATTTATTAGTCTCTTTGGAGGCAAAATTTATTAGTCTCTTTGGAGGCAAATTTGTTAGTCTCTTTGCAGGGGAAATTTGCTAGTCACTCCCGAAGCAAAATTAAATTTATTAGTCTCTTTGGAGGCAAAATTTGTTAGTCTCTTTGTAGGCAAAATTTATTAGTCTCTTTGGAGGCAAAATTTATTAGTCTCTTTGGAGGCAAAATTTATTAGTCTCTTTGGAGGCAAAATTTGTTAGTCTCTTTGGAGGCAAAATTTATTAGTCTCTTTGGAGGCAAAATTTATTAGTCTCTTTGGAAGCAAAATTTATTAGTCTCTTTGGAGGCAAAATGTATTAGTCTCTTTGGAGGCAAAATTTATTAGTCTCTTTGGAGGCAAAATTTGTTAGTCTCTTTGGAAGCAAAATTTATTAGTCTCTTTGGAGGCAAAATTTATTAGTCTCTTTGGAGGCAAAATTTATTAGTCTCTTTGGAGGGGAAATTTGCTAGTCACTCCGGAAGCAAAATTGATTAGTCTCTTTGCAGGAAAAATGTATTAGTCTCTTTGGAGGGGAAATTTGCTAGTCACTCCGGAAGCAAAATTAAATTTATTAGTCTCTTTGGAGGCAAAATTTGTTAGTCTCTTTGGAGGCAAAATTTATTAGCCTCTTTGGAGGCAAAATTTATTAGTCTCTTTGGAGGCAATATTTATTAGTCTCTTTGGAAGCAAAATTTATTAGTCTCTTTAGAGGCAAAATTTATTAGTCTCTTTGGAGGCAAAATTTATTAGTCTCTATGGAGGGGAAATTTGCTAGTCACTCCGGAAGCAAAATTAAATTTATTAGTCTCTTTGGAGGCAAAATTTGTTAGTCTCTTTGGAGGCAAAATTTATTAGTCTCTTTGGAGGCAAAATTTATTAGTCTCTTTGGAGGCAAAATTTGTTAGTCTCTTTGGAGGCAAAATTTATTAGTCTCTTTGGAGGCAAAATTTATTAGTCTCTTTGGAGGCAAAATTTATTTGTCTCTTTGGAGGCAAAATTTATTAGTCTCTTTGGAGGCAAAATTTATTAGTCTCTTTGGAGGCAAAATTTGTTAGTCTCTTTGGAAGCAAAATTTATTAGTCTCTTTGGAGGCAAAATTTATTAGTCTCTTTGGAGGCAAAATTTATTAGTCTCTTTGGAGGGGAAATTTGCTAGTCACTCCGGAAGCAAAATTAAATTTATTAGTCTCTTTGGAGGCAAAATTTGTTAGTCTATTTGGAGGCAAAATTTATTAGTCTCTTTGGAGGCAAAATTTATTAGTCTCTTTGGAGGCAAAATTTGTTAGTCTCTTTGGAGGCAAAATTTGTTAGTCTCTTTGGAGGCAAAATTTATTAGTCTCTTTGGAGGCAAAATTTATTAGTCTCTTTGGAGGAAAAATGTATTAGTCTCTTTGGAAGCAAAATTTGTTAGTCTCTTTGGAGGCAAAATTTATTAGTCTATTTGGAGGCAAAATTTATTAGTCTCTTTGCAGGAAAAATTTATTACTCTCTTTGGAAGGGAAATTTGCTAGTCACTCCGGAAGCAAAATTAAATTTATTAGTCTCTTTGGAGGCAAAATTTGTTAGTCTCTTTGGAGGTAAAATTTATTAGTCTCTTTGGAGGCAAAATTTATTAGTCTCTTTGGAGGCAATATTTATTAGTCTCTTTGGAAGCAAAATTTATTAGTCTCTTTGGAGGCAAAATTTATTAGTCTCTTTGGAGGCAAAATTTATTAGTCTCTTTGGAGGCAAAATTTATTAGTCTCTTTGGAGGCAATATTTATTAGTCTCTTTGGAAGCAAAATTTATTAGTCTCTTTGGAGGCAAAATTTATTAGTCTCTTTGGAGGCAAAATTTATTAGTCTCTTTGGAGGCGAAATTTGCTAGTCACTCCGGAAGCAAAATTAAATTTATTAGTCTCTTTGGAGGCAAAATTTGTTAGTCTCTTTGGAGGCAAAATTTATTAGTCTCTTTGGAGGCAAAATTTATTAGTCTCTTTGGAGGCTAAATTTGTTAGTCTCTTTGGAGGCAAAATTTATTAGTCTCTTTGGAGGCAAAATTTACTAGTCTCTTTGGAGGCAAAATTTATTTGTCTCTTTGGAGGCAAAATTTATTAGTCTCTTTGGAGGCAAAATTTATTAGTCTATTTGGAGGCAAAATTTGTTAGTCTCTTTGGAAGCAAAATTTATTAGTCTCTTTGGAGGCAAAATTTATTAGTCTCTTTGGAGGCAAAATTTATTAGTCTCTTTGGAGGGGAAATTTGCTAGTCACTCCGGAAGCAAAATTAAATTTATTAGTCTCTTTGGAGGCAAAATTTGTTAGTCTATTTGGAGGCAAAATTTATTAGTCTCTTTGGAGGCAAAATTTATTAGTCTCTTTGGAGGCAAAATTTATTAGTCTCTTTGGAGGCAAAATTTGTTA
Organism: Chrysogorgia sp. JL179-B06; assembly: GCA_035772405.1. Taxonomy (NCBI): domain Eukaryota; kingdom Metazoa; phylum Cnidaria; class Anthozoa; order Scleralcyonacea; family Chrysogorgiidae; genus Chrysogorgia; species Chrysogorgia sp. JL179-B06. Next base: position 837,285 of record JAYKKM010000143.1, read on the forward strand.
GTCTCTTTGGAGGCAAAATTTATTAGTCTCTTTGGAGGGGAAATTTGCTAGGCACTCCGGAAGCAAAATTAAATTTATTAGTCTCTTTGGAGGCAAAATTTGTTAGTCTCTTTGGAGGCAAAATTTATTAGTCTCTTTGGAGGCAAAATTTATTAGTCTCTTTGGAGGCAAAATTTGTTAGTCTCTTTGGAGGCAAAATTTATTAGTCTCTTTGGAGGCAAAATTTGTTAGTCTCTTTGGAGGTAAAATTTATTAGTCTCTTTGGAGGCAAAATTTGTTAGTCTCTTTGGAGGAAAAATTGATTAGTCTCTTTGGAAGCAAAATTTGTTAGTCTCTTTGGAGGCAAAATTTATTAGTCTCATTGGAGGCAAAATTTATTAGTCTCTTTGGAGGAAAAATTTATTAGTCTCTTTGGAGGGGAAATTTGCTAGTCACTCCGGAAGCAAAATTAAATTTATTAGTCTCTTTGGAGGCAAAATTTATTAGTCTCTTTGGAGGCAAAATTTATTAGTCTCTTTGGAGGCAAAATTTATTAGTCTCTTTGGAGGCAATATTTATTAGTCTCTTTGGAAGCAAAATTTATTAGTCTCTTTGGAGGCAAAATTTATTAGTCTCTTTGGAGGCAAAATTTATTAGTCTCTTTGGAGGCGAAATTTGCTAGTCACTCCGGAAGCAAAATTAAATTTATTAGTCTCTTTGGAGGCAAAATTTGTTAGTCTCTTTGGAGGCAAAATTTATTAGTCTCTTTGGAGGCAAAATTTATTAGTCTCTTTGGAGGCTAAATTTGTTAGTCTCTTTGGAGGCAAAATTTTATTAGTCTCTTTGGAGGCAAAATTTACTAGTCTCTTTGGAGGCAAAATTTATTTGTCTCTTTGGAGGCAAAATTTATTAGTCTCTTTGGAGGCAAAATTTATTAGTCTATTTGGAGGCAAAATTTGTTAGTCTCTTTGGAAGCAAAATTTATTAGTCTCTTTGGAGGCAAAATTTATTAGTCTCTTTGGAGGCAAAATTTATTAGTCTCTTTGGAGGGGAAATTTGCTAGTCACTCCGGAAGCAAAATTAAATTTATTAGTCTCTTTGGAGGCAAAATTTGTTAGTCTATTTGGAGGCAAAATTTATTAGTCTCTTTGGAGGCAAAATTTATTAGTCTCTTTGGAGGCAAAATTTATTAGTCTCTTTGGAGGCAAAATTTGTTAGTCTCTTTGGAGGCAAAATTTATTAGTCTCTTTGGAGGGGAAATTTGCTAGGCACTCCGGAAGCAAAATTAAATTTATTAGTCTCTTTGGAGGCAAAATTTGTTAGTCTCTTTGGAGGCAAAATTTATTAGTCTCTTTGGAGGCAAAATTTATTAGTCTCTTTGGAGGCAAAATTTGTTAGTCTCTTTGGAGGCAAAATTTATTAGTCTCTTTGGAGGCAAAATTTGTTAGTCTCTTTGGAGGTGAAATTTATTAGTCTCTTTGGAGGCAAAATTTGTTAGTCTCTTTGGAGGAAAAATTGATTAGTCTCTTTGGAAGCAAAATTTGTTAGTCTCTTTGGAGGCAAAATTTATTAGCCTCATTGGAGGCAAAATTTATTAGTCTCTTTGGAGGAAAAATTTATTAGTCTCTTTGGAGGGGAAATTTGCTAGTCACTCCGGAAGCAAAATTAAATTTATTAGTCTCTTTGGAGGCAAAATTTGTTAGTCTCTTTGGAGGCAAAATTTATTAGTCTCTTTGGAGGCAAAATTTATTAGTCTCTTTGGAGGCAAATTTGTTAGTCTCTTTGGAGGGGAAATTTTCTAGTCACTCCGGAAGCAAAATTAAATTTATTAGTCTCTTTGGAGGCAAAATTTGTTAGTCTCTTTGTAGGCAAAATTTATTAGTCTCTTTGGAGGCAAAATTTATTAGTCTCTTTGGAGGCAATATTTATTAGTCTCTTTGGAGGCAAAATTTGTTAGTCTCTTTGGAGGCAAAATTTATTAGTCTCTTTGGAGGCAAATTTGTTAGTCTCTTTGGAGGGGAAATTTTCTAGTCACTCCGGAAGCAAAATTAAATTTATTAGTCTCTTTGGAGGCAAAATTTGTTAGTCTCTTTGTAGGCAAAATTTATTAGTCTCTTTGGAGGCAAAATTTATTAGTCTCTTTGGAGGCAATATTTATTAGTCTCTTTGGAGGCAAAATTTGTTAGTCTCTTTGGAGGCAAAATTTATTAGTCTCTTTGGAGGCAAATTTGTTAGTCTCTTTGGAGGGGAAATTTTCTAGTCACTCCGGAAGCAAAATTAAATTTATTAGTCTCTTTGGAGGCAAAATTTGTTAGTCTCTTTGTAGGCAAAATTTATTAGTCTCTTTGGAGGCAAAATTTATTAGTCTCTTTGGAGGCAATATTTATTAGTCTCTTTGGAGGCAAAATTTGTTAGTCTCTTTGGAGGCAAAATTTATTAGTCTCTTTGGAGGCAAAATTTGTTAGTCTCTCTAGGAGGCAACATTTATTAGTCTCTTTGAGGCAAAATTTATTAGTCTCTTTGGAAGCAAAATTTATTAGCCTCTTTGGAGACAAAATTTATTAGTCTCTTTGGAGGCAAAATTTGTTAGTCTCTTTGGAGGCAAAATTTATTAGTCTCTTTGGAGGCAAAATTTGTTAGTCTCTTTGGAGGAAAAATTTATTAGTCTCTTTGGAAGCAAAATTTCCTAGTCACTCCGGAAGCAAAATTAAATTTATTAGTCTCTTTGGAGGCAAAATTTGTTAGTCTCTTTGGAGGCAAAATTTGTTAGTCTCTTTGGAGGCAAAATTTATTAGTCTCTTTGGAAGCAAAATTTGTTAGTCTCTTTGGAGGCAGAATTTATTAGTCTCTTTGGAGGCAAAATTTATTAGTCTCTTTGGAGGCAAAATTTATTAGTCTCTTTGGAGGCTAAATTTATTAATCTCTTTGGAGGGTAAATTTGCTAATCACTCCAGAAGGAAAATTAAATTTATTAGTCTCTTTGGAGGCAAAATTTGTTAGTCTCTTTGGAGGCAAAATTTATTAGTCTCTTTGGAGGCAAAATGTATTAGTCTCTTTGGAGGGGAAATTTGCTAGTCACTCCGGAAGCAAAATTGATTAGTCTCTTTGGAGGAAAAATTTGTTATTCTCTCCGGAGGAAAAATTTATTAGTCTCTTCTGAGGCAAAATGTGTTGGACTCTTCGGAGGGAAAATTTGTTAGTCTCTTTGGAGGGGAAATTTGCTAGTCACTCCGGAAGCAAAATTAAATTTATTAGTCTCTCTGGAGGCAAAATTTGTAAGTCTCTTTGGAGGCAAAATTTATTAGTCTGTTTGGAGGAAAAATTTATTAGTCTCTTTGGAGGCAAAATTTATTGTCTCTTTGGAGGGGAAATTTGCTAGTCACTCCGGAAGTAAAATTAAATTTATTGGTCTCTTTGGAGGGGAAATGTATAAGTCTCTTTGGAGGCAAAACTTGTTAGTCTCTTTGGAGGCAAAATTTATTAGTCTCTTTGGAGGCAAAATGTATTAGTCTCTTCCGAGGCAAAATGTGTTAGTCACTCCGGAGGTAAAATTTGTTAGTCTCTCCAGAGACAAATTTATTTGTCTCTTTGGAGGGGAAATTTGCTAGTCACTCCGGAAGCAAAATGGATTGGTCTCTTTGCAGGAAAAATTTGTTATTCTCTCCGGAGGAAAAATTTATTAGTCTCTTCGGAGGCAAAATTTGTTAGACTCTTCGGAGGGGAAATGTGTTAGTCTCTTTGGAGCAGAAATTTGTTAGTCTCTTCAGAGGTAAAATTTGTCCCCTCGCAAGCGAGGTCGCGAAGGCGAGGGTGATAATCTCGCCGTGGCAGAGTTCCTGGAACTTTTTTGACAGCCAATGCTTCTTTATCAAGCTGAGAATATCCTCTCTCTGGTTTTGAAGGGGTTGTGGATGCATATGAAATCGGTTTCTCTGAACCATCGTTCATATTGTGCATGTTAACACTGCACCAATGCCATACTGGGAGACGTCGCGTGATATCACTATCTTTTTGGCTGGGTCGTAATGCACTAATAACCGTGATGACTGCAGAAGGTCTTTGGCTGCCTGGTATGCTTTTGTTGGCGGCTATTTCACTTACGAAGAAGCTCATGGAGAGGTTATCAGGTTGACGATAAGTTTGGAAGAAAATTCCAATAGAGGTTATTGACTGGATAAAATTCATCTTTATCCACTCTGTGTACAACATATTCTAGTTATGATTTCATAAACTGGCACTTCTCCGAGTTCAGTAATAACACTTCGTCAGAAAACCAGTCGCTGAGGCAACACCATATATAGACCTTTGCGGTGTGACAAGTTTTGTGTATGTAGAGGTCATTCAATTACATCCAATTTGGAGAACTTGTTGACAGTGAGTTTGTAATCGCCACAAACTCGCACAGTACCATCTTACTTGATCACAGAAACAATGGGTGCTAGCATGGCTATGTCTTGTTCAATCTTTTCTCTTAAAGGAAATGGCACTGGTCTGGCTTGGGTTGCTGTTGGGTAAATAGCTGTGATTATTTCTGTGTAATCTAGCTTCCGGTTTTTTGAATATTTAATCATATGCCAGTTCATCTGCATCTTTTCTAACCAATTCCAGCCCTGTAATACAGGGCCTTTCCATTCCGCCACAAGCAGGAGGTATTCCTTGCCTTCACAGGTAACTGTAACATCTATAGGGAGCCTTTTGGGTTTCACTTCCTATCCGGTATATGTACGGAGGCTTACCTTGGATTTTTCAAGGGAGGTAGTTTGCTCTTATTATGTAACTTCCTATAGATTTCTTTACTGACCACTGACAAAGAGACACCGGTGTCGACTTCCATGTCAGTGGGTGTTCCATTGATGGTAATGCTCACTTGTATGGAGATGAGTGCTTATTGCCAAATGTAAACATTGAATTTGCACCATTACTTTAATCGCTTTCTGTCTCCTTTCCTTCTTGGAAAGATGGTGGATATAGATTTGGATATGTTTTCCAAATTTCTTTCGATCGGTTTTTTTTCTTAAACCTCCCTTGCTCTTTATTTCCAGAAGTCTTAGAGATATACCCAATCTTCCAACATGAATGTAACTTGGCTTCCCTGAAGCGATTTTCACTCCTAGGATAATGCTTACCATCGCATCGACTACACTCGACGACGGAGGCTAATAAATTTTGCCGCCGGAGTGACTAGCAAATTTTGCCTCCAAAGAAACAACAAATTTCCCCTCCAAAGAGACTAACAAATTTTGCCTCCAAAGAGACTAACAATTTCGCCTCCAAAGAGACTAACAAATTTCGCCTCCAAAGAGACTAACAAATTTCGCCTCCAAAGAGACTAACAAATTTCGCCTCCAAAGAGACTAACAAATTTTGCCTCCAGAGGTACTAACAAATTTTGCCTCCAAAGAGACAAACAAATTTTGCCTCCAAAGAGACTAATAAAATCCAAAGAGACTAACAAATTTCTCCTCCAAAGAGACTAACAAATTTCCCCTCCAAAGAGACTAACAAATTTCGCCTCCAAAGAGACTAATAAATTTTGCCTCCAAAGAGACTAACAAATTTTTCCTCCGGAGAGACTAATAAATTTTGCCTCCGGAGAGACTAACAAATTTTGCCTCCAAAGAGACTAACAAATTTTGCCTCCAAAGAGACTAATAAATTTTCCCTCCAAAGAGACTAATAAAATTTCCCCTCCAAAGAGACTAATACATTTCCCCTCCAAAGAGACTAATACATTTCCCCTCCAAAGAGACTAATAAATTTCCCCTCCAAAGAGACTAATAAATTTCCCCTCCAAAGAGACTAATACATTTCCCCTCCAAAGAGACTAATAAATTTCCCCTCCAAAGAGACTAATAAATTTCCCCTCCAAAGAGACTAATAAATTTCTCCTCCAAAGAGACTAAAAATGTTCTCCTCCAAAGAGACTAACAAATTTTGCCTCCAAATAGACAACAAATTTTGCCTCCGAGAGACTAAAACATTTTTCCTCCAAAGAGACTAACAAATTTTGAAACTAGAAATACGAATCCGCAATAATCCCCTCGCCCGCCTTCTAGTACCACTAGCCCCCACCCCACCCCTAGAGTTTCTTTTCCCCCATCCATAGTCCCCAGTGCCCAGACCGCGTCTGCGTACGCCGTAGATTTTGAACGTTATCTCAGCCAATATTTACTCGATTTCAATTCTGAAAACAGTTTTGGAATTACTGAGTCTAAATACATAATATATACGTGTCTATTATATTACGAGAACGTGCATACCCTTCGTAAAAACGGTTTATGTACTTAGAAATTATTCGGCAATCAGCCAGCCCGGCCAACCGCCTCGTCGTATGTATCCTGCACGTTAGTGCAGAAGAGCTATTGCTATACTCTCAGCGTCCGCGTCCATGTGTGCGTCCGGGCCAAATGATAAGGTCAGCATTAAGATAAGGTTAACATTATGAAATGATAAGGTCAGCGTTAAGATGATGAATTTTCAATGTTTTTAGCATTGAACCAGACGTATATATATACCCCACACGATAACAAGCTTTTTCCCGAGCTTTCACTAATTGGTATAGTGGCGAAGCAGGCCATAACAACAGGTAAACTCTGTAATATGTAAACTCTAATTACATATTGTTATTCAAAATTCAGAAATATCTTGTTTTCAAAATAGCAGATGATTATAATTTAGCAAAGCATGACCAAATCCTCAGGAGCGATTATAGAATATCCGTCAAATTTTAAACTTAAATTTACTGGTACATGTCAAATCGTATTTCATTAATTACTTTTAGCTAAACCTAGAGTGATGTAATTTTAAAGAACGAAGCAATTCTATTATGACAATTTTCAACAATTTGACACGGTTTAATGACCATTTAATGGTAAGCGTTACTGGTATTCTGTTGGACACAGAAATTTAGCACTGATTAGAACTGCTTCGTTCTTTAAAAAATCCCGTTTATTTTTGTCCTGGAGCTGTCCAATTCATGAATTAAACCTATTATAGATAAAATAAACGGGATTTTTTTAAAGAACGAGGCAGTTCTATATACAGTGCTAACATTTTACTCATGCAAATTTCTGTGTCCAGTATACGAAGTAAGATGTATCTCTTACTTGATTGTAGAAGACTTAATATTATCGAGTACTTCTAGCTCACTTTTTAATTTATGGCTTTCCCTCTTCTTTCCATACTGGTGTTTCTTAGAAGGGTTTCTATTCTTATAAGTTTCAGGCATAAGCTCCCTGATTCTGTTTTACTTCAGTGTTTACGTTTCTAAATATAAATAGTCGCTTGACTTGACAACTTTGCGTTTCGATCAACATTTCTAGAATCACCCACTGTTCCTGCATGCATTTGAAGGACTAACTGTTGTGATCAATGGCTTATGGATTTACAACAATTTCACAAGATTTGAATAGGTTATACTTACTTTTATTTGGCATATCACATCCTCATAAATGAATTGCGGTACGGTGTTTACAACATGGAGCAACTGGCAAGCTCGGGCCGTGCGCTCAAGAACACTTCTGTCCCCTTCTGTACTCGACTTTTCCTTTTGTCTTTTCTAATTAGTTCCACGCGATATCTCACAGAACAAAGGAAAATTTATTTTCCGCCTAGTGGAGATGTAAGGGGTGGTTTTCCACTGGGCGAATATTTTCGCGCGAAGCGAATTTCTATATTCAAAATATTTCTGATTAGTTCCAGCTGAGAGCTCATAAGAGGCATTTATAGGACGTAATTGGACAACCATAGTTGGGACAAGGAGTGAGTCGATAAGGAGTCTTTGGTGTTCATTTGACCATTCTAAGACAATAGGCCAGTGCGTCGGGATAAAACTTATTTCAATTCATAACATCAGACTGGGGAATTCAGTATAACGAATTTGCAAGTGTAAATAGAAATGCAAATGTATATTGTGGTTTTAGCCGGGTAAATACGTACCTAAAATGAACAGGTTTTGTGATTGGCTATATGGAACAAAAGTGATAGGGTTAGGACATTGGTTTCTTTGTGGTTGATTCTATTGTTTTATTGTTTGAATCAACCAATCACAAAACTTGATAGTATAGGTAGGTGATGACCCTTTTAGCCTGATTTATGAATTGAAATAAGTTTGATCCCGACGCAGAACATGCCATTTTTTATTATAATTTATAATACATACAATTACAGTATTACAACTAAAAATTGAATGTATTAGGGTAAACCAAAAACAGAATTCAAGATTTCCTCAGGATTGGTCACCCTTTACAAATACAAATAACATATAACATTAATATGAAATCAAAGAATAAGACATAACGAAATTATACGAAACAGAAAAACTATGGATTAAAAGCAACAGGAAAAAGTTTGAAATAATGCTGAGAAAGTATAGCCTCTTAAAAACGACAAGGTGTTAATGCTACGTATAGAGTATGGGAGAGAGTTCCAGAGCCTAGTGACACGAACGAAATAAGAACACTTAAAGACATCTGTACGGGGATAAGGTACTATAAGAGTCAAGTCATCAATATTACGCAGACAACGACCCGTACTTCTCCAATAAATGAAACCACGTGGCATGTCTACTAAGCCGTGAATCATTTTAAAAAGGAAGACAAGATCTGTGATTTCCCTACGCATGTATACAGAGGAAGAAGCTGAAGTTGTTCAAGCCTGTTCTTGTAATCTACTTCATGACCTAAAATAAGCCGAGAGGCGCGGCGCTGCACCTGCTCAATTTTGTTCATATTACGTTTCTTGTATGGAGACCATACTGGACTAGCATATTCAAGTGTTGACCCACCCACGTGGAATAGAGTAAACGCTTTACGGTGTGACCATCAATGTCTCTCGAAGTCCGATACAATAGACCAAGCATCCTTTGGGCCTTAGCAACTACATGATCAGTATGGGTGTTCCAGTTGAGAGTGGTAGTAAGCCACACTCCAAGATCTTTCTCACTCTGAACAACAGACAGCTGTTTAGAACCCAAATAATACTGACGATCATAAATTGTACGAGTTCTAACAACTCTCAGCACCTTACACTTATCGACATTAAACTCCATGCCCCAGGTGATAGACCAATTGTACAGAGCATTAAGATCTTCCTGGAGTTTATCTTGGTCAGTATTGCTGAAAATAACTTGAAAACACTTCGAGTCATCAGCGAATAAGGGTAAGTGCGATCCCTGAGTGATTGCATCAGCCATATCGTTGATGTATATAAGGAACAGAAGCGGTCCGAGGACCGAACCTTGAGGAACACCAGATGTTACAGGCAGCCCGGCACTCAGAAGAAAATCCATCAAGAACAACACGGTGGCACCTCTGAGAAAGGTAGCTATTCGGGACCCATTGCTTTCTTGGTTCCGTACCCATAACGTTGAGCTTATAAATAAGTTTCGAATGGGGCACACGATCAAAGGCCTTAGAGAAGTCAAGATATACTAGGTCAACTTGTTGTTTGTTATCCAATGCTTGAGCGAGTAAGTGAACTACTTGAGTAAGTTGTGTAACACTAGAACGTCCAGGGAAAAAGCCGTGTTGCCAATTAGTGAGATTGTGCGAAATAAAGCTAAACGTTTCACCAAAAACACCCCTTTCCAACAATTTGGACAGCTGATCCAACAGGGAAATACCTCTATAGTTGGCTACTACAGCTTTTCTACTTGCTTTATGAATTGGCACTAAGTTGGCATCTTTCCATCTTATTGAATAATCTAGTCAAAGGAGTAGCGATAGTATCGGCACACTCCTTTAAAAGCCTCGAAGGAATGCCACAGCTAGCCTTATGAATACCTAAAGACAGAAGTGCCTTGAGGACATCCTCACGCTGTAGTACTATATTTAAGAGACAAGGTGAAGTCGGATTATAATTCAGTGTAGGCAAAGAGGAGGTGTCAACACGATCATCTAAAGGACTAAAGACAGAATGAAAATAAGTATTAAATAAATCGGCCTTAGATCGAGAATCAGTAGCAGTCACCATAGGATACGACATTAGGAATTCTGCTAGACTTATTTATGGCTTTATAGTAAGACCAGAAACGCTTGGGATTGGTTCTCAAGGACAGACCAAGATTACTAATGATAAAGCTTCTTCTTGTACTTAATTAATTTCTTGATCCCAGCACGCATGCGACGAAATCTAGACCACTGATAATCTGTATCATGAGATTTAGCCTTACGTCTTATAATATTCTTTTTCCTAAGTAGTGAGACGATTTCTTTGTCCACCCAAGGTGGCCGATTAACACAATTAACGCGTTTCTTCATTGCGAATTGGTCTACAATTGAATAGAACGTTTTTTGCTATTTCTCCAAGCTATAGTTGATGTCATCATTGTCAAGTAAAACATCGTCCCAAGTGATGCCCCGAAAAGCCTGCCGCTTCCATCAAAATTAGCATTTTTAAAATTGTAGGTGACACGCCTTGTTTGTCGAAGGTGTCTCACTTTAGTTACGATATAAAAATTAATAACAAGGTGATCAGAATCAAGAATATCATGTGCAACAATCAGTTCAGAGACGTCATCCGGACACTCACATAATATCAAATCCAAAATCGAAGTGTTGGAAATATTTTCTTTCGAGGATTTTTGAATATTATCGGTGTATCTAGTAGGTTCATCAACTAATTGAGTTAAAAAGTACGAATTAATCAAGTGACAGAAATCAGCAGCAATTCCAGTGTCATGAAGATCTGTAGTTGTATTCCAATTAATATGAGGGTAGTTAAAGTCTGCAATAAAATACGAGCGGGATATATCACTGTCATCAGTATGTAACTGCGCCAATAACAAGGCAAAAGAATCGTTAAAATTGGTAAAATCAGGAGGTCTGTAACAGACACATAAAGTTAGTTTTCTCGCATTTGACGGAAGCAATTCACAAGCAAGAATTTCAGCATCTACAGGCTAGATTTCACGTCTCCTGAAACTTAATATGTTAGATTTGACAGCTAAGAGAACTCCACCCCTGCACGGCGCCCATCAGCACGATCACGACGAAAAATTGTATATCGATTCCCTGGTAAAATTTCATTGTCATGTATGTCGGACCTCAACCAAGTTTCTGTAACAGCAACAATGTCAAGACTTCTCCCAAATACCAAAGCTTGGAACTCATTCAGCTTGTTGCAGAGTGATCGAGCATTCAGTAAACAGCAGTTAAGACCAAACTCATTCGACCAATCGTCACCACGTGCAGAAGTAAGAGTAGGTATATATTACTTCCAACGGGTCCAGGATTCGGACTTACATCGCCAGATAATAGCACTAGACACGAGGCCGCCAACGTAGCGTTCAAAAGATGTAAGCCAGCTTTTAGTTTATAAGATATTGGAAGTGGGACACGCGCGAGTGTCGAGGTAAACCAGATGTATTTCTATAGATGGGTACAGTTTCACATCAAATTTTAAAGCAAGCATTATAGAAGAGGCACCATTAGAGATTCTTTGCTGATGTTTCAAGGACTCCATAAGTATAAACAGAGATAAAAGCAGAACTAATTTGACTGAGGGATGAGAAAATAAACCACCCAGAATCTTGAAGGTTATATGCTGAGAAAATTGTTTGCAAGAGTCTGAAACTGAAGCCATTGTAATAATCAGGGGAAACCCTAAGCCTCCTTCGCGGACACGCTTCAAGTGAAAAGACCAAATAAAATCCAAATAAAATGCCAAACACGGCAAATGTTATACAAAATGTATAAAAAGTCAAGCGACAATCTTGAAATCGAAGAGGAACCTGAGGATACACGTAAAAAAGGATATGAAGACGATGAAGTTATAAACGAACCAGCGCCAGCAGGTCAAGAGACAAGGTCATACGGAAATCAATAAATGAATAATCAATATTCACCAGGACGACACTATATGATCCACGATAATTCAGAAATCAATTTTAGCTTGATAAATGGATATTACCGAATAGAGGGAGGTCAGGTGTTTTCGATGATATGCGGCATACGACAAAAGAGGCAATATTCACTGACACAAAACAAGAACGGAGAAACCAACGGTCAAATGTAAAATGATGAATAATTCAAAAGTTACGATACGAAAGGGAGAAAAACTCAAATGATAGAAAAGACAAGCAAAATCCAAACAAAATTGTTAAATATGAATCAACCAAATGGTAAACAGGTGGAGAAATGGCCAAATTTTGAAATAGGCGAGAACGATGACAGGATACGTCAAACAGGACAGGAAGAAACCAACCGTCAAATATAAAATGTTAAATAATTCAAAATTCACGTTATGAAAGGGATAAAAACTTGAATGGTAGGAAAGATAATCCAACTCCAAATGAAACTGTGGAATATGAACCAACCAACTGTTAAACAGGCGAGTAAATGGCCAAATTTAAAAAACTGCGAAAACGGTGACGCGTCAAACCAAACAGACAAATATATAACTCAAAATAAATCCACGGGAGATAAAAAATCACTCAAAAAAACGTAGCACAGGATGATCACGAGACTTTAAACAATAATATAATCCAAAATGACCAGATGTGACGATGCAAGCCAGAGTCAACTTCGATGGTGTTTGGAAGTCGCAGTTTGTTTTTAGAATTTTGATGCGCAGTCAACATTACGAACTGGCTTATTAGATAATTTTAGTATTGCATAATATGTGGTGATTTCAACATTGACTGGCTATCAGACGAAGGTCAGAAACAGCAGACACTTAAAATATTTGGTCCCTCATATCAGCAAAAGTTGCATCTTCCTACAACCGATTATGGTCGCTTCTGGACGAGCTTCTGGATATATTCCATACGAATATATACAACGAATATATATTCCAGACGAATATATACAAGTGGATTATATGAATCATATTTTTAAGACCACAAACCGGTGTGGTGTGCCTTAAAATAGATGAAACATGCATACATATAATACATACATCACAATGTTCGCTTCATAATATGTCTCAGTTACACATGTACAGGTTAAAAGTTAAAAAGTTTAAAAACTACCAAACGTAATTTTGGACTACAATGTCATCGCACCTACAAATCTGAGTAATCAAACCTTAAACCTTAATTGCTTAAACAACCTGTTAACAAACATCTTTTGTATACTATAATAAAATTGTCGTATATTATGTAATAAAAGATTGGTGGTAGCATATAGGAAACGAGACCATTGGTTGCGTTATAAAACAACCCATGGTGGTTATAAGCAAGCTTATAAGCGAGCTTTAGGGCTTTGTCACCTATCCCTCGTTTTGAACGTTATTTATAAGTAATAGCATAAAAAGAGGTGCATTAGCTATTAAACGTCCCGCTCGATGAGGCCCTCTAAAATGACCCGAATCGAGCGGGACGTTTGATGGTTAATGCACCTCTTTTTATGCTATTCCTTTGTAATATATTGTTTGCGGGTATTTCTTTTGTTCTTTCGTAATCGTACCTCCGTTGGCGTCAAACCGGGTATGATTAGTTCTAATCAGACCTGGTTTGTTGTCAACGGAAGTAAGATCAGCAAAAATGGTATAATGAGGTATATTAGTTGTTAATGGCCCTGTGAGAACAAAAGAAATACCCGCAAACATTATATTACTCGATCAATATTTAACCGTTTTCAATTCTGAACACAGATTTGGAATTAGCGAGTCTAAATACATAACACACCTACCTATTATATTACGCAAACTTGTATACCATTCGTAAAACCTCTTTATGTAGTTCGTCATATCAAAAAATCGATAATGGCCGCAGCATTTCTGCTCAAATATGGTCCCGACTCAAACGGATCACCGAAAACGACCATGTGCTGCTTATATATATATATATATATATATATATATATATATATATATATATATATATATATATATATATATATAGTAAAAAATTACAGTAAAAAATTCAAAGACTCAACAGTTGTGACTAGACATTTTATTACTAGTTAGTTTCGTGCCACACACAAATGGTGTAGTACTCTTCAGATAAAATGGTCTAATGACTAGCTATATAATCCTCTGTATAATCACATCTTATCTAAATTAGGAAGTACGTTAATAAAGTTCTGAATGTTCATTAGTTAGTTTGAATTTTCAAAAATTTTAACCGTTTGTAATACTATATACATGAATCTATCCACTTGAGATTTGAGTATAATAGATAAGTGGTTGTCAAAAATAGATGAACAAAAACAGACCGAAAGGCTTATCATAGGATATGTTTCAAAACCGCATTAAATTATAAAATTATCAAATTACGTTACAAAGTTTCTAAATAGGAATTTATTGGCATGTCTACATGATGACACGAGTTCGTTGCGTTTGTTCAGGGTGGCCAGAGTAGGTTGACAGATAATGAAATATTTCTCCCACAAACATAAGCTGCATCTGTTTGAAGTATTGCTGTAGGGTCTAGCTTTCTTGAGGACTTTCCATTTGATATTATAGTCAACACGCTTATCTTTAAGTTGCCAGACATGCTTGCTTAGCTCGGTGGAGTGTTTCTTTCCGATGTTGTTGAATGAGGATTTGTGGTTGGTGAATCTTGTTTTAAAAGTGTTTGCAGTAAGGCCGACATATGTTTGGTCAGGCTTGTTGTCGGTGGTGGTGACTGTAGCTTGGTATACAACAGATTTAGTTAGGCATTGGCCAAGTAAAGGACAATTGTCGCGTTTTCTGCAGTTGCATTCGTTGTCGTTGGGTTTATCTTGGTCATTCTCAGTCTTAAGGATAGTTTTGTTATGTCCGTCGATAGTTTGTTTAATGTTGTTCATACAGGTGTAGCTGATTTTGACAGTATTCCTGTTGAAGATTTTGTGAAAACTGTGGTTTTCATTAAATTCTTCGTCAAGAATTTTGAGGAACGTCTGGCCGATGTTGGTGGAAACGTTCTTGCTGTATGGTGGGTTGTACCATGTCACGTTTCTATGTCGTTTCTTGTTTTGGCTAGTGGGCACACTTGGTGGTGGTAGGGGTTGAAATTTTAGTTGGTGGTTATACCCACTATGTTCGAGGGCTTTCTGGTACAAGGGAAATGCACGGTAAAATGATTCTTCATCAGATGAAATATCAGAGAGACGTTTGTTGATGGATTCTGGGATGTTCTTGATAATTATAGGTGGGTGGTTAGACTTGCTGTGGATGTACAAGGGTACGTTGTTAGGTTTGGTGTAAGGCATATGTTTACCACTGGTCAAATTGAGGGTCACATCAAGAAAGTCTACTGATTTCTTGTTGGCTTCGATGGTAATTTTCAGACCGTGCTCTTTGAAAATGGCGCACAGGTCTTTTTTGGTTAATTCAACCTGGCGAGGAGATCCTTTAATAATCCCGAGGCCGTCATCTCTATATAGACCGAAATTATTGCCGTGTTTCATGATGATGAGGTGGAGGAGAAAGGAACCGACAAGTTCACAAGATTCAGCACCGTCATAGCTGCCCATGGCCCCATGGTGATATCAAAGAAGTTCGATGATGATTTTTTGCACCATTGTTCTCCTGAGTTAAATAGGCATGATTTTTTGGCGTGGATGATGATTTGTCTCTCATCTTCCGTGATGTTGTCATAGCTAGAAGCGAAATCTAATGCAGCATTCAGAAGGTCAAGTGAGATTGATGGGTAAAATTCAACCACGTCGAATGCAATGAAGGAGTACTGGTTTTTGTTTACGATGTTGTTGAACCAGGTCAGGACGGAGGCTGTGTTTTTCCATTGGTTGAGGTTAATGGCGTTAGTAATTTTCTTGTTAATTCTGTCGAGGATCTGTTTACTTATTTTACAAATTTCGGACTTTGTGGGATTGATGAGTCGGCAGGTAGGGCTGTTAGCAAAGTTGGGTTTGTGGTCTTTCAAGGTGATGAAGGCTTCTCTTTATTCTGTCATCGAGGTTTAATTGCTCAACAATATATTTGGTTTCATTTTCAATAAAGGAAATGGCTGTAGAACCGACTTTCTTGTACGTTTTAGTAATGTTCTTATGTAGGAGATCGTTGTAGGAAGTGGTGTCCATTTTGTAAAAGTTGGTGGTTTTGTCAGCAGGGACGAGAAGTTCGTTGGATTTCTTGATGTTTCGTGCATCTGAAGATAATTGGTTTTGGAATCTGCAGTTGATATTTCTGAACTTAAAGGTGCCGCGCATGTCCACGTTTCTGTTTACATCGTTTGTTTACATTGCATTATATAAACATTGAACATGAAGTATTGCGGATTTTTTTCACACGCTTGAGGTTTTCCGCCCAAAAAGCGTGTTATAAGAAGCTGTTTGGTTCCTAAATGTTGATAATATATCAAACTACCACTCGTGTCTTCGCCACCTTTGACGAATACTCGCTTTCGAACTGTCGCAAATCTATTCCGTTAAAGTTTGTTTACATGTGGGGTCTCCAACGTTTGAAATATCACACATGCGCAGAACGGACTGGACTGCACCTTTAAGGTTATTGATCATATTTATTAGTCTGTTTTCAAAGTTAAGCATTTGCGGAATTTGAGGTGGCGATCTTTTGGAATTAAATCCATATGTATATATATATATATATATATTATAATATATATTATATATATATATATATATATATATATATATATATATATATATATATATATATATATATATATATATATATATATATAATATATATATATATATATATATATATATATATATATATATATATATATATATATATATATATATATATATATATATATATATATATATATATATATATATATATATACAAATCTTTAGTGAGAAATGGAAACCTGCCACGGCGAGATTATCACCCTCGCTTGCGAGTGGATTAAAAGACTATAAACACTGCATTGGCGACCAGGAAAACTTTTCAAATTCTGCCATGACAATAACAGTATATGAAGAAGACGACCAACCGGGTTTATTACATAAAGAAACATGCCGACGTTTGGAAAAGTCGAAGAATGCAGCAAAACTGAGGAATGGCGTCATTATGTTGAGCGTCTTGACTTTTTTGAAGCAAATGAGATCACAGATGCAACAAAAAGTGATCGATTTTCATGGTTAGCATCGGCGCTAAAATGTACAAGCTGATATGAAGTTTAGTCACTCTAGATGATCCAAAAGAAAAGACATACGAATACTTGATAAAACTAAAGTTCAAGAACACTACAATCCGAAGTCTTCGGTTATCGTTGAACGCTTTAAATTTAAAGCACGTAGACAACAAGGTGAGACAATTTCAGTGTTTTTAGCAGATTTAGTAACATCTTTCCGAAAATTGTGAATTTGGAGCAACCCTACAGGAAATATTGAGTGACCTAGTGTAGTTTGTGGGGCCAGGGACAAAATTCAACAACGTCTTTTGGCCGAGCCAAAACTGACTTTGAAAAGATCGCTTGATCTAGCAATAGCATTCAAAAACTCTAAAAAATTAAAAAAACTAGTAAAAAACTCTGAGTAACGAGAAAATGAAAGGAATGTCGTCAAGTGTAGTGAATGCGATGGTAAGCATTATCCCAGTGAAAATCGCTTCATGGAAGCCAAGTGCCATTCATGCGGGAAAATTGGGCATATCTCTGAGGCTTGTAGAAATAAAGAACAAGGGAAGTTCAAGAAAAAAAAACGATCGAAAGAAATTTGGAAAACATATCCAAATCTGTCCACCATCTTTCCAAGAAGGAAAGGAGACAGAAAACGAGAAAAGTAATAATTCAATGTTTAAATTTGGCAATAAGCACTCATCTCCATACAAGTAAGCATTACCATCAATGGAACACCGACTGACATGGAAGTCGACACGGGTGCCTCTTTGTCAGCATGGTCAGTAAATAAATCTATAGGAAGTTACATAAGAGCAAACTACCTTGAAAATCCAAGATAAGCCTCCGTACATATACCGGAGAGGAAGTGAAACCCAAAAGGCTCCCTATAGATGTTACAGTTACCTAGCAAGGCAAGGAATACCTCCTGCTTGTGGCGGAATGGAAAGGCCCTGTATTACAGGGTTGGAATTTTTGCAGCAGCTGAACTGGCATGATTAAACATTCAGAAAACCGGCAGCTAGATTACACAGAAATACCCACAGCTATTTACTCAACAGCAACACACATGTTCCACAAAGCCAGACCAGTGCCATATGCTTTAAGAGAAAATATTGAACAAGACCTAGCCAGCATACTGACTCTGGTTGGACTGTTCCAGCTTTCTCTAGCATAGAGAAAGCTGGTACAATCCAACCAGTTCGGTATTCTGAGTGGGCAGCACCCATTGTTTCTCAGTTCTGTGATCAAGTAAAATGGTACAGTGTGAGTTTGTGGCGATCACAAACTCACTGTCAACAAGTTCTCCAAATTGGATGCATACCCAATTCCAATATTGTATGTCCTCTACGCTAAACTTGTCACACCGCCAAGGTCTATACAGATATGATCGTCTGCTGTATGATGTTGCCTCAGCGCTTGGTATCTTCCAAAAGATAATGGAAAGATTGCTGCCTAAGTGCTCTTCATTCGTTTGACCAGGTGTCAGGATATTGTCGAGAAGAGCGTTGGAGTGATGAAACAAACGTTCAAGGTTACGTCTGAAATCGGAAAAGTGCAATTTTATGAAATCATCACTATAATGTATTGTACACAGAGTGGATAAAGATAAATTTCATCAAGCCAAGGTTGAAGCGATGAAAAATGTACTTAATTGCACCAACCAACACGTACTACAGAGTTGAAATAATTCCATGAATGATGAACTTCTATTGGAAGTTTCTTCCAAACCTATCGTCAACCTAAGAACCTCTCCACGAGCTTCTTAGCTGCCAACTGAAAGCATACCAAGCAGCTAAAGACCAGGGACATGCATGAGATCTACTCACACGCCAAATTTGATTTTATAAATAATTCTGCGATTGGTGGCGTTTTGAATTTTCTAGAAATATGGAAGTTTTTCAACCTGATTTATGATAATTAATACTAATCCCCTCGCCCGGCGCGAAGCGCCGGCCGAAGGCCGAAGGCCTGAGGGCGAGGGTGATAATATCGACCGGCGTTTAGTCCCTTATCACGCGAGATGCAAGCGATGCTTATCTCGGATCGAGTTTATATATTTATATATATTCAAGATCAACCGTCCTCATGCGCGGCATCGGAAAATTTGGCCCTGGTAACTAGATATGGTAAATAATAAATATCTGCATTTGAATTCGTGTTTTGTCGGGACGAGTTAAAAAAGATCGTGAAAAGGCAGCGAAAATGCAATATATCGTCGTCCGAAGATGTCAAGTTCGTAAATCAAGTTCGTAAATCAAGTTTTATACGTGGCGTCAAAACTAAAGATTCTAAAGGTAAACCCGTTTTCGGTTTTTTAAACCTGTTAGTCAGTTACAAAGATAGTTTTGCAAACATGTCCGAGTATGTTATTCAGGCTTTTATTTGATGTATAGCATGATTTTCTTGCGTTAGTAGTTCAAAAGATATCGTCGTCTGAATATCTAAAATATTTACTCGGAGTTTGTCAAATCCAATCCAAGCGTCGTCGCTTTTTTCAAGCTGTTAGGTATCAGTTACAAAAATATTTTTGTAGGTATGTCAGAGGCTATTAATCAAGCTTTCATTAGATATGTAGAATGAGTTCTTAGAGTTAGTACTTCAAAAGATATTGTGGTCGGAACATTTCACTTTTGGTATGTCGTCATGGCAACCGAAATTTAAAGTTATTATAACACCAACCCAAGTCAGTTTTAGGGTTAGGATTTGGGTTAGGATTAGGGTTAGGATTAGCGATTATTTGAATTTCGGTTTGTTGATATATCGAGAAAGCGCCAATCAGACATCACGAAATCACTCTTTGCAGGGCTTTCGCTCAAAATTGAATAGTCCTTACATAAGATATACCAATAAATTATGTGCTTTATTATAATATTGCAGAATAACAAATGTTAATACAAATTTTGAATGGCAGATTTTATACTTTTATTTAAATTATCCATCACCATTGTTTCACTCGGTCACTTTGCAACCCCATCCACAATGGAATAATTGCAATACTTGACTCTTTCATTACGGCTGAAAAACATCAAAAATTGAACGACCACGTTGTTCTATTGATATCTCTTGAAATAACCATAACTGTTGCGAAAGCTATACATTTTCTGGAAGCCCAATAAACCGGCTTTTACTTGTTATTTTAAATTTCCCGAACAAAACACATTATGTTAATATAAATTAGCATTAATTATCATAAATCAGGTTGAAAAATTTACATTTTTCCAGAAAAGGCCATCTTGCACGCCCGCGTAGCATCTTGAAAACTCAAAATGCCACCAATCGCAGAGTTGTTTATGAAATCAAATCAAACTTGGCGTGTGCGTGGATTTCATGTTCCTGGCGCTTGTCGAATTTCAATTTTTAATCTTGCGTTAACGTGTGCCGTGTTTTTCGATTGACGACTTTGCGGGTCTTCAGTGACCCATTTTAACTGCGCCCGTAGGGAAAGAGTTAATATACAATGGTCGATATTTTTTCGCATCGATCAATTTTATATTTTCGCCTGAATTTTTCATCATCGTTATAAGTCGGCTAAACAACACACATATCAAATTTTTAACAAATTTGGTGAATTATTTCCTACATTTCTAAACACGGTGAATTTTGACCTTTTTGACCCACATGCATAGAACGTATTGTCTTTGTAGTGTATAGATAGCTTGCGTATATATTTAAAAGTATGAGCTCCCGTGCGGGTGGACCGGTGCGGGTGGGATCTCTGCAGAGACTCTGCTTCGGGTAACCCTTACATAATTCCTCTCATTGAGGGGGGTTCATTTTTTGTCACTGACCATTTTTTTGCTTTGTTAAACTGTATTTACTTTGATTATTTTCAATTCAACAGATAATAAACTGCTTTTCCTTTCACGCTTTTTCTTCGATTATTTTCAATTTACCTATTATTGCTTATTAATTAGCTATATAGTGAGTACCAGTACTGGTGGTAAGGATGTAAAAAAGTACAGATTATAGCTGTATTTATACTGCAAGTCTATAGGAATAACCAGGACCAACCTGGCTGGATGCCACCTTGGGCCTGGCTTACATTTTACTCACTTTAATAGTGTAAACATACACCATACTGGCTATAACAATCAGCATTTATGCTCATCTGATATTATGGCATATGCCCTTCTGGCCAATGGCTTAGTGTGTCTGTTTAAATTCACCTTTGTCCTGGATAGTAGGCCTGGACAGTGCCAGTCCTAGGCTTTCAATGTATATTTCACACAGCTTTTGAAGGATAAATACTGTATAATGTATAATTGGGTAGGTTAACACTGTGCGGGTGGGATCTCTGCAGAGACTCTGCTTCGGGTAATCCTTACATAATTCCTCTCATTGAGGGGGGTAGGGGGGAGCAGAGAAGGGGGTTCATTTTTTGTCACTGACCATTTTTTTGCTTTGTTAAACTGTATTTACTTTGATTATTTTCAATTCAACAGATAATAAACTGCTTTTCCTTTCACGCTTTTTCTTCGATTATTTTCAATTTACCTATTATTGCTTATTAATTAGCTATATAGTGAGTACCAGTACTGGTGGTAAGGATGTAAAAAAGTACAGATTATAGCTGTATTTATACTGCAAGTCTATAGGAATAACCAGGACCAACCTGGCTGGATGCCACCTTGGGCCTGGCTTACATTTTACTCACTTTAATAGTGTAAACATACACCATACTGGCTATAACAATCAGCATTTATGCTCATCTGATATTATGGCATATGCCCTTCTGGCCAATGGCTTAGTGTGTCTGTTTAAATTCACCTTTGTCCTGGATAGTAGGCCTGGACAGTGCCAGTCCTAGGCTTTCAATGTATATTTCACACAGCTTTTGAAGGATAAATACTGTATAATGTATAATTGGGTAGGTTAACACTCACTGTGTCAGGGAACATGTTAGGATTAAACAAGTGGTATCACCCCACTGACAAGAAGCAGCTGAAAGGAATTTCATCCTGAATTAATATATATATATTGGTGAAATAATTAGATTAAGCAATATCGCTCTTTGTTGTTTTTTTGGGGCTTTTGTCATTTCAATTTTTGAAATTGTGTTACCGGTACTTGAATACCATTGAAAAACTGGTACATGAATGTGCATAATTATATAATATTAATAAAAGTTAAGAAACAGAAGTCTTCTAAAAGAATAAAAGGTTTATCAGACTTATCAATTTGGTCTAGGATAAATTTAGGTATGGAATCTTTTGGTATCTGCTACTAACAATTAGACAATAAGGAACATGCAGATTACATTATTACAGTAGGGTACATGTATCTGCTTATACTGACAATTAGACAATAAGGAACATGCAGATTACATTATTACAGTAGGGTACATGTATCTGCTTATACTGACAATTAGGCAATAAGGAACATGCAGATTACATTATTACAGTAGGGTACATGTATGTACAAGGTTATAGCAGTCTCGTGAATACAATTGTACTTTGAGTAAAATTATGAGTATGCCACTATTACGGTACTGTAAACATGCATGTTGAAATTTATTATTAAAAGCATAACTGACATAATTAACTTTAATTATGTAATATATAATTAATAAAATTATTATTTAAATTAATAATTATTAAAATTAATTATTAATTTCAATAATCAATAATTATACAATTGGTTTCCAACCCTGCCTGCGAGACAATTGTGTTGGCAGACTTTCCCACTTGGGTTCTGTTCAGTACACTACCACAAATTGCACCCAAAAAATAAGCAGTTTAAAAATCTGTTCAATTTGGCAATATTAAAGCCTCAAACAGTAAGCGGGCGAGGGGTTGTTGCGTACACGTATTTCTAGTTTATATTAACATAATGTGTCTTGTTCTGAAAATTCAAAAGCATTGGTAACAGCCGGTTTATTGAGCTTTCAGAAAAGGTATAGGTTTCGCAACATTTATGGTTATTTCCCGAGATATCAATAGAACAAAGAGGTTATTCAATTTTGGATGTTTTTCAGCCGGACAGGAAAAAGTTAAGCAGCAATAACACTACAGGTAAACTGAAAATAATCGAAGAAAAAGCGCCAAAGGAAAAGGAGTTTATTAAATGTTGAATTGAAAATAATCAATGAAAATAATCACAAGCCGTTGCTTGGATTATTGAATCCTGATAAAGCTACAGCTTCTATGTCCTCTGACAGGATACAAAGGTGGGCTATAACACTCCTATATGGTTGCGAGTTAGTCTACCGCTCTGGTCGCGAAAATAAAAACGCAGACACCATAAGCCGTTTATATTTTCCGGATGTATCGTCGTCAACACCGGTCCCTGGTGACGTCATCCACTCGATGGAGAACATGAATGCGAGTCCAGTAGATGCGGTGAAAGTAAAGCATGGGACAGTGCGTCACCAAGTTCTTTCCAGATAATGCATTTCGTGCCCCAAGGTTGGCCCTGTATAGAAGACAGCAAACGTCAACCGTACTTCAATTGGAGTAACGAACTCAGTGTACACGCAGGATGCCTCCTTTGTGGATCACGGGCGATAATCCCCCGCAAGCGAGAGAAGAAGTAATGAACATTCTTCACGACAGCCATCGTGGTATTGTCGGGATGAAATGTATTGCGAGAAATCATGGCTGGTGGCCTAAAATAGATTCCAAATCAGAGAAATAGTACGAATCTACCACGTTTGACAAGTACACAGGAAAACACCAGCAGCCTTGCACCCGTGGGAGTGGTCCGACTGTCCATGGTGACGTATACTGTACATATTGAATACGCCAGGCCTTTCATGGGAAAAATGTTTCTTCGGATCATAGATGCACATTTCAAATGGCTAGAGATTCATTACGTGAACTCGGCCACTAAAGAAACAATCCCTGAGCAGCTGCCCGAAAACTGTGTTTTCAAATATGCACGAGATCGAGGAGACATGGGGCCGAGAGGACAACGAGTGGGCTATTTACTTGCTTGTCCTATATCTCTTTCAAAAGTGAAAACATTGATATTTGCGTATTGGTCCTAGTACCAGATACCCGGGGAGGCATCTGGTCCTAGTATATCAGATGTCCGGGGGCAATTTAGAGGGGTATCTGGTCCACTTACACTGGATTGACAGTCGAATCGGATTGAAAAAGCGCAATTAAAGTCAATCCCGTTCATATTTACATTTTGCCTGGCATGCAGAAAATTATACATGCATATAAATTCATCTTTACTCAATCCCCATGTTTACATAAAGTAGATTGGAAATTTTTGAGCGGATTTACAATTGAAACCTTATCTCAAGTTCCACTCAATGACACGGCAATGATTGATTGACTAGTCAACCATCCGTTTTGATCGGCTCGTCGAAAACTCTCATTCTGCTTCATGTGAACGAAACAATGCAAGTAACAACACGGGAGATTTGACTTGAACACTCAACAGCTTCATGTAAACAGGGACTAAGGAACGACAAGTTTTCTTTGACATGAAAGATATTTTCTTTTGCAGTCAACAATCTTTCTCGATCGCAATTCGCATGAAACAAGCGAAAAATAGTATACAATAATGATATGTAATAGCATATGATATATGTATTGTATATTATATTATCTTATCCCGGCATTACCGCCACTATATATACAGAACTCGTGATTAGGCTCTCGGCAACGGCTTCCGTAGCTCAGTGGTCAGAGCACTGCACCAGTATCGCAGAGTCGCGGGTTCAATTCCAGCCAGAAGGCCTTGAAGTTGCATGCATTTTTCGAAACTGGTCCCGGTTTGGTCTTAAAATGTATATACAACACTCCAAATTTTCCTTCACCACAATATATATATATATTTATTATATGGATATGAGTAAAATACCGTAAAATATGCCACTGATATATTCCGTATTTTACGGTAGTGTGATATGAAGTCATATCTTACCCACGCTAATTCCCGCCATTTTGGATATACAATATGGCAACTTCTCGACATTTTGTCGATGTTTCCGACGCTGATTTGGCAAGGTTTTCTGAAGAAAATGAAAATGAGAACACAAAAAGAAAGACTAAGTCCGATTTGGCGATCTTCAGCGACTATTTATCCTCGATAAACGAGCCGAGGGACATAACATTGTTGCCGTACGGTGAGCTACAAAAAATCTTGAACTTTTATCCATATAATAAAAAGAACATTTCACGGTGGCTTTGGAAATATGACTTTTATTTTCTCGTGTTGAAAACAATATTTTACTCACTCGCTGCGCTCGTTCGTAAAATATTGTTTTCACCACTCGAAAATAAAAGTCATATTTCCGCGCCACCGTGA